>VXBP01002931.1:160559-325978 GCA_013400115.1 Rhinopomastus cyanomelas | reverse complement strand
GGGGGGGCGCTCCCTTCAGGGCCACAGCCCGCGAAAAGAGGCGCGAACAAAGACCCTGCCCCGGTTTTTATAGGCTCCCCCAGCCCGCCTTTCAGGGGCAGATCACAGATCACAGATCCCCTTCCGGGGAGGGGGGGTCCTTGACCTGTGTAACCAGGGACAGGTCTCCCAGAACACAACAAAACTTTTCTTCCTCATGAAAGCACTTCTACAGGTTCTAGCAGTTCTCAAACTGCAACATCCCTGGAGATAAAGCTCAGACTTTTTGGAAGTTTTAGACTGCACAGAGGCTTTGAGTTATAATCACCCCAAAAATAGGTCTATGCTGAGGCCAAGAGCCATAGCACAGACACCAAGCAAGAGAACCAAGCAAGAGAGGATGGTGCCATGGAGAGAACTGATCCAGCCAAGGAGACACAAGGGAAGACCTAAGGCACACACAGATAACAGCGAGTTTCCTGAAGGTCACACAGAAAGTTTTTAGGATAGGACAGAAAAATCACCTGAAGCCCTAATATATCACACACCAAAAGGATGTTTTAGCCAAATATCAAACACTGAACACCTACACCAACTTTCTCAGAGCAACGACCATGCACAAGCCATTAAGCAGACAATTCCTTGACACTCTTCTCCTGTGCCTATCACAGCACAAAGCATAAGCTTTCATGACACATGCCTGCAGGAGGAGGATACTAGCCCACTAGAGATTTGAAGTCCTCCCCTTCTAGCCTCACGTTTTCATTCTCAGAGCAATTTCTGTCTCCTCATCTGACCCCCTTTCCACGTAGATGAAAAAGAAGTAAGAAAATTGTTGTCCTGGAAGCCATATCTAGTCTGCCCCACTACAAATACATAGCATAATCCTCCTTTTGGGGAACAATAGAAAAATTATGGTCCTTTCCAGTGCCCACAAGTAGGGTCCAGGTCATCAGCCCCATTGTTCCACTACCATCAGCCGCGAGACCTTGAGGAAATTTCTTATTTCCCACAAGCATAGCTGGGCAGCAAGGCCCAGTAACACAGCAGCTTTCCAACTTGGGCACAAGACACAAGATGACAAAGACAAGAACATAGCAGTTAAAGAGATGGTAACTGGCTTAACAGAACCCCAGAGAACAGAGAGAAGAACATGCAAATGTATAGTACCAGACACTTCTACTGAGTAAGAATGATAACTTTACAGTTAAGTGCAATCAATGTACACATGTTGTCCACTGTTGTGGACAACAGTGCAATTCCACCCCTAGCTGAATGATTCAGTGGGCACACGTGTTCCAACGCACACACCACCATAACTAAAAATCCTTTCCTATAAAGCCACGCAGACCCCCTTGGGCAGAGGCCAAGCAGTTAAATAAAATAAAACCATCTAGAGTGAGAACTCTTCAGAAACATTTCACCATCTGGAAAAAGGAGGGGGTCTTACTCAGAGAGCTTGGAGAGACCAACCTACCACGATTAAACACATGCCTCACACAATGTTAATTCCTGAGGAAGAACATCGCACAACACATCGTTCCCACTGCCTCATACAGCAGGACCTGCAGTAAGCAAATAGGCCTGACCCTGCTCCACTCACCAGACAAGAGCACAGAGCCAGAGCCAGAGCCCGAGTCGCAGCTGGCCACTCAGCATTTGCTTTTCAGTGAGGCCAGGCTTGCACTATTGTTGGTGACAAACAAAAGCCATTGCTGTTAGTGTGGTCTTCTTCATTTCCTTTTATTATATCCCCACCCATGTAAATAAAGCAGTTAGCTTCCTTTGAAGCACTGGGGCAGTGAAGATCATACAGAGCTTCAGGAGGGAGCACAGCCAAGATGAGGGCTCTATGCTGCTTGCAACATTCCCTGAAGAGACTGGGCACTCCCTATAAGCGGGAACAAGTGTTTAGAGTAAAAACCATCTCAGGACCTGGCTCTCAAAAAGCCTTTGATACATGAGCTGGACTAGGACAGCAATGGCCAGAAGAAATTATGAACGACTTGGCTCCATTTACAGATCTGCCCCAAGAGGCTATGTCCTGGTAGATACTAGCATTTTAGATGGCCATACAGAAACTTAGTATTCCATAGTCACATGAGGTCTGTCTATTGGTGGGCTTCCAAGAGCCCAGCTAGGCAGGAGCACCACCCACTGGGATGCAAACAACCTTGAAGAAACATGGCCCAATAGAAAGGAACACATCCCATGGGAACTCTCAGCCTGTTCCCCACTCCCTTCAAGCCAAGGGACACAGGCAACATGGAGGAGCACAGAAAGTCTTGTTTGGCAGAACTTAACCTGTATCAGGGCTCTGCTCCCTATTCTTTACTCAATGCTGGCCCAGCAACACAGTGGCAATGAAGAAATATAAATACCTCTACCTAGAAGAGGCCAATACCCACTGCCTTAAAGCTCAGAGACCATAATCAGACAGTGTCCTCAGTCCCTTAAAACAGGGACCCCAGAAGCATCTCAGACTTAAGAGGCTGGTGGAAGGTCCAGTGAAAGGTCCCAGGGATAGGAAACAAAGGAGGACAACAGGAAATAGCTGCCATCCCTGTAGGACAGCGTGCAGCTAGAGACAGGCGGCTGATAGACCAAGCATTTATTCAGCATGAAAACAGAAAGCTCTTCTCAAACACTGCCTCATAGCTTCTCACTATTCTCATATTCCAGCCCTTTGAACCCTTCTGGCTGAGAGAGATGGGGCTTATTTCATCTTCTTCTCTCATCACTGTCATCTTCCAGCATCCTCAGCCCACCCATGGCCATTTTCTAGAAAGCTGACTGGTGCTTTCACAGGGTCACCTCCCTGCAAAAGAAAGAACGATTCACACAGAATCACAGAACATTAGGGATTGGAAGGAACCTTGAAAGATCATCTAGTCTAATCCCCCTGCCAGAGCAGGATCACCGACACAAAGTCGCACAGGGACATATTCAGGTAGGTTTTAAATGGAGAAGGAGACTCCACAACTCCCCCAGGCAGTCTGTTCCAGTGCTCCGACACCCTCACTGTGAAGAAGTTCCTTCTCAGATTGATGTGGAACCTTCTATGTTCCAGCTTACACCCACTGATTCTTCTGGATGCTGAGTCTCCTGGACAGGAAAGGAAGAGAGAAAGGTTTTCTTGTAGAACACAGAGATGGACTTGGTTGAAGCAGCTCAAATCAATTGGGCAGCAGTATCTGAGATGGTATTCTGATTCCAGTCCTACAGCAAGAGACAGCATGAGGCCAGGCGAGGGCAGATTACATGATCTCTCAAAGCCGCCTTTCACTCCAGTACAACACGTCCTCTGTGTTATTAGAGGGCTTTTGCAGACCAAGTGAAATAACACTCTACAGCTCTTGATTCCTACCTCAGAGCAGCAACAGCATCTCTCCTGCCTGTCTTTCTCCAGGGAGGAGATTAAATATCAGAGATGAATCGAAATGCAGTCAATCAGGCAAGGCCATCTGCCAAAGTAGCAAAAAGGAAGGGAAGTGGGGAGAGAAGGTACCTCAGTACTGATGTGATCTGTTTAAATGCTGAGTGCTGAGCTACAAGATCTCTCCGAGGCTCCGAGAGCCATAGGAAGAGAACACAGAAGTGGGAATCTTTCTCCTACACTGAAAAATGGGGACAAACACACATCACTTCTCAAGCATCAGCTACTCTCCAGGAAAGTGACAGACTAAGCTGGAACAGCAGAAGGCACAGTACAAGGTTAGTCCAGCCTGTTCCTGAAAACACAGACCTGGCAATGATCTAGAGAAGACAATGAAACTGAAGCACATGCACTATTTGAGAAACTGAAGAACTCACACCACTCTCAGCCCAAGAGATTACACACCTCCAAGGGGCTTTGGAAAGTCCCAGCCCACAAGATTCTGTCAGAGGAGAGATGCAAATATCAAGACTTCAGATCCCATCCCAGGGATAGGTGTCTTCAACACAGAATATTTCCACTTTCCATCAACAATAATATAGCTGGAGCCGGATGCCTTGGTCACAAAAAGCACAAGCTGGCAAGAAAGGCTGTTCTAGTGCCTCTTTGTATTTTAGCCACATTAAGCCAAAGATAGCAGGAGTCTGGAAATGATTCACATTGTGCTACCACATCAGAGTCCTGCTCTGAAGCAGACTCCTGCTGCACTGCAACAGTTTGCACAGATACAGGGCGAAGAAATTCCTCCGCTAAGAGCATCACCGCGCACTGGGCAGCTGGGCAACCAGCCAGCCACAACATCCATGCTGCAGAGAGAAACTGCCAATGCCGAAAGAACAGGCTAATTTCAGAAAGCACTGGCATGTGTTGTCAGGGTGCTTGAAAGCCCAACCACCTGAGAGATCCTATGCCTCCATTGGATAAGGTCAAATTTCTCAGAAGTGGGTTGTTCATGGTATCATCCACATCTTGTTGTCAAGTGCCAGCAGGTATACCACAGCAGGAGGGGAGATGAAAAGGCAAAGCAGAGAAGCATAGAAAAAAACACACCAAGTACTGAAGGAGCACGCTGTAGGTTTCTGAAAGGTGTACATGCACTCACTCATAGGCACTTTCTCGGACTGTTTCTCAAGCTCAGGAAGGAAGAGGGATCTGTCTGCCAGAAAGATCAGAGATGCTGGGGCTGTCATATGACAGACCCTTTAGAAACAAAACCCACAGAGTGTGCACACACAGACAGAGAGGAAGCTGTGAGGAAAGCCTTGAAAACAGCAGAGGAAACTTTAACCCCACCCAGAGGTGCTACCTTTAACTAAATCCTATCCCAGAAACTATTGAAAAGTGCAGCCAAAGTGGGTTACTTCAGCCAGGCAGAGGACAACTTTCTGTACTCCCTGACCCCTCCTGCCCTTACGACTGAGTAAATTCGTTCTCATTTTGACTATGTGAAAGACAAGGAGCCCTGCCCAGTCCCAAGCCTCTCACCTAAGGGTGCTCAGTTCCCTCTGGAAAAAACACTTGCTGTGTAAGTGCGCACATGTGCCAAATAGCCTTTCCTCATTCCCAGGAGCTCTGACTCCAGCTGGTATAAAAATCAGTAGAGTTAATAAAGCAACAGACTGTGGACCCAGCCAGAAACGGAGGAAAGTTTGGTCAGCATAATTATTGTAGCCTGACCTAGGCAAGAGAATTTGCCTCTGACCCTGTCAGTAAAGCCCTAAGCAAACTCCTCATATAAGCTTACTCTGTTTACAGCCACTACAGAACATGGGAAGAGAACCCTATAGTGGGTTGTTGGAGGACACCGGAGCAAGTCTGAGACTTCCCTGCCTGCAATGTAGGGACACCCATGGAGGAGGTCAGGGTGGAAAGCACATCACAAGAGCCACACAGCATCAGATGCTCTCCTGCTCCAGTTTTTAACTGCTCTCACATGAAGCCCAGATGGTTTCCAAAGTGAGGGAGAAGGGTGTGTTGCTTACACAAGCAATGCCATATTTCAGTAAATCATATGCCATCCAGACATTCTGGACTGGATCCAATTTCCGTTAGGCTTTGCTCAACTGGGGACCTGGCTCCTCCAGCAGACAGCAAACTCTGTTCATGCTAATGCATGTCTAAAGCACATCCATGTCTCAGGCAGACACACATTTTTACCAGATGATCCTTCTTACACCTGGCAAGAAGAGAGGATTTCCAATGTTCAGCCAACTAACCTCTGCTTCCAGGCTCAGTTCAGAGAGAAGTGAATTAACTCTTCCTCACCAGCACTGTGAAGGACAGTGCAGGCCAAACACACCTCACCAGGGATCCTCTGACACTCCTCAGGTCCCTTTCACATGCTCCATCTCAGAACATCCTGCATGTACCTGCTGTGCCAAGAAGCACCTAGTCTGTTCTATAACAGTCACAAAAGATGCAACACAAGAAGCAGTCCTTGAGATTAAGGTGGTAATGTCACATGGAAAAGAAACTTGAGTTCCCTCATTAGGTCCTTTTCAAATTATAATTGTTAAAACTTGTTTCTAACAGAGAAAAGCAAGGTAGGAAGCATTTCAGCAACCTCCTCTTTTACGTGTAAGTGTAAAGAAATGAGGGAATTCTCCAGTACATACAGTCCCAGGGTCAGACTTATCCTTGATACAAAGCTCTAAACATAATGTTTAAAAACTACTTTCCCAACTCCTAATTATTCCTTGCTGCACTAGGATGTTGGAAGTCTCTGCACCACCTCTACTGAGTAGCTTCAGGATCTTATGTTAGCCAAGGAAGACAAGGCATCACCCAGGGAATTCTTGCAGGCACAGTCGTTAGCCAAACTCACCTTTTCAGAGGCACTCCAAATACACACAGCCCTGAACCTGTCAAGGAGCAAATGTGACCATGACAGAGCAGCAGTAGCAGGAATCAATGAAACAAGACAACCTGTTTTCTCTGACCAGAACTGTACCTAAGTAGGTACTTTCTTTCAGAAAGCAAGGCATATCTTCCAGGCATCTTTACTCACACCCTCCCTTTAAAAAAATAAAGCAAAAGTCTCACAGGTTGGCAGAGGGAGGCAAGATGTCTGGTGGTCTGGCAAAAACAACAAAAGCAGGGCTTCTCTCTGACAACCCATACACACATGGCACACCAGAATGGACAATACGGTTTGAGCCAAACCAGATCACCAACAGCTTTTCTGGCATTTGTTTTGGACACCAAAGCAAAAACACCACACACACTATTGAACCAGAGTAGGGTTTTTTTGCATTAAACCCCAACCAGTGAGCAAGTTTTACTCTACTGGAGTTTGGGCTCACCCATGTCACAGTGCAAGGGCTGGAGCAGCTGTGCAGCCACTTCCTCCCTGCATACATCAAATGGGCCAAAACAGGAGGTGGGCACGGATAAAAGTGCAGCATGAGGCACTGCCGAAGGTGTTCTTGCCTACTTACAGAGCGTTAACATCAAGTCTCTGTGGTCTCTCTAATTCATTTCTTTGCTCTTCAGTGACGTTCTAGTTCACAGCTGAGAACCCTTCCTCTCCCAGCCCTCCCAACCCCTGTGTATGGGATACTCCCTGTCTTCAACCTGACCTTGCACCTAAGCTCAAAAACAAAAAGGGATGTGTCATCCCATAGACTTCTATATCTGTATTATTTTTAAAACCTAAACCAGGTATTTAATATATAAAGCATCTCTCACAGACCAGAGCTTCAGGCAGGTAGGCTAAGCCCATGAGCACAGTCATGTGTGACCTCTGCTTTCCTCTGTTACACTGCGGAGAATACAGGACCATCCCTACAAGGAAGAACAAATCCTTAAAAAGCTTCTTCAACCAGACCAGCTGGTAACGTTCTTCAAAAACTCGTGACAAGTTGTAACTGACTTTCATGGCACACACGCATCAGCATGACACAAGGCAGCCCTCCAGTTCCTTCTGTGGCTTCCTTGATGCCCCGGAAGCTAGTCCTGGCCTTGTTCAGACTCTTAGTTCAGTCCTTTTGCAAGCTCTGCGTGTCTGTGTGCATCTCCCACATCTACTCCTTTTGTGGGACTCACACAGTAAATCTTGGTATTGCTACAGCAATTTCCCAGTGTAATCACATGTCTTGTGGCATTACCACAGCAGTGATAGCTGGCTGAACCACACACCACATCCTTGCAATTGCTTCTATTACTCACAATTGACTTATTTATTAAATTTCATCTTGCCAAGCTTTGACAGAAGATGAGCAAGATTCGTGTCGCCTCTACTTGCTGTTGACCAGAGTAGTAGAGGGCAGGTGAGTAGGCTGCCAGTTTGAGCTGTGAATCAGCCCCAGCAAGGGGCTTTCTCACATAAGGACACGCTTTCTCCAGCAGCCAAACTCCCTTGCATCTAAACACCAGGGCTTCAGTCCTGTGAAGTAAACTCTTGAATTGCAACAGAAATAAAAAGGGAAAGCAGATGCAAATGAAGCCTAAATGAATTAGTGATCTTACAGCAGACAAGTATTTCCACAGACTTGCTTGTAGTGTGGCACCAGCTGCAGTACCCACATGTAGGCTTACCTCTGCCCTCACTCTTGCTTGCAGATCTACCTAAGAACAATCCATGAAAGTGAAATGCCTCTAGATGACAGTAACTCTGCTTGCTGGGGATTTCCTAGGCTTGATGGCTCCTGGCTGCTTCAGAGGCCAACCCACCATCTTGTGCCTCTTAAGCACTGCTCTGACAAAAGACTTTGACTCCTTGCTTTCAAAGAGGAACAAACAGAAGACAAGTTCAGGCAAGGCTCATGGCTGCTTGCCCAGCCAGGCCTCAGCTAGTCCTTCATAGTAAATATTTGTTTTTAATTACAGTCCCATTTGCCCTAGGAGCTTGCCTACAATCTGTAGGAGGAAGGGGGATTACGTTGTTGATAGGTAAATAATAGCTCTTTCATCCAGAGAACCCAGTGCATTTTCCAAAGATGAAAGCTTCCTGAATACTTTCCCCACAGGTTAGGGTAAGGATTGTTAATCTTTGTTCCATGCAGGGGAAAGTCAAAAACTCCCATAGTATGTTCAGAAAGAGGAAGACTGGAGCTTCACTGCAACAGCTTCCCCTCCAGATTTGTTGCCCACAAGAGTCAAGAGGGACAGATTCCACACTAGCAATCAACAAAGCAGGTGTTAGACAGGATCTGGTTTGCCATGGTAATGTGGAGAGAGGACAGGGTTTGCTTCTGATTGGCAGCATCCAGCACACGCTGCCATGCCATGCCTGCATACTGCAGACAGGTGGCAAATGTCAGGTAGAGTCAGGAACAAGATCCATCCTCTTCAGGTTCTGCTTCTGCCCAGCAGACAGCCATGCTCCTTCATGCCTAGCTCCTGCATGGAGAGCCTGGAGGGCCTGGAGCATCTTCTAGAAGAATGGCAATGTGCTGTCCAAGCACAGAGCAGCAATGTGAAGCAATTGCACAGACAACATGTGGGATGCAGGCAGTTCTCACTCTCCTCAAATGGTGACAAGCATGAAGTTTGATCTTCTGGCACTTAACTCCCCAAATATCAAAAATACAAATATTTATCAGTGAGACTAAGGGAAATATAAGCAAGACAACCATCCTCTGCTCTGTCTGAAAAGGAGGTGAGAAGTGACTTCCTCCTACCCAACATTATAAAACCCATCTGACTCTCTGGGAGGCACTGAAAGAACGCAAACATTTGCCTTCTCCCCCAGCCATCGAGTAATGTTACTGCCAAACCATCTGGAACCTCAGAGTGAGAGGCTGGAGCCAAGCTAACTCCAGTCCCAGAACACATTACCCATTTCTTCCATAAAGAAGAAAAACAAAACCAATGAAAAAAAAAAATCCTATCACAAGCAATTGAAACTGGTATCTACCCATGCTACAACTCCTACATTCCTAACCCAGAGTTACCAAGACCAGCACAGAGCACAGATGATAAATCCCTGTGAACACAAGAAATGAGTGGATACTTTGAAGACCAGGTCCTGAAATTCCAGGCACATGAAAGTCTGACACTAAAATATTTAAAAGTCCAAAATAAACTGCACTCCTTTCCTTCCACATTCAGCTAGTTATTGACAAGAGGGGTTTTGTAAGTCCCAGCTAGACAAAAGCAGCCACAGAGACAATGCTACACTTTTAATGCCCAGGAAAGCAACACAAATCCTCCAGCACCATCTCTGCTGCTCTCTCTCTCTCCTTGTCTTAAAATTTACAAGCAGATTTGCTGGCCTTGGTTTTGTTTCTCTCCCCAAACATCATCCAAGCCTTTTACTTTTCTCCCTTCTCTAAACCCCACATTAAAAAAAATTATTTAAAAATAGTGCCATTTCCTCCGCAGAGCTGTAATAGACTGGCCTGAAATCCTTTGCCATCATGCAATAAATATTTGTACAGTTCCTTTGTAACTTCATTCATCTCTCTCTCTGCCTCAATGCCTGAATCATTTAGTATTTTTCCCCTCTTAGCCAAAGTTTTCACGTTCCTAGACAGAGATTTAATGAAGCCTCTGAAATTGCCAGCCCAGTATTTTCTACTAACACACTCACAGTGAACTGAAGCTTTTCAGCTTGACCCATATATGAAATCAGCTGTGGTGTGAGCAGTGAGAAAGAAAAAGTTTTGATCCATGTATGCTCCCCTTTACAGGAGTACTCCCATATCTAGGGGAATGCAAGATCCACACCTTACATTTGCACTTTTACACAAGTGGCCATCCCCTCCTTCCATGACCTATAAGCTTTCTTCTTCTTCTTCAGTTTGCTCAGCAGCTCCCTGGTTAACCACACAGATCTTTTGGCTCCCTTCCTTGACTTATTCCTTGTTGGGTTGCTCATTTCTTGTGCTGAAGCACAAGACAAGACCGAAGAAAGCGGTCTTTGAATGTTAACCAGCTATCCTGAGCTCCCTTGCCTGCCAGTACCCCGTCCCATGGGATTTCCCCTAGCAATTGCTTGAAAGGGCCAAAATTTGGCTCCCCTGAAGTCCAGGGTTGCAGTTCTGCTAGCTGTTCTGTTCTTACCACATGAGACCCTGAACTCCACCATCTCGTGGTCATAGGATCATAGGATGTTAGGGGTTGGAAAGGACCCAAGAGATCATCGAGTCCAACCCCCCTGCCGGAGCAGGACAAAACTATCTAACACAGATCACAGAGGAACGCATCCAGGCGGCCTTGAAAGTCCCCAGAGAAGGAGACTCCACGACCTCCCTGGGGAGCCTGTTCCAGTGCTCTGTGACCCTGACAGTAAAGAAGTTCCCCCTTGTGTTGAGGCGGAACCTCCTTTGCTGCAACTTACACCCATTGCTCCTTGTCCTATCACAGGGAGCAGGTGAAAAGAGCCTGTCTCCCCCCTCCTGGCCAGCCTTCAGATACTTATAAACATTTATCAAATCTCCCCTAAGTCTCCTCTTCTCCAGACTAAAAAGCCCCAAGTCCCTCAGCCTCTCCTCATAAGCCATGCCCTCCTGTCCCCTAATCATCCTCGTAGCCCTCCGCTGGTCGCTGCAACCAAGGCCACCCTCAACCTTCACTGCTTCAACCAGACCCACCTTGTTGGTGAGTACAAGATCCAGTAGTGCCCCTCTCCTAGTGTCCAGCTTACAAACTTGTAAAATATGGAAGAGCTTGGGTTTGGGGTTTATACACCTATTTCCTTTGGAGACGGGTTGGAGGGGAAAGAAGGCAGTCAGGAAACAGCAAGTTTACATACAAAGGGTTGAAACAGTAAGAAAAAGTGTTCCAACAAAACAAATTACTTTCAGATTAATGGGGGTTTTACTTTCTTGGTGCAGAAACAAGTCATATTAAAATGTTAGTAAGAAGGAAGTGTGTTTCTCTTATCTCTGTTCTGTAACACCCATGCAGACTACTATCAGAGAAACAAAGAACAGGGATGAAGAGGTTTCTCACCAAAACCTGTATACTGAAAAAAACTGTCAGGCAATACAGCAGCTACCAGTAACTTCTTGAATGAACTCACCTCAAAACCAAAGCAAACAGCTCAGGCTCTTAATCTTTCCACATCCCTTTAAATAATGAGAGGAAGGATGCACATATATTTAAGTTAATTAATTCAAAATTTAGGCACTCCCACCCCTTACCTTTGGCAATATGGGGCATAAATATTCACCAGGAAATGGAGCAGGGCAGGGGAGACCAGAAAAAACACTACACATCTTGTGAGTCACAAGATGTGACTTACAAGCAAGCCATAACAGAGGCTTCATTAACTGGATTCAGGTGATCCTATTAGCTTTGCAATTGCTGCACATCAGGCTGCAGAGTCATTAGAGCTGAAATTCAGTAGAATTTACCAGAACACTTTTTATTAAAACACAATTGTTGTTAATCAGCCTGACTAAAGTCTTCAGAGCTATTAGCCTGCTGCATAATTACTTCATCCACTGGGGAAGAAGGCATCAAAGAACCTGCCTGGGATCATCTGCAGGTTTAGAGGACCAAAGGAAAGCCAAAGAATTCAGTGGGACATCTCTTTTTGGCATCTCCACAGCCTTTTGATTAGGTTTCCAAGTGGAGCACTTAGCAGGCCAGTGGAAAATAGAAGAACCTCAAGCCTACACAGGAAGGGTTTACCATCAGAAGCATGCCAAGGCTACACCCAGATGTATTAGTTGACTCAGAGTTGCTGCATAAGCCCTAATTGCTGCCTAAAAGTTTAGTAGTCCACCTGAACTACATGATCTCTATCTGCTGAGGATATTGGGCCACCACCCTGCAGCATCTCACAGAATCAGGTCCCATATTTCCTCTTCCAGAGACTGAGCATTTTTCAGTGCAGACAAACTCAGCCACTTCAGAGAGACGTAAAGGGCAAGTGTGTCCTCCCAGGTTTCTTAGTGAATGACTAGCTGTGGGAGCAGGAAGACTTGCCCCAGCTCCAGTCCCTGACCATGTGAAGGCAGGCTCGATTCAGGTAGCAGAGAACTGGGCTCAACAAGTCTGGCCCACATATTGCCTGGACACCTGCTGTCCTGCCCTGCTCTACTTCCACAGACACTACACACACAGTCCTGCATGAGAGTAGGAAGGCAGACACACCAACAGAGGAAAGAGAAGAAATGGTTTTCCTCTCCACCATCTCAAATGAGACTTGAGTGTAGGACAGGACACTGCAAATCCAGCTATCCTTTCCTCTGCCACTAGCACTGCCTATTCACTTTCCTAGGCCCCTTTGCTCAGAGTTTTACCACCAGTACGCAGAACATCTCTTCCCAGTTGCATCCCCACCACATCAACAGCATCATCAGCAAGCATACTCCTGCAGGAGGGAGCTGGCAGGCTATGCTTCCAGGCAGTTAGACCGTGAGACCACACCTTGGTCCTTCCTCTGCATCCAGGTACTGGGTAACAAACCCTGCCAGACTCTTCAAAACCCAACACTCTCACTCATATTGAGTACACAGACAGTTTGGGATATAAAAGAGAAGCTCGGAAAGAAGTACTTGATAAAAGAACAAGTGGGAATACCCAGGTACACGCAGGCTGTGAGCAGCACTGCTAGGGCAGTAACAAGCAGCCAACCTTTACTACAGTCTCTGGAAGGGCGATCTGCTTGTAAACCAGGAACCTTCAGAAAAGATCCTTTGGCTTTTGTGCTCTGGAGAGCACATTCTGCTTTGCCCAAGGTTTCTGATCTGATATACCCCTAAATCACTTGTCTCAGTGCTTGCCCTGGGCTTGCTTCAGTGGGAAGAGCATGGTGAACCTTTGACAGTGTCTCCATCAGAAATGTCCTGCTTGGATGTATAGCACAGAAAGCATAAAGGAGACGAAGTGGTGCAGGGATGTACTTCTGAAGAAAAGCAATCTGTTTATATAAGCAAGCAAGATTAACATGTTAAAAAACTTCTTATTTCAAGGGGAGGGGATAAGGAGATCTCATCAGCTTCCTTTCCTTGAGTACTTCAAACACTTTAGCACAAACACCCTATGGCCTGTCCAGTGTGGATTTTATATCATTAGCTTTGTACAACACCTAGCACAGGACTAATGATGTAATGCAAATAATTAAACATAAAATAACAGTTGGCAGTTGACAGAAGAAGGGAGTTGGTTGGAACAGCTCATAGTGACAGCTTGTTCTTCCTTCCTCTGCCTTCATTCAAGTCACAGAGGTCAAAAGTGCTTTCTCACCTAGCAGGATCACAGTGCAGCAGAGATGAGGACCCCTCCAAACTTCCAGACCAGATAAACTGCTTGTCAGCTGTCCAGCTACAGAGATGGCTGATATGATGGCATCCTGCCAAACAAGGTTTAAACAAGAGGAAAACAAAAAACACAGAGACTTTGGAAGGTTTTTTCCAAAGAAAGCAAGAATAATAGTTTATGTCCCATATAAGCCACCAAATGTAAGATCACCTAAATCACCTGTTAAATTTGGATTCCAGGTGGAGACAGCCATAAAAGATCTGGGTTTTCTAGACACTTTTTACGGGCCATCTCACTGCTGGTTCAAGGGGAACTTCCATGGTCACTTTTTAAAAGTCTAGGCCAGATTTTTCTTTTATTTTATGCTTGAAAGACACAAAAAAGTTTCCAAATTACACACTCACATTCCATGGACACTGCTGAGAATAAACTATTAACATTCCCATTAAACTCTTAAAATTGGCTTCACAGCCTGAAGCCCTGTGTGCTGTGTCCCTTTTAATCCTTCTCAGTTTTTTGATTTTTTCCCTTAAGGCTTCATTGAGCCGTACTGGTCAGAAAGAAAAAAGTTAAACATCTCCTTTTCTGGTACCTCAAACCAATTAATACTTGACTCACAGATCTTCCAGGCCTAGAAGGTTTTGCATTCTTAAGAGAATATATCTTCAAAATGAAGCCTTTTGGTACCTTTTCCTGTTTACACTTTCATTGTGTTGCAATTGTAGCCTGCATTTCTTTCCATGAAAAGCAAGAAGCAGTTTTAATTAACGAATTAGATTCCCATAATATACTGTCTATTTAGGGAGGATAAAGGAAAAGTTTCTGGGGCAGAGGAAGAATAATAAAAAAACCTAAGAAATAACAGAATAAGGGCTATAAAACTGAGAAGTAACCAGTCTATGTGACTTCCTAACAATCCCTTGCACAGAAGATACCTTCCAGCAGGCACAAGCCTATGAAGCAGCAAAAGGAGATTTATTGAGAACTAAAAGCAACTCAAGCTGTGAGGCTTGCTAAGAAGCCTTTATCAGAAAGGTGTGCCAACAGCAGAACCACCCGTTCTTCTCAGTCTGTGTCTGCAGGAAGTGAGATAAAAACCTTCACTAAAATACAAATAAGGAGTCAGGACTTGCCAGCTTGTTATTTCTCACAACAGCCATGCCACAGGGGTGCTACCAGGGATTGTATGTCTGCTGATTGAGTGGCACTGAAGAAGGTAGAGGGCAAAAGATGGCTCTTGCTACCTATTCTAGAGCCGTGCGCTTAAAGTCATGTAGAGCCAGGAAGGAGGAAGACATAGGGGCTAAGGGTAGGCTATGCTCTCCGCTCAAAGCTTTGCTCTTGCTCACCAGGAGTTTCTGCTGTGAGCAATTAATGTGGCTCTCTGCTCTCTGCTGGCGTTTGTAGCTTTGTATTCTATGCCACAGTTACTGGTATGTCTGGGTGGTCTTCAACTTTGAGGAACCTTTGACCAGAGCTGCCTTGGTAGCAAGTTTAATGAGAAAGGAGAGAAGTGAGACCTTGGCACAGATCATCCACCCCACCCTGCTCACTGAACACCAGTCCCTCACAGTACTGTGCAGAGCATTTAGCAGCAGCCCATTAGATCCCAACAGCACACAAAAACTAGAGTTCTTGAATCTGTCTTCTTGCTGCAGTGAGCCTAGGCTCTGGCTCCAGTCCTTCCACCTTCCCAAACTCCAGTGCCTCATCAGGCCACTTGGTGCGCTACAGCAATTTGCTGCAGGGCATCTGTCACACGTGGAGGGAAATACCAGCACCTGGGCTGCAAAGGATTAACAGTCAAACATGTACAATTCAGAAGGACTCGGTGAGACAAGCTAATAGCCAAGGGTGGGCTTCAACCTGTATGAAGACATGGAGCATCTGGCAAGGAGAAGACAGCAAAGTGCTATGAACTCAGCAGCCAGGTGCAGCATTTTAGCAGCTACCATGGAACACCACAGTCAATACTTCCAGCCCTGACTGGAAGCCAGGCAGGTTTAAAGCTCCACTTATAAAATTACAAAGTTCACAGATGTTACAAGCACATTACCAGGTGTCGTGACTTGATGGAAGCACATCTCTTAAGATAGCAGAAGCAATTACAAGCACTCTGTTCACTATTTAGCTGCATCAACCACCAGTAGGCACTACTTAGCAACCCTTTATCAAAGTAAACTTAGCACAAAGGAGGATCTGGTGTGCCCACATCACTGTATATGTCCCCTAAGCCAGACCTGCTCCCTGACAGTGCTGATCTTAAATAGAGCCCAAATGATTCAGTCATTTTAAAATTTAAAAATAAAAGTAAACCAAAACACCAACCAAATAAAAACCCCAAACCAGCCATGGGAACCAAACTGTGCACTGTTTATTATAAACTATAACTTGCTATGGTGAAAACTACAAAGAAAACCACCTCATGGCATGACTCAAATCCACTATCCTGGGAGGTCAGAAGCAGCAGGAAGTGGGAAAGTAAGATACAGATGGCCTACAGATGGTTGACAGGCCTTGTCCTAACTCACTTGGGAAACCTGGGACAGGGAACTGCTGTACCACTCATCTGAGGCCAAGACTGGTGAAATCTTCTGTCCAAGCTGGAGCATCTAAAAGGGACAGGAAGCTTCTAGGAAGCAGCAGGGATTTTTCCACACGACCGTAGCTTCACAAACATGGTCTAAGACAAGGCCTGTAAAGCTTCTGAAGGAAGAATCAGTGATCAGCCCAGAGCTTGGCACTAACTAAAACACCAACACCATCAAGCACCTGTGAACAGGATGGATGGTAAAAAGTCAAACAAGTCCAAACGTGCACAAGCATGATGGCATTTTCCACAAACTTGCAACACCACCTCTAGGGTGGGGGATGAGCAACCAGCATCCACACCTTGTTGCGCTGTAGTCATTCATATGGTTACAGGCTCATACTTGGAATGCCAACTGCACATGAAGATGCAGTTAAGGTCCTTCACATACTCCTGTAAAGGTAATTCATGTCTCGCAAACGCATGCTTGCTCTTGACCTTCTTGCAAATGAAAGGCATGGAGGCATCCTGGGCTCCGTGCATGGTGCCACAATGCAGATAGGGCAGTGACAGGTAGAAAGCACCTCTTCATTTCAACAGGTTGTCTAAAAAGGCTCATGAAAACAGCTAACTGTAAAGAACTCCCTACCACAAACAGCTTTTTGTTTCACACTCCACCCAGCCCACATGAAAGGTGAGCATGAGGGACAGGCCAAGACTCTGACCAGTACAGTCTACACAAGGGAAAGAAACTCCACTAATGCACTTATGTTAGAAGAAAAAGCTTGTGGGTTTCTACATTTTCAGAAATGCCATGCAACTTTAAATGGGTATATTAGTACATTTGCCTCAGGAAACATCACACAGCCCTTTTTCCTCATGGGTTAGTGTTTTATCCAAATCAAAGCTGAGAAGTAAAAGCACTCCATCGACACACTGCAGCTTCAATCAGTATGTAAAGTGATAGCAAAACTGCTTTGAAAGACACTTTTCTCTGTTCTTTTCTCAGGCTGCTCTTCGTGCAATGATACAAAGCAGAACCTGCCTCTTCTCCTCTGCTAAAGCTGAGTGTAAATAAGAACTTTACCACATCATAAGTTACAATTAAGGCTACTTCTGGCAAAGATGATCCTTCCCTAACCAAATGCTAAACCTCTCCTGGCAATTTTCTTCCCATTGTCTATATCCAGCCCTGTATTTATAAGATTAGCTTCCAATTAGGACAGTTTCCTCATTCTTCCTTCACTCTTACTACAGCCTGGTTCCCGGGAATCTGATCCTATCTTCCACAGAGGTTACTCCCTGTTGATAGGAAATATCTAGTGTATGTGGGCAGGAGGCACCAATAGAGGGTAATGAGGATTAAGAGAGTGTCATCGTTATGGCTTATCACCACAGCAGATCAGTAGGCCACTTGATCAACAGGAATATTTGGAACTTGTCTCATGTTCCCATACAGTGTTTCACCCACTGTGGTTAAAGTACTACAGAGGGGCTTTGAGGGCAGGATGAATTGCCCTAGCCCATACAGCTACTTCCATGTCATCTAGTTCTTTCTGTCTGGAAGCATGGTACTTAAGAAATGATGGGAGAGAACAGGTTGAAGAAAGCAAATCCTTTGGAGTTGATTTCTTGCCCAAACATACCTCAGAGGAGACAAGAGGTGGGTTTGTTCACTCAGGCAATGGCTTTCGACCACCTAAGGCAACTCTTCATTTCAAAATGGCTGGCACTGGTGAAGAACAGGACATTCCTTTCAGTACAAAGCACCTCTCCCTGCTTTAGCTGTCATGCACTACCCTACACATTGCAATGTCTCTTTGCTAATAGATGTACAATAACCTTGAGAGTTTTCTTCACCAGTCATGCACTAAAGCAGGTCTCTTCACTAAACAGAGAGAAAGCAAACACAGCATCTCCAACCTCATATAATAAAGCTCCTCACACAATACTAGTGTGCCACACATTTGCTCCAAGACAGCAGAGGAATCCGAGCCACTGTCTGTGGTTGGAGCAAGCTTCATCCTGCCCTATATTTGATACATGATAGCAGCACCTAGGGAAGAGTATAACAGGCCAAGTGGGCAGCTATATTTCATCAGAAACACTTTCCCAGGCTCCAGCTATTTGCACCTGCGGGAGTTTCTCCAGATGAGTCTACGTACTGATATGTAAAAGCACTCAATGAGTTTTCCTTGCACTAGTTACTCCAAGCTGCCCCAAGCCAAGCCTACATAAACACTTTTGTTCACCACAGATTCATACAATGCCTTTATACAGTTTGTTCTCAGCTCTTTTCTTAGAGGTTGAATGCTTTCAGGAGGTTGTTTTTTTTACCATACTCAAACTCAAGCTTTCTTCTATAGCCTTGTTGTTGTACTTCTGAGATCTCTACCCCAAGTGATATTATCCCATTTTGAGTCCATTGTACTGCATTTTAGATTAAGATGGACCCCTTTTCCCACAGATTGCTTTGCTTTTCTCAGCATCATGTGCTGCAACCCCATCACTCTACATCGCAAGGATTTCCTACAGCTATTCAGCGCAGCTTTTGGTTTTAGCTACTCTGAATAGTCAGCAGCAAACTTCATCATCTGCCACTTACTCCTCTTCATCATTAAGACACGTTCAACAGATCTGGCCTTTGACAGGCTCTTGTCACATACAACTGATGTCAATTCTCCATTGGGAATGTTGGCCCTTCACCACTGACTCATCATTTCCCATCTTTATGCTTATTACTTACCCATTAGAGGACCCCCATGAGATATCCTGAAACTGTAAGAGCACAATAGGATCTCTGGCTGGCCAGGATCCAACCACCCCTAGAGTATGTTGAAAAAGACTTATTTTCTCATCTGTTCTGTCAGCCCAGCTCCTCAGCTTAGAGGCCTCAACAGCTTCCCCAAGGAAGGCTCCCAGCTGCATCAGTGAGGAAAGAGAGTTGCACCCCAGGCACAATGTAGTCCTTGATATATAGTACAGTCTGATGCCATGTAATGGCACTAAGAAGTTGAACATCAGGCACTAAGAAGTTGAACATCCTTGACTCTCCTGAGCTCAAGCTATGCCAGATCATTTGTCACAGCTGCAAGAAATTCCTGGAGCTCAAGTTCTTTTTCCTGAAGAGACCTTGAACAGGTCCCCAAAGAAACACTTCCAGGACTCAATCCTGGAACACTATGGGCTTGCAGCAGTCATGAGGAGAATTGTCATTACTCTGTAACACAGCTTGCTCCCAAACCCTGGAAAACATCCAGAGACAAAAGAAAGTGGCTCTTCCTAATATCCTTTCACTAGATGTTTATCCTCAGTCTTAGGGAGATGAACAGAATGTAGACTTTTGCTCTAGTGACAGTCTTCCAGCTCCTCTCCTAGATTGTCAGTCCCTGTGGATTTCAGTCCTCACACCTCAGCAAAACAAAGCACTCCTTCAGTTTCCTCTACCTCAGCACTACCTGCATTTCAGCAGCCAGAGAACAAGCATCAGGAAAAGCACCTTCCTCTTCTTTCACAAGGAGGAGCTGATTAACTTCAGATAATGGTATTAAGTGAACAAGTTGGACACTAAGCAGTGAGATTAGTTCCCACAAAGACTGGGTAGTAATGAGAGTGGTTAAAGAGAGCTAATGAGTGGGTGGTGTCTGACAGCTTCATAATATAGATTTTAATTTGTTTATTACTCTTCCTACTGCTTTCTCTGCTGTTGGAATGCAATTAAATAACAGCACCTACAAGTCCTGCTGAGTATCAGTCATCCCTACAAACATCACTGGGCCTCCGTTGCACATGCAGTGGCACTGGACACACTCTGGCGTCGCATAGCTAGTGGGAAGTGTCCCAAGGCTCGGGAAGAAAAGTTAAGAACATCATAGACAAAAGCAAACATCTTTCCACTCACAGAGTAGATCTGGAGACCCACCACAACTAACCGTCATCCAGCTTCATTCTTAATTATTGCAGAACAGTGGCATCTGGGAGATATTCTAAACTGCCAGAGGTCAGAGCTTGATTTTAACACTGAGGCAGGCAACTCACCACTTGTCCCATCTTCAAGATCAAATGCTTGATCTCTTGGTGGCCAATCAACATTAGCCACAGGTGCCAACCATTTTCCAAGAGAGCCAGGACATATGATCCAGAAGTGCTTTTCACAAGATGGATGTGCCTCTCTTGAAGAAAATCTGCTTCCCACCCTAGAGGGACCCAGCGATCCTCTAGGGTGCTGAAGGGGGATGAGGCTGAAGGTACTGGACTGATACAGACACTTCAAGAGGAGCATGGACACAAGATGGGGCTTTCGTGGCTGCTTCTGGTTTGAGCCACACATAGGAAAGGAGAGTTCCATCACTTTAACTGGAAACAACTCATTGGAAGCACTGTTTCTGTATCAGGAATGCACACTGGCAGACAGGAGCTTCAAACATGACTGAATTGATTTTATTAAAATATTAACATATGTAGATCCTGCTTCATGCACACACACTTCTTTCCACTTTTACCAGATTTAAAATTAGACTGGGAAGTTCTCTAAAGCTGCTGAGCAGCAGGCAATACAAGAAAGCAACAAGCTGGCTCCTTTGGGCTTTTTGTTATAGTTTTCATGCAGTTCAGCCTCTTTTTTTGGTCCACAGCAGCCTGGCACCCCTCAACACTAGTGCCTTCATCATATTCTGCTGCAGGACTCATTGGTTGGAGGCAGACAGGGTTATCAGAGAACCTCTGCTTCACTAACTTTGAATAACAACCTTCTTGCCCTTCCCCAAGCCATTGAAGTTATTCCCTTTGCAAAGAAAAACATGGTCCAGGAACATAAATAAAAATCTGTGTCAAATTTCAGCACTGAACTGCACTATCGGAGCATGTTTGGGCAGAAGCTAGCACCCACTGAAGTCAGCAGAAGTTTGGAAATACGAAACACCTCCCACACAAAGGAGAGATGGAGGAAGCAGTCAGAGCTGCAAGGCAGATAGCAGCCGCCTGTCAGAACAGGCTTGGACTATCCCAGCAGGAAGATGTTGTCTAATGAGAAGGAAAGTTATTTGGGGAATCAATAGTGAAGTTTCTTGTTAAATAACTTTAAAAAAACCCCTAAACA
This sequence comes from Rhinopomastus cyanomelas, assembly GCA_013400115.1. NCBI lineage: Eukaryota > Metazoa > Chordata > Aves > Bucerotiformes > Rhinopomastidae > Rhinopomastus > Rhinopomastus cyanomelas. The sequence goes on along the minus strand of VXBP01002931.1, from coordinate 304,780 downwards.
AACAAACAAAAAAAAACCCCACTAGAGTTTTCCAATCATATCTCACTCAATTTTCTGCCATTGGATGCAAGGCCAAGACATGCAGGAGCCTGCTTGAACCTCTAGCACAAAGGGAAAAGCCTGAATGGGACAAGAGGAAAGGTAATAAATAGGACAACATGGGAGACAGAGCTGTGACATAGGTGATCCTTATTCTGTTGGAGAAGAAGGCAGCTTCCTGTGGATTCAGCACCCTGAAGTGACTACATCACAAGAAGCATGGCCAGCAGATTTAAAGAAGGGATTCTGCCCTTCTGCTCTGCACTCACCTGGAGTCCTGCAGCCCTCAGTACCGGAAGGACAGGGACCTGATGAAGCAGGTCCAAAGGAGGCTGCCAAAATGATATGGCGGCTGGAGCCCCTCTGTTGCAAGGACCTGAGGAAATTGGGGTTGTCTAGTCTGGAGAAGGCTCCAGGGGCACCTGATAGTGACCTTCCAGTACCTGAAGGGGGCTACAAGAAGGCTGCAGAAGGACTGTTTACAAAGGCCAGGTGTGATAGGACAAGGTCCATTGGCTTCACATTAGAGAAGGGAAACGTAAACTGGATGTTAGAAAATTGTTCTTTAGCAGGTGGGGGATTGAACACTAGAACAGGTTGCCCCAGGGAGGGAGTTGAGGCTCCATCACTGTAGCTCTTCAAAGGGAGGCTGGACAGGGCTCTGGGCAACCTGATCTAGCTGAGGATGTACCTACTCACTGCCAGGAGGCTGGACTGGATGACCTTTGGGGGTCCCTTCCAAACTCAGACTGGCTCTCTGGGGTGCTCTCCTGCCTGGACCACTGCTGGCTTCAAGCAGCAGGGAATCAGCCATTCACAGAGAGGAAACTGCAAATTTAGAGCCAAGACTCAAAGAAACTACATCTCTGGAGCAGAGCTGCAAAACTTCTACCAGGCACCATGTAGACCCAAACCCAAAATTGCAGTCCCTCTAACCGCACTCCCTCATACACACTTTGACTCAATATTCCCCATACAATAGAATGTTGTGCTTCTAGGATGTTGCATCTGCAATCGAACCTCAGAGCTCAGCTTCTCACTGGCACAGAGCTTTCACTAATGCTGTATCAGTGACCAGGGTCTCACCAACACACGTCTGCTCCTTCCCACTTTCTGTAGGGTTTATCACAACAATTCACCTCTCAGATGAAAACAAGGCAAAACCACAAGCAGAACTAAAGTACTCCTCACAAAGAACAGGCAGACAGGAAAAACACAGAGCAGAAACAAAGAGTAAACTTCATAGAAGCAAATCCTCAAATCAAGAAGAATCTGCCTTTGAGGCAATGATGGGAGATGAGAAGAGCAGAGTGCCTAAATGCAGAGGCTTTCAAAATGAAGCAATGAGAACCCAGGAAATGGCTTTACATAAGCCTGATATTTCTCCAGAGTAAGTAGGAAAATAAATAACTGTGGATCCCTCTTCTTCCACTCATACTTGGTTCCTTCACCAGATATGTGTTAAGGTCCTGCATGTTCTTGGATCACTTGCACTACTGTACAGCCCAGAAGCAGCACACATTGCCGACAAATCTCCCCATAGCATAGCCAGTCCCCATTCTCAGCATGGCCCAGTGTTTCTGAGAGTAAGCCAGAGCTCCATTCTCCTGCAGGACAGCAGCTAAGAGATAAAAAGCAGTAGAAAAACCAGGAAAAGAAATAAGGACAAGGCGGAGCAAGTGCATGCTCAGCTGTGAGCACAACTAGCCACAAGAAAGGCAGGCCAGAGATCACCAATGATCTTGCCTTGAAAAAGGCAAGGGATGGGTGTCCATATTGGTCCAGAGGAGGCCATAGAGCTTAGCATCAGTGCTCTGGGGCTGTACAACCAGCCTGGGTACATGTGCTGATGCTGCAGAATTAATTCCCAACCCATAATTAGTCTCCAACCCCATCAAAGCTGAACCACAGCTTCCATCCTGACCCAGAAACTTACAGTTCCGTTGCAAGCAGCTCATCATCTCTGCCCACTGGTGCCAACACCATCTTGGCTGCTGAGGACCAAGGGACTCAGCTGCTGCCACCTGCACAGGGCCTACTTCCTCTGCCTCTTCATCCTCCCATGGGTCCTTCACAGAACCCCAGTCAATGTCCCCTCAGGTACCACAGCAGCTCCTCAGGTGGTTTTGAGAGGAAAAAAGGTAACAGCAAAGACAACCCCAGGCTAGAAAAAGGTGGTCCCCGAGGTAATTTTCATCCCACCTTTCCCAAGCCCCACTGATGCAGGAAGAGGGACTGGGCCCCTCCTCAGGGCAGCAACAGCCATTACAGGGAGGGCAGTGCTGTGAGAATGCAACACACAAAATGGCTGCCGCAGCCCCTTCCCCCCTCACCCTTTCCCGCCAATTCTGCCGCTCAACCACTTCAGCTGGAGGCTGTGAACACAGGGCCTCGGTGATTAGCTGAACTGTCCACAACACTGCAAGTAGCCAGATTTGCTCACATAAAGGGTAAGTAAAGAAAATAGCAGCCCACAAATAACCTGGTTGCCTTGGAAATGCGAGTAGCCAGACTGAGATAGTGGCAGGAAGAAAGAGTCTGTGTTCTCACCTGCGCCTTGAGGGTGATGCAACATCAGGCAAGTTCAGAGCTGCAGAGGGTGACACGTCTGATGCTACACCAGAAAACAAGGGCCTGGGAGAGGGGTAAGGATAGACACAAGTGATAGAAAAAAACACTACAGGTAACCCCAAGAGCCCTTGATGAGCTCACTGGGCTCCTGATGCTGCCCCCACCACCCCACTCCTTCCTGTGGTTGTGAAGGGACATGTACCCTCCAACTGCTTTGCCTGCCATTGCCTACAACCACAAATAATCCTTACTGCACCGCCTGAGGAACTTACTGTTTTCCTCTTTCAGGAGATGCCAAATTGTTACCCTTGTGCTCTTTGTTTCTTGCTGTCCTTGCAGAGAGAGCAGCTAGAAATGTTCAAATGCAGCTACCTGGGCTTCCCGGTGAGGAACTGCACAAGTTTAGCTCTACTTGTGTTCAGAAGTCTGTGCTTTCACTATGTCTTGAAACAGAGAAATGTTTTGAAAGCATCTCTAACTGTTCAAATCAGGGAGATAAAGTCAACCATGAAAACTATATTTTTAAAAAATTCACACTTGTATTGTCTGACAGCAAGTGAAAAGCCAGGGCCAACAGATCTTTGTGCCAAGAAAATTACCTGGTTCTGTAGGGCATAGCACCACAGAGCATCTTACAAGCTGCTCATCTGGAATCAACGAGTTAACCAGGGAGCTTCTCCCTGCTTGGTGTGGGAAGTGGTATCTCTTTGCCAAATTCCACTGATCTGAACATAACCAGCTTTCTCACTCAGCCTGTGCTCCTACGCTCAGCTAGTGCTCGTGCCCGCCTCTGCAAGGGAGTGTAGACAGCCCCCACACTCTTTTCTCTCTGTAACTACTTTTCCAGCAATGCCCCTTTCCTGATGTTGGTTCTTGTCTCCTCACTAAATTACAGAGCGTTGGGTCTCCAAGGAAACCCTCCGAGCCAAGAAGCACAGTGCAAGACATTTGTAAAACACTGATGGCTGAGGACCAGCCAGGCTGGCTGCTATCAGCTATAGAGGCCAGGAGCTTGAAAAAGACTCCTTTGGGTCTCATAGGAAAGAGCATTTGCAAGTGGCAGTATGGTTTTCAGACAGACCTTCCTTTGGCAACAAGGAAGTGCAGCAGTGGCGAGACACAATAGAGTTCCCAGGATCAGGTACCCCGAGGGAGCTGCCTGCTGAGGAGCAGCCTGACAGCCGTCTGCACACCAGCTCTTCTACCCAGGATCTCACATATAACAGCTGTGCTGTTCCAGCCAGTCACCACTTACACACCACGCAAGTGTGGCTTATACTAACTGCTGACATCCTATTCCACACCTAAGCAGAAAAGCAGAAGAGGAAATCAGACGGAAGCAAATACACCCCTATACCTGACAAGCTGTTCTACACTCCTTCAGTGCACAGCCAGCCTTCAGAACAGGTTCATATCTTCAAGAACTACTCTACCATGTAATTACAGGGTAAAACTTAAAGTTCTTCCTTGCCCAGTGTACCAGGTGTATTTGCATTTGCTGAGCTTCTAAAATGGGCTTCTAAATCAATATGGATATTCCATCGTGAGGTCAAGTAAACAAATTCTCGAGCACACTCTCACAGTTGCTGCTTCAGCCTCCTGCTTTGGGATGGACTATGCCCATCAACCTGAGCTCCTTCAGGAATAACTCTTGTTAGTGCTTGAGCTTTAGGATTCGAAGATCACACACACACTCTTACTTTGAGGAACAATTGAATAGATAGTCATTGAGGTTACAAGGAAGGTTCCTGCTCGCTCATCTACAAGCAGAAGCTTGGGGAGCCACAGCTCTCTGAGCTACCCTACTAAGACGCTTGAAGCCACAATTCACCCTATATCATCCTCACTAGCTCACACAGGCTTCCCATCAGCAACCACCTGCACCCACTACCAGTGAGCACAGGACTGCAGCTGACCTGCAGACTTAGCCCCTGACCCAAGGACACCAGTACAGGCTCCTGCCCTTCATGAGGCTCAGAAATAGTCATCAGGTAGCTGCCCACAAGACCACAACTTCTTGCTTTACTACCAAAATAAAGAATGCTGTTGCAACAGTTGTGGGCAAAGCCTTGCCGTGCCTTTGTAGGCCACATCTAAACAGCAAACAAAAGTGTCTTTAGTTTATCTATGTATTTTTGGCACAGTGCAATGGCTGGGGTCAAAGCCAGTCCTATTCTCAAGCTTTTCTTTGTTCTCCAGTTTATCCAATATCCCATTATCCCCCTCCTCAGCCCCCCCCCTCCACCTCCTCCTCTCCATTTTACCACAGGTCTTAAAAATTAAGCTGTGCATGAAACCAAACACCACACTTGAATACTGCCCAGCAAATGCTCTTCATGATCACAGAAGAATACTAATCAACCATAAAAAATGGATAAGAGCAGTCTGCCCTTATATGGGCAGAGACTAGACAAGCATCTGACACAAACATCATTTGTAAAGAAAAAATAATATTTATTTGCAATATAAACAAGGTCCCAATATTGGATCAGTATATGTAGGGTCACTATTTTTCCTTTATAACTCAGAAAGCAGAACCATTCTTCACTAACAAGCTCTCATTTGTACTAATCAGAAGATGCATCTTAGTGTGGTTTTTTTTTTTCCTTTAAAGAAGTAAGACCACTAACAGCACAGGAAGCCTTTACAAACCAGCTTAGTTGTAATGCAATACAGATGCACTGTCAAAAAAATCCCTGAAAAAATAAATTCCTCCATGAGGTAAGATGCAATTAGTATATCCTTAAATTTCCTCACTCGCAACTGCCCATTCTCCCTTCCAATGACCCACGATCCCAACATTGTGGCAAACAAAATCCAAACAAACAAAAAAACCAGAAAACAAGAAAGAAGCTCATTCCAACATTCTGATAACATTGTTAACAAGAAGAACGGTTCTCAGGATGTGACAGCATCAAACATTCCTCCAGGAGGGTTTTTTTTAATTGGTTTTTTTTCTTTTTCTTGAAAAAAGTACAAAAAACTGGATATTTAGAAAAAATCCGTGGCATTTTTTTTTTGTTTTCAGTTACATGAGAGTTAAAGTGGACAGGGAGGGGGGAGAAAGGAGGGACTACATTGCAGCCAATAAAGAAATCTCCAAATCCATTCTGCCCTCCTCCCAGAAATTACTACCACTTCCTCCCCTCCCAGCTTGATATAAGGTGTTTGCCAAACACTAGCCAGAAATATAAACAAGTCTTCTCAGAATAGAAGGCACAGCATAAAGTTATTTGAAAGAGGAAGAAAAAAAGAATCAGAACCTCTGTTGAAAGCTCCAATCATCTCCGAATTTGCTAGTGTGTGTATATATATATATATATTCATATAAAAAAATTATCTGTTACAACGCTCTTATCATTCTCACATCTCTTCACTCCCCTCACGTGCTCCATGCGAGACAATCCAGTCCTGTCCTGCCACGCAATCCTTTCTCTGCTCCGCGCACTCAGCATGTTCCCTCCTTCACCCCGCACACATGGGAAAGAATCAAGTGTGCATAAGAAACACCAAAATCACAACTACCTTGTGTACTCGGGAAGCTAGAATGGTTTTGGGCCAGCTGAACGATGTTAAGTCAGTCAGCAGAGAACAAAGCCGGGCTCAGACATGCTTCTACCAGCTTGGAGGCTACAAGAGTTTTTACCTCTGGCAATAGCAAACTGTTTTTGGCAGAGGTGGCATTAAAACAACCCAAACAACGCTTGCGGTTTAGTCACCTTGGCTGAATCAGTGCAGAGTTTGCGATTGTGAGTGCAGGAGCGGTGAAGGGGTTTCGTTTAAGCCCAACTGGCCTTCACACATAACAAAGCTTCCTACCAGATGCTAACAACAACAGCAGCAGCATGTATCTCTCTCTAGAGTACCCAGTAATATGCCAAGACATACCAAGGCTTCACAAAGTGTGCAAAATGCATTTGGTCAATATAAACATTTGATTAAAAAAAATAATAAATGATCAAACAAGAAACAGAATTAAAATACTGGTTTTGCAACCTTGTCTGTACAAACAGTCAGGAACTTACACATTTAAAAAGAGTTTGAACCCAAAGCTCGAGTAAGATCTACCTTTTTTTAAAAAAATTTAAAAAAAAGTAAACTTGGGTTTTAAAACAGTCTTGGCCCAACACCTTTTGTTCAAGGTTTCCAAGTGCATAAATCTCCTCACTTTCCACAGCAAGCTAACCCCCGGGTAGCTCTTCATGTGTGTGCATGCTCTGACAGTCCCAATGCACCCAGGAAAGCGGTTATTGCCGGTAACAGCTGCGACCAAAACGCTGTAACATCGCCTGTGTTAAATAACCCCCTGTAAAAAGACTAGCTCTTCCAATCACTGATCAGGATACTAACGAACGGCATCAGCCTTCTTAAAGCAGCGATCAGGCACCTCTGCCCAGAGAAGCGAGTCCTTTCAGAGCTGCCTGGCAAGACAGATACTTTTGTAATAGTTGAAATGCTCAAGAGAAGCGATTCAATGCTTAAGTTCCCAAGCAGGTGCCATCCCTTTCATGTGGACTCCAGAGTGTTCAGCTGAAACAGGTTGTGGTTGGTGGGGGTGGTGAAGTAGAGCTGTTCGCTGGGTGAGCGGTTGTCACAAGGGCTGTTGAGTCCCAGAGTCCTCTCAAAGTCCAGGAGCTGGCCCATGAAGTTAAAGTTCGGGGAAATGTTGGATTTTTTCCTTTTCACAAAGTCATAGGCATCATTCAGGGACAAGTTGAGTTTTTGCATCAAGTAGGCGACAGTGACTGTTACAGACCGGCTGATGCCAGCGAGGCAGTGAACAAGGATCCCACACTTCTTGGAACGGGCCTCATCTGAAACAAGACAAGGGGAAGGGGGAGTATATTATTCTGCACCAAAAATGTATGGCTTTGGAGCAGGGCCAGGTGGCAACTGCAAACTCCCAGAACCAGGATGACCGCCAGAACTGGATCCCCAGCTCCTAGTGATACCATCTTCTGTCCCTTTGACACCCACATCTCCTCCCGAAAGAGCTCCTGTAACACTCCTACTGCACAGGCAAAGCTGCACATCCCTGTTCTGCACAGCAAGGCCAAGCATATCACATGCTTGAGAAGTATGCAGCAGGTCTGGCAACAGATCCCTTGCCTAGATAGCACCAGTACCCTCTATTCAAACAGAGAAACTCACAGAAGACATAGGTGTGGAGACAACACCTCCAGGAAGATGCTAGAGGTCGGGCACATCAAACCCACCTCAATGCCAACTAACAAGGGAAAGCTGTGTACTCAACATGAGGCTGCAGCCCAGCAGTGTGCAAGCTGTTCTATTCTGCTGTTCTTGTCCTCCTTCCACTAAAAAGTTATGTGAATGTAGTCAAAGCCAACTTAAGCAGAGTCTGAAGTACAGGAACTTCCCTTATTGTGAAATTGTTCTTTAGGATCAACAGAAACACACTTCAGTACAAACAAATGCTTGTGTTGGAGGAGGCTCTCAGGATGAATGGTAGCAGGGAGCAGGAATGCAGACTGGACCAAAAAAATGGCGAGAGAACAGTGATGAAATTTCCCCTCCCTTGCCACCAATTGAAAAGCACACATACACTCATTGTCTCTTGCACAGCCAGAACAGCATGATCCTTTTATGAATTGACATCTTAGCCTCAAAAGAGGGACATGCTGCTGAGAGCGCTGAATGCACGCAAGTACCCAGCACTGCTTACTTATGGGCAGCCGTATTTGAAGTCAGTCATTTGACTGAGAGCTTGGCAGGGAGGAAGAAAGTGGCAGGAGAAAGAAGATCCTTGGGTAAAGCCAGAGATAAGACACCCTGGCACCACAAATGCAGAGTAAGGCAAAGAAGACGTAAGCAAAACAAAATCCAGAGCTAGGCCACAACAGGTTTTCTAACGCAGCCTCCAAAAACCAGTCAAGAATTTCCAGTATAATGGTCAATCAGCCCCCAGCACACCCAGCCCTCCTCCCCTCAGTCTGTCCAAGTACATTTTCCTTAGAATGCTTTTCATCTGACCTGCATAGCAGTTCTTGGTGTTTGGCTTTAGTGAGGTAATCCTCCATTTCCTGTCATTAACTGGAAAGCACAAGAGCTCTGTTCACAGAGGCATCATCTGACTGGAGTGGACAGATGCCAAATGCCCTGTACCTCACACAGCAACCCTGTACCTCACCCCGATGTTAGATACCACATGCTCGACACAGGAAGCAAATGAAGACCAGACATCGGATGGGTCTCTGCCACCACACTGAACCAGCCACTTGTGACCACAAGCATGTTCGTAAAGGACAGGAGCTGGAGGCAGATGACAGCATGTGGGAACTAGGGTTTCTGATGGCTGAAAAGCTGAGGACCTTACCACCATTCTACCCTTCAGGCCTTACAGCACAGCCGGGTCCAAAATTGAGGAGGGGGTTGTTACCTCTGAAATGGGCTGCAGAGATTTCAGTCTGACAGTAAAGCTCCCACCTCACCTTGGTCTACACGAATGGTTTTTAGCAAACATGAAGCCATAGGGCGTTTAATAGTTAATGGAAGTAACACTACCTTTGCCATTCACTCCCACAAATCAGAACTGAGTAGGCTAGTGACCATTACCAGCAGGCAGGCACCGATCATGTTGGAAGTGTACATCCCTGTTCAGCCTGACAGACATTTCTCACAGAATAAGAAGCAATTTTCGAAGTCATACGAGCCTAGGAGAAGAGATCTACCCCCTGCACCCCTGGCCACGACCACCCAAAACTGTCTTGGGGCTGTCTGCACAGCCGTTTTTCTGGCTGAGCTCTACAGTGCCATTATAATCACCAACATCTTGTGTTGACACTTACCTTCAGAGATGTATCCATACAAGGAGTTAGAGTGCCCTATAGCAGGATTGCAACTACAAATCGCAAATCCCTCAGGAAAAGAAAACACAACACCCACCCCCACCCCCCCCGCCTCCGATTTTAACCACCTTGGAGTTAAGGAACTGCTGGCACCAATCACATCAGTGCAACTGCTATCAACATTCACTCCTCTGAGCAAGGCAGGCAAAGGAGCTCCCCACCAATTCAGTTCAGCCATGGTCTTTCGAGGTCCCTTCCAATCCCTAATGATGAATGACTCTATGATTTCAATACAGGTACAAATCCTCTTACAAGGGCAAGAGAAGCAGGGCCTGGTCCAGACGGGCCAACCCTACTACAGTCAGGTAATCCACATGTCAGGTAAGAAGGATGAGTTTTAGAAGGGGAGGCCTCCGTGAACCCAGACAGCATGACAGACACCAGAAGCATCACCTAGGCAGCAGGATGCTCAGCTGGCTAAGCTAGTGCTGGCGCTGTGCCACAGAGAGGTGAGGCCAGAGACAAGCAGCAGCCATGGGAAGCTGCTTGCCACATTCCCAAGCAGTGAGCATGAAAAGAGATGTTCCGCCAGCTACCTACCAATGAAAGCAATGGCCTCAGGAAAGAACTGCGAGAGGTTCTGGCTCCAATGATCTGAGATGGGGATCTGCTTGTACTTGAACTCTCCGTCGTGCTCAAACATGTTTGGCAGGTTGGGAGTCACATTCAGGATGTATTTAATGCCGTATTTGCCCAGGACGTCCAAGTTGGTCGAATCTTTGGCACAGCCCAGGTACAGGTAAGGTAGGATCTGGACTGGAAAGGCAGGCTGATTGTTAGGGATGGGGCTCCCATCTGACTCCGTGGCACTACTGGGCTCCCTGTCAGACTCGCCATCTGAGCAGTCAGAACTTATCCGCAGCCCTCCCAGGCCAAGGACTGATGCTGGGGGAGAGTTGCTGGGTGAGGAGCTGTCAAGGTTTGTCTCGCAGTGCTCCGAATACTCAGTCTGAAACTTGTTAAAGCCACCTGCAAAGGAGGAAAGGCAAGAGGGGAGAGGCAGAGAGAAAAAGATGTTTTACTCTTCAGGATGAGAAATCCTTCTACTTGGGCACATATATGTACACATTTCTTAGCAAGGCTATGTCAGGAAAATGTTGGGATGCCTTTAATGGTGTAAAGTTAAAGGTATTTCCTTGCTCCCCCATCCCCCCTGGGCAGGCTGCTACTGAACCTTTGAGAAATCAAAGAGTGTTTCTTCAGAAGTCCAGTATTGCTTGTGATAAATAGAGGACAAATCTCAACAGTAAAAAACCCACATCCAAAAAAATCCTTAGCAAGAGACAATACAGTTTCTCAAAGACAAGGGTTTGGGACAGTTTAAGCAAGAACTATTATGCCACCTTAGACAAAAAGCACAAAGCTACTATGTCTGAAAAGATAAAGCAAGAGCAACCACCACATATCCAGCCCAAGCACTAAACCCCCATAAAAGAAGCCACCTTCAAGCAGGAATAAAGGCTGTAAGTTTTGCCAAAGCACAATCCCCAACATCTACTTTATCACGATAAACCAAATTTAAGACATAGTAGCAGTACAGGTTTTAACTCCCCCAAACCATGGCAGGCACGGGGAGAGTTCAGACCCTTCACATCCTCTCTTAAGTCCTTTTCCTCCAGCTCCTCAGCTCAACAGCTTGGAAGGGAAGGCAGAGGCTGCTATGCCAGAACCCCACCTCTCCACCTCCTTTCCCGGCAATATTAAAGCTGAGCTCAGCCATCAGCATCTGACACTGACAAATGGTTTAATTAGAAAGGCCTCCTAGAAACTTTGTTAGTGGGTTCGGCAGTTGTGGCGGGGTCACTGAGCGGGACAGACAGCTCTTGCCACATCCATTCATGAAAACGGCTCGTCCTCATCCTCCTCCTCTTCCTCCCCGCCCCGCACCTCCAGACAGCGCCGAGGAGCCATTTTGGAATGTTAATTGGAAACATTTCCCACTGGGGCTCCCGGAAAACGGCAGAGAAAGTGGCTCCGCTCCCTGCCCATCAGGCAGAGCTCGGCGGCCACTTCAGAGCGGCTCCTTCCTGCTGGCGCTGAGGACGGCGGGGATGGAAAGGGGAACACAAAGCGAAGAAGCAGCGGAGCCGACGGGGAAACCCCATACCGTGATAGAGCGGGAGGATTCGCCCGCCAGCACAGGCGGGTAGTGCAGAGACAGGGCGAAAAAGTGAGATCAAGCCGTGTGCTTGTCCCCGCCATGTCACCTTTGAAGGAGGCTTCTGCGGGCACATCTGCCCTCAGGATCCCCAAACACCTCCCTGTCCACTCTGCCCCATCCCAGAGACTCCTCAGGCCATCCAAAAAGGGTCTATCGAGATGCAGCAGANGGATCCCCAAACACCTCCCTGTCCACTCTGCCCCATTCAAAAAGGGTCTATCGAGATGCAGCAGCAGGTTTTAAAGAGCTCAACTTTCCTCACCACACTCTCGCCACCCCCAACACGCCTCCGCTTTCCTGTGATTTCTGCCTCAAACCCGCCACCCAGCGACCGCACTGGGAGCGCTGGGAGGATGGTAAGAGTCCCAGCAGCCCAGATATGGGGTCCGTTGCGGAGATCTTTCAAAAATGGCCAAAAAACCCATCACGAAACCCCACAAATGTCCCAAAACCCAGCCTTCAGGAAAGGCTGCCCCGCAACGGGGCTCCTCGCTCCTCCATTACCTTGTCCCAGGGGAGCAGAGGCCGGCTGTTCCCTCCAGCATCTGCAGGGAAAGGGAGAGGAAAAACCCCGGCGTTCGCTTCCCGGAGACGGAGGAGGAGAAAAAAAATAAACGGAGCTGGGGAGCTTTCTTGCTCCGACGCAAAATCTGTCCATCCCTGCCGGAAGAGACCCTGGCGTCGGGCAGCGGGGAGGCGGCGGCGGAGCCCAACCGGGGTCGAGGGACCCTCCCGCCGCTGCCGGGGAGACGACGCAGGGAGAAGCGGGGAGCTCCCGGCCATGACCATCTTGTGCGGAGGATTAGAGCGCGCTGGGAGGTGGGGGATGAATGATAAACAGGCAGAGAGAGGTGGGAGGAAAAGAAACAAACCAACGCGGCCACCTCCGGCCGGCCAACGGATGAGTGCATGCCGATGCGGGGGCCGACCAGGGAATGCGGGATGCGGCCGGGGGCTGCGGAAGGGGCACCTCACCTTTCAGGTAATAAGCTTTGCAGCCATCATCGCGCAGCTTCTGGAGCAGGAGCCCTAGTACGGAGGTGGCGGCCCCGCCGTCCTGCCAGTCGGCGGTGGCCTCGTCGTAGAGCAGCACGGTGTCGGCCTTGCAGCGCTTGACGAAGCGCTCCTTGTCCTCGTGGTTGGGGATGATAGAGCGGATGGGCAGGTTGCCCTTCTTGAGGCGGCGCAGCATGAGCCCGGGGATGGCCAGGTTGATGGCGGTCTCGATGTGCGAGCTCTCGAACAGCTCGTGGGGGCGGCAGTCAAGCAGCAGCAGTGAGCGGCCGCCGCCCGACTCCAGCTCCTCCTGTAGCCACTCTACGCTCTTGCACGGCATCGCTGCAGCCATGGGCGCTCGCGGGGAGCTCCCCCAAACCTGCGTTTTCATGGGGCTCGGCCCGGCCCGTCGGCCCACCCACCCACGCGGCGGCCGGACGACCCCCGGCTCCGGCTTTGCCGCCGCGCTGGTTCCCCTGGTCCCGATGCTGCGCACCGCCGTCAGCGCGCAGCAGCCACCCCTCAGTCCTACGCGCTGCGCCCCATCCCGGCGGCCTCAATTAAGGCGGCACTCAGCCAGCGGCTCGGCGTGTCATGCCTCGGGAGGCGGGGCGGGCGGCGGGGCCGGCCGAGATCCCGCAACACGCCCCGCCCGCCGCTCGCTCGGGCTCGGCGCGACCCAGAGGACAAGGCGTAGCGGGCGGTGTGTACCCGAGAGCTGGCCCCACCTACCAGCGGCGCGCCCCGCCTCCCGCCGCGCCCCCGGCGCCAATAAGGGGCCACGATGGGCAGCGAGCGGGGCTCGCGCGGGGGCAGAGTACGGGAAGGCGCGCGGAGGGGGCGGCTGCAGCTCCAGCTCCACAAACAGCGGGTAGCTGCTGTCTGGGGTGGGGGGCACCCACCTTCTTCCCCCCCCCCCGTTAAATCTCAGCCAAAAGTGTAAGAAAAAGCCGCAGAAGTCCCCGGTGCAGGAGGAAGCTTCGGGGGTCGTCCCTTGGTCCCTGACAGCAACGTGCCGCTCAGAAGTCCATCCGACAGAGGTTCCTTAAGCCTCTGGGTTCCCTTTCGTGTCTCCGAACGAGCTTCAAAATAGACTGTTTCATCTGTGCATTCTCGATTATTTTTAGAGCTTATTCCCCGTTGGTACCCGCTGCTATAAATACAAACCTTTTGTGCTGCAAAACTGAGATTTAAAGATGGGAACGCAACCAGCAGCTTCCTTCTGGTTTCCTTCCATCCTTTTTTACGTGCCTTTTCGTGTGAATCAGTCCTCTGGTACCAGAAGTGCTCCGTGCCTCACACAGGCTGTTCCTGTTACAAAATAGATTTGATCTTTCTCTTTTTAATGAGCAGGATAGCATTCAGAACATGCTTTGGTAAGAGCTGCTTCTGCCGCAGCCTTTTTTTTCACCACGCAGGCAAACAGTGACGGGTTGCTCAGAGAGGTTGCACCGTCTCGGTCCTTGTTAGTTTTCAACATCCAGCTCAGCACAACTTCGAATAACCTGGGCTGCCCTCAGGGCTGACCCAGCTTTGAGCAGAAGGTTTCACTAGAGCCCTCCTGTGGTCCCTTCTCGCCTGGCTTGTCCTACCATCCAGTTGAACAGGAGCCAGCAGTGTGCCCGCCTGGCAGAGAAGGCCAGTGGCATCCTGGCTTATATCAGCACTAGTGTGGCCAGCAGGACGAGGGATGTAGTTCTCCTCAGCACCAGGACAAGAGGGCAGGGCCTGAAGCTGACCAAGGGAGGGTTAGGTTGGATGCTAGGAAGCCCTTCCTCATGGAAAGGGTGATCAGACCCTGGAGTGGACTGCCCAGGGCAGTGGTGGAGTCCCCATCACTGGAGATGCTTAAGGACAGCCTGGGTGTGGCTGTTAGTGCCCTGATGTCACTGATGTGATGATGTTGGATTCTGGGCTGTGCTGGGTGATCTTGGAGGTCTTTTCCAGCCTCAATAATCTGTGTATCAGTCCTTTCTTTCCCTAACTTCCATTCTCTTCAGACTCTTATCATAAACTTTCTTGGCCAGGGTTAATCTAGCCAACAGATTGCTGACCTTAGCAAGCTGCCTAGGTGTTCAGGAGATCTTTTCCCAGCTGCCTGAATGTCAAGAACTGGGCTGTATCTTGTGTAACAGGAAAGATTGGTGTTTAAAACATCCCCAAACATGCAAACAAACACAGGCACACAATCTCATTCTGTCATTCAGAATATTGTTTAAAACTGTGATGTTCAAATGGTTCAAGGCAAAAAAAAATATATATATTGGATTTATCTTTTTTAGGAAGAAATTCTTTACTTAGGAAGACATTCTTTACTGAGAGAGTGGTTGGGCACTGGAACAGGCCGCCCAGGGAGGCGGTGGAGTCACCATCTCTGGAGGTGTTTAAAAAATTAGTAGTTAGAGCACTTAGAATCATAGAATCATAGAATCATAACGGATCGGAAGGGACCTCGAAAGATCATCTAGTCCAATCCGCCTGCAACAGCAGGATCACCTAAACCAAGTCACACAGGAAGCTTGAAGCTTCCTTGAAGCTTGAAGACCACTTGAAGCTGTGGTCTAGGGTTTAGGGAGATGTTGGGATGAACACCTTGGACTTGATGATCTTGGAGTCCTTTCCAGCCACAATGATTCAACTTGAAAGACACTTTTCATCCAGTCAAGATCTGCTTTTCTCAAAGTCAAGATCTGATACTGAAACTATAATAGAGCCACCATCTCCCCAGTGGTCTTTTCTATACTGTTGTCTCACAGAATCACTCTGGTTAGAAAAGACCCCTGGGATCATCGAGTCCAACCATCTACCCTACCTTACGTGTTCACCCCTAAACCATATCCTTCAACACTTCATTCAATTGATTTTTAAACTTATCCAGGGATGGCAACTCAACCACCTCCCTGGGAAGCCTATTCCAGTGCTTGACCACCCTTTCTGTGAAAACATTCTTCCTAATATCAAGTCTAAACACACAAAGTGTTGACATACAAGTCAACATACAAGTCTTGACATACAAAGTGTCCCAAAGAGGCCATTTTCCTCTGTATTTGGTACAAAAGCAGCACTGAGGTCCCCGTTTCCTTTTAGCTTCATTCCTAAGTCTGGATCCTAATGAACATACATGCTGGAGCACATGCTTAAACCTTCAAGTACGATGAACATCTCATTGCAAAACACTGTGATTGTGAGACCGTGCTCCGAACTGTTAGTGGATTTCGTCAGCATCAGCAAAATAAACAGCTTGTTCTAGAGGGCTTTTTTTGTGACTCAAGCATGCCCGAGAAAAGCGGAACAGCAGAGGCTGTCCACTTCCCCTTGCCCAGTTTATTTTTACCATGGGTTGCTGTGGGAAGCTATTGTAATTCAGCACTGCAGTAGGAAGTTACCAGCGCTGCTCTTGCAGCAGAGGATGTTGAGGTTCTTATGCAAGCTACAGTCACAGTGAAAATAGCTGACCTTTCAGTATGTTTATCAAAGCACCTTCAGTTCACAAAGGGGAAGAGCAGCGGGTGGTGCAAAAAACGTACCTCTGGGTCTGAAGTCCCTGGTGTGCTGAAAATGGTGCCCAGAAATCTCCCAGGGACTCCGTGGCACCTCTTGGGTGGTGCAAGGGAGCAGGTGTCACCAATGGCCCACAGTGCTGTGAAACCAGAGGAGAGACGTTTCACCTCCATTTTGCGGTCACATCAGCAACCACAGATTTTCGGGACGGGCTCCAGGCACGTCACCTGCAGCAGCCAGCCCAGATTTCACCCTAACAAGGGTGAAAGTAAAACACTCACCCTGATGTGGTACCCCCCGTCTGCCTAGGCAGGGGCTTGGGGACACTAAGAGAGAGCACCCTGGCTTCTCCCAGCTCTAGGTCTCCGGAGCAGGGCTGAGGCAAGTGCAGTGCCCGTGCCAGCCTGCAGGCAGGGTGGGCAGGGCTGGTGGCAGCCTGTCAGCATGCTGCCCTCTGGAGCCAACCGCTCCGCAATGCACCTCAACCCACAGCCAGAGCCACTTACCCATCCCACAGTGCCAGGCCCTGCATCCTCCTCACAGCACTGCTGTCCTGGGGGATTTCTCCCATGAAAGAAGAAATGTCTGCTCTGCAGAGTGCTGTGGGCATCCACCTCAAGTCCCCTCTCAAGCAGAAGGCACTTATTCACACCAGCCAGGTTTCCCCAAACATGGCAGCTGCAAAGTAACAGGCTGGGGTGGGATGGGGTCCACCAGCACCTCCTTTAGCACAGTGGGACTGGCAGGGGTCAAGGGTCTTGGTGACGTTTGTCTCACCATGTTCTTGGCTTTGTTGACCACTACAAGGTCAGCATGTGTCCATGTGGGCATGTGTCATTTCCAGAGCCCCAAGTGCTCGCAACAAGTTGTTGTTCTGCTGCAGAAAGACTCCTTCCTCCATCAGTCTTTCTACTCAATGCCCAGCACAGTGACCAGCAACTTCCCCATGTCCCCAGCCGTGGCTTGCTGGCTTGGCTTCAGATTGCTTTTGTCCTTATTCATCCCAGACTCCCGTGATGCTGATGAAGCTGCCACGTTTTCATTGTCACCACATCTCTTCCCAGGTTCTTCAACTGCCAAACCTACAGGCTGTGTTTTGATGTGTCTTCTCTACTCTAGGCTTCATCGCATGTTTTAGACACAAAGACCATGAGTCATGGTAGGACACGAGGTGAACACATCATTAGCAGATGTCTTCCCAAAACTCACTGCAGGTCCTGACTTAGCCTCCGTGACGCATTTTTCTCAATACTGTTGCACCCCAAAAGGATTTTCCTTCTAGACTCAACTGTCAAATCAGCCCTTCCTCCAACAGATCTGGGCTGTAGCAGCTAAACTTTCCTAGGACTTACCTTCTCCTCGCTCTGTCAGCTGTTTTAGTGTCTAACAGCCAGTATCAGGTATGATTCGTGGCCCAGATATCAATCCATGAAGCTATTAAGCTGCTTCTAGCAGGAATCTTCACCTGTCTCAAGCGCCTGGGGTCAAATCCATCGGTACCAAGAGAAGATGCCTCTTCCTGACACTTTCATGATGGACTGGAAGGTTGAAGCAGTATTTTGCACAGAGTAGTTCAGCTGGGAATTGGTTTGGATGACCTGGGCTCCCAGGGAAGCTTCTGGTTTGCTCCATCATGTTGATCAAAATCACAGTTTTCTCTAATGCACTCTTCCCATTTCACAGATGGAATGGGAAATGCAAAAAATGCAAAGCATCAGGGAACCAGGCAGGTGGGCTGCTGGAATGGTGACATCCTCTTGCAGTGCTTTAGTTCTTGGAATGAATCACTTTTTACCTATCTTCATAAAAAATAAAAACCCTTTTAATTTCACTTCAGCTTTTCCTCCTAATTCCTTAATTGAGGTAGGAGTGACTTTGTCAGAGAAGGGCACTTGTGGATGGTTTACCCCGTTGTTCATTAATGTGGGTAAGAGGTTAACTCCTTGTAGAGAAAGAGATGCATGATTTTAACAGGGGGGAAAAAAAAGAAAAAAGAGCCAAATTTGCTTTCTACTCCTGCACTAATTTGTGACTATTTTTATCAATGTTAACACTGAGCCAGGGTAAAAATACTCCCTAGAAAGTTTAGAATTTACATTTGTCTTCATATATATTCAGCAGAACTCAAGCTCCCCAGCCTCCGCACTGCCTAATCTGGACTCATTAGCTTCACCCGCCCCCGAGAAAAATGTCAGATGACTTTGGCCTGGTGAAGCACTTCAACCACAAAAGCTCAGCAGGAGGATCTAAGCACAGCACTCGCCTTTCTGCGGCAAGACAGCCCCATGGAGCCGCAGCTCTGACACTGCAGGCATCAGACACGGCAATGGGAACAGATTTGCCCTTCCTAACACAGCCCTACTTCAGGGCAAAGTCTCTGGTGGGCCCCATCCTGTGAAGATGCTGAGTCCCAGCAAGCATCTTCCACTCTGCTGCCTCAGCAAAGGCAGGTAGATGTAGGCTGGGGAAGAGTCACCATGAGGAGAAACCATCGCCAAGCACCTTATGAAGCACAGATCAGTCATGAGCATGTGCAGCCTCTACCACCAGGTCTTTGGGTGGTGCCATTTTTCCTCTATTAAACGGGCAAGGGATCATTTACCTCTCCCCAGATGGACTTTTCACAGAATCACAGAATCATCTAGGCTGGAAAAGACCTTCAAGATCATCTAGTCCAACCGTTACCCCAACTGTCCCAACCCACTGCTAAACTATCATCTAAGATCCAGATCTGCATGTCCATAAAACATGTCCAGGGATAGCAATTCAACCCCCTCACTCAGCAGCCTGTTCAAAGGCCTGAGGGCCCTTTCCAGGATGAAGTTTTCCCTACTGCTCGACCTCAACTTCCCCTGGAGCAGCTTCAAGCCATTTCCTCTTGTCCTGTCACTTGTCACTTGTGAGAAGAGACTGACAGCCACCTCTCTACACCCTCCTTTCAGGTAGTTGTAGACAGCAATAAGGTCTCCCCTCAGCCTCCTTTTCTTCAACCTTTTCCTCAAGGATGCTGTGGGAATCAGCGTCAAAGGCTTGAATGAAGTTCAGCATCCCCAGCCTTTCCCTCATCCATGAGGCAGGTCACCTTGTCAAAGAAGGCAATCAGGTTCATCAGGCAGGATCTGCCTTTCGTGAACCCCTGCTGTCTGAGCCTGATCACCTGGTTGTCTTTACATGGTGCACAATGGCACTCAAGACGATCTGCTCCACAGCCTTCCCTGCCTCCAAGGTCAGACTGACAGGTCTGTAGTTCCCTGGATCCTCTTTCCAACCCTTCTTGTTGATGGTGTCACATGTGCTAATCTCCAATCCACTAACCTCCCTGGTTAGCCAGGACTGCTGACAGATGATGGACACTAGTGTTTACTGCACAGCTGGGGGATTTCATGTCAACATCTGATAGAATTCAGGGCCAAAGACAACAACATTGTTTTCTGGCACATTCCTGCAAAAGAAGCAACATCCAAAGGCATGTGCAGCCACTGGGCAGCTCAGAGCAGAAGGACCTGAGCCTTCTCCTTTGGCTACTTCTTGCCTTTTCACATGCAGGTCTCCAAGTAGGTCTAGAAGCTCTGTGGCAACCATGGGAAAGGTGAGCCGTGTGCAGCATGCTGCAGGCCTCGGGGAACGTGGACATTCACTTCTCTTTAGACATCTCTACTACAGGAAACACATTTTTCTGTTCTCTGTTATGATCTCTTAGTGGTCAGAGAATCCCAGAAGGGCTGAGACTTAAGGTTCCTCTGAGGAGTGTCTGGCCCAACCTGTGTCTCACAGCAGCATCTGTCAGAGCAAGTATTGCCTCCCAGTTGGGAATCTCGGCACCTTCAAGGATGGAGACTCCGCAGCATCTCTGGGCAACCTGATGCAGTGTCTCGTCACTCTTAGAGTGAAAAAGTGTTTTCTTTTGTTTAACTGTCATGTCCCATGCCTCAATGGAGAAGTGTTGGGCCACTTTCAATTCACAAGGTTGCGGGTGGGATAGCTAGTTACATGAAAACTCTGGAGGTCTCTATGCTTTCTATGAAATCCAGGAGAGAAAGAGGCTCCTGTCTGAGCAGGAGCCAAGAGCCCCCACAACCTCCACCACCAAGGGAGGGCAGCTCCAATCTAATTAAACTGGGAAACAACTGAAAAACATCCACTTTCCCTCTTCCCTGCCTCTGCTTCCTGGGCTCCAGTCTCCTTCCAGTGGAAAAACTTCAGAATACTGAAGATGATTTCTCATTTGAACAACAGGCTCTGACTGAGCAGGTATGGAAGCCACGTGCCACTGCCCTTACACAATCTTCCCCTGTGGGGGGTTACAGGAGGCGCAGCTCCGATGCTTCTTTGGGCAGAGCCTGTCAGGGCAATGATGGAGCAGGACAGGGTATTTATGGGATTTTAAAAGCCAATAACATCTATTTTAAATCTGTCTCGTGCATGTATTGGACACAGACTGCACAACGTGTAGGCAAATATTCACCTATGTAGCCCATTCCTCGTTCTGTACGCCAAAAAAACCCTTGATTGTTTGAAAACAGTTAGGCAAGTGAAGAATGGCCCAAGACAGGTGCTATCTGAGCCGCTTCCTTCTGATCCACTCTCATCTCCATCGCCTCCCTGGCTACTTGGTCTTAGCATCCCCAGCTGGCTACCCTGTGCACACACCAGTTCCACAGCAGCGTCTCCCAGGCAGCCAGGCTGTTTTCAAGAAGCAATTTCCTGCAGAGAAATATTTCTTGTTCAAGGAGTTCAAGTGGTGAGCTTCCTGGTGCAGGCTCTTCACAGGAAACAATTGTGAAAGCAGCTCCACCACCCACCAGGAAAGCCTGTCAATGAGTAGGGCGGCACGGGCTGCATCCTGCTCTGCGGCCCTAATCCAGACACCCCCTTGTAAGTGCCCAGAGGGTGACTTTTGTGCCACTCATTCACCTCTCCCAAGCTGCTGCTGTGATGCTGGCTTGGGGCAGGGGAAGAAGCTGGATGTGGAAAACCTGAGTAAGGTGCAGAACTTCCCAGAAAAGGTGCAGCATGGCCTCTTTGGGTCCCAGCTCTGTGTCCCCAGCAGGAGAAGGCACAAAAAGCTAACTAAAGACATGATGACTTTGACAGGCTTTGGGTCATCAGGCTTTGCACTCTCCCTGTCACTATGCTGTTGTGTCTGATTTCAAGAAGGGCCATCACAGAATTGTGGAATCACAGAATCATTAGGGATTGGAAGGGACCTAGAAAGTTCATCTAGTCCAATCCCCCTGCCACAGCAGGATCACCTAGACCAAGCCACATAGGAACACATCCAGGCGGGTTTTAAATGTCTCCAGAGAATCATTCAGGTTGGAAAAGACCGTTGTGATCAAGGCAAACCATGAACCCTACTCTATCAAGGTCACCACTAGACCAGATCTCTAAGCACCACATACAAACAACCTTTAAAAACCTCCAGGGATAGTGACTCAACCTGCTCCCTGGGCAGCCTGTTCCAGTGCCTGACCACTCCTTCTGTGAAAAGACTTGTCCTAGTGTCCAGCCTAACTGTCCCCTGGAGCAGCTTGAGGCCCTTTCCTCTTGTTCTGTCACTAATGACCTGTGAGAAAAGACCAGCACCCACCTCTCTACATTGTCCCTTCAGGTAGTTGTAGAGGGTGATGAGGTCTCCCCTCAGCCTCCTCTTCTTTGAACTAACCATCTCCAGCTCCTCCAATCACTCTTCAAAAGATTTATTCTCCAGGACCTTCACCAGCTTAGTTGCCCTTCTCTGAACCAGGACTGGCTTCTCCCCACACCTTGAACCGGGTGGTGACTGCTCCTCAGCCTGGTCCCATGAGGTTCCTGGGTGCTACTTCTGCCAGCAGGGTGAGGGAGCCCAGCTCACCAGTGCTGCAGGATTCCCAGGTAGTCCCAGTGGAATTTAAACCATGACAAGGTGAGAGGCAGAGTGAGCAGCGTGGAAGTACATCACATCCTTGCCTATCAGCCCAACCCCAAACTGCCCCAACTAATGCTCTTAGCAGATGTAGAGATACGGAGAAGGCACTGTGCTTGCCACTTCTCACCACCAGTGGCTCTCAAATCAAGGATGATCGATATCCCTTGGCTCCAGTGAGTGAGGAATCAGTGTGTGTTGCCCCACAATGCACAGTTTGGGTGTGCTTGGTGGATACTATTGCAAGAGCAGCCCAGACTCCTGCCTCTGCTGTGGCAACATCTCACTTCTTCATTGACAGGCTTTGCCAGACACCCGTGAAGATGCTCTCGTTCCTGAGGTTTTTACTTGCACAAGTCCTCTGCTTCCACATCAATTTGTTGTGATTAAACTAAAACAGAACACAACCCAGGAAACCATTTCCATGAAGTGTTTCAGGGGCAAGGGGCTGGTTCCCCTTTCAGAACACTGGGAAATGACTTCTGTTTTCCTCCCAGTGTTAGTAATGCTCAGCAGAACCCTGCTCTTTTTCCCAAAAAGCTCTCAGTTTCCAGGAAACTCAGTCTCATTTTGAAAACAACACATCTCTTAGCACAATCGCTTTTTTATTGCATTTTTTATTTACTGTATTTAACCAAATCTGAGCATCTCCCCTATGAGGAAAGGCTGAAAGAATGGAGGCTGTTTAGTCTGGAGAAGGCTGAGAGTGATCTCATTAATGTCCATAAATATCAGAGGAGTGGATGTCAAGTGGAAGGGGCCAGTGTTTTTTCTCTGGAGCACAGTAATAGGACAAGGAATAACAGATGAACTTGAACATAAGAGGTTCCACCTCAGCATGAGGAGAAACTTCTTTCCTGTGAGGGTGACAGAGGCCTGGAACAGGCTGCCCAGAGAGGTTGTGGTGTCTCCCTCTGGAGACTTTCAAAAACCCTCTGTGTGACCTGTCCTAGGGGATCCAGCTTTGGCAGGGAGTTTGGACTAGATGATCTCTAGAGGACCCTTCCAATCCCCCTAATCCCTATGGTTCTATGATTTCAGGTACACATACATGTCCTGGAAGAACATGACCCAGCACTGATGGAAGTGGACCAGGTCTCAGAGCAGAGACCAGTTCACTATTAGCTTCCTGACTCCTGAGAGGGCGTTAAAGTCCCTTCATGCAGCAGTTTGCTGGACCTAACAGTTGGTGAGAAATACCTGAAATACACACAAGGTGCAAGACCAGTTTCCACCAGTGGCAGCTTCGTCACCAATGCTGGTGACAACAGAAGAACCAAAGCCTTCCTTCACTCTTGGCCTGCTGTCAGTCTTCTTCCCAATGCAGCACATGATGTTGCTGGGTATGAGAATGCACTGCTGGCTTATGGCCAATTTATTGCCCACCAGGACCCCCAGGCCTTTACCTGCAAAGTTGCTGCCCAGTTGTTTGGGTCCCTGTATGCATTGGAGCAGGGAGTGTTCCTCCACAGGGACAGAAGTCCTTTGCTGGACTTCATAAAAGTCTTCTCCAGGGGGGGCAGCGACATCTTTTAACAGGTCTGAGGGGAAAGGCTGAGGGAGCTGGGGCTCTTCAGCCTGGAGGACAGGAGCTGAGAGACCTCACAGCTCTCTACAGCTACCTGAGGGGAGGTTGGAGTGAAGCAGGGGTTGGCCTTTTCTCCCTGGGGACGAGCAACAGGACAAGAGGAAATGGAGCCAGCTTGTGCCAGGTGAGGTTCAGATCGGATTTCAGGAAAAACTTCTTCCTGGAAACAGTGGAGAGGCCTTGGAACAGGCTGCTCAGGGAGGGGATGGAGGAACCATCCCTGGAGGGGTTCAACAAACAGAGTGTTTGGAGAGATGAACCACAGAACATCATGGGTTGGAAGTGACCTTGAAAGATCATCTAGTCCAATCCCCCTGACACAGCAGGATCATCTAGACCAAGTCGCACAGGAACATGTCCAAGAGGGTTTTAAACATCTCCAGAGAAGGAGACTCCACAACCCACCCTGGGCAGCCTGTTCCAGTGCTCTGTCACCTTCACAGTGAAGAAGTTCCTTCTGATATTTATATGGAACCTCCTATGTTCCAGCTTGCACTCACTGGCCCTTGTCCTCTCACTAGATGACACTGAGAAGAGCCTGGCTCCATCCTCCTGACACCCACCCTTCACACATTTATAGACATTAATGAGGTGACCCCTCAGTCTCCTTTTTTCCAAGCTAAAGAGACCCAGCTCCCTCAGCCTTTCCTCATAAAGGATGATTTCCTTCATCATCCTCGTTGCTCTACGCTGGACTCCCTCCAGCAGCTTCATGTCCTTTTTGAACTGAGGGGCCCAATACTGGACACAGTACTCCAGAAGCAGTCTCACCAGGGCAGAGTAGACGTGGGGGGAAGAGAACCTCTCTCGATCTGCTAACCAGCCCACTTCTGATCCACCTCAGGATACCACTGACCTTCTTGGCCACAAGAGCACCTTGCTGACTTATGGTCATCTTGCTGTCCACCAGGACCCCCAGGTCCCTTTCGGCTGCACTGCTCTCCAGCAGGTCAGTCCCCAACCTATACTGGTACCTGGGGTTGTTCTTGCCCAGATGCAAGACCCTACACTTGTCGTTGCTATGTTTCATTAAATTTCTCCCTGCCCAGCTCTCCAGCCTGTCCAGGTCTCGCCAAATGGCAGCACACTCCTCCCAGCTTTGTGTCATCAGCAAACTTGCTGATGGTGTACCCTAATCCCTCATCCAAGTTGTGTAAATCATCTAATCCCTCATCCAAGTCATTAATGAATGCATTGAATAGTACTGGTCCCAGCACCCAGATGGGTTAGTGGTTAGGAGTTGTAAGGTGGGTGAATGAACTTGATGATCTTACAGGTTTTTTCTAACCTTGATGATTCTGTGACTTTAAGAACTCAGTTGGTATCGCAGGGAGAAAAGGGTGGGCTTTGAGATATAGGCTTCTTCACATCTGACTACTGACCACAAAGAGACGGACATGTGGCCTGAGGACACCCAGGGCATATGGGAAGGGGCATCCCGAAGCAGCTTGTGCTGTGCCTGTGTGTCACTGTTTCTTCACTGAGAGTTGAAAAGCGAGGAAGCAGTGATCAGAAAAAGAGGTGATCAGGCAACTTTTAAGCAAACACATCCTGGGGAATGAGTCACCGGCTTTGCGTAAGAAGCCAAACTCATCTCTGGAGAGAGGGGGGCAGGCAGGGCAGCAGGCAAGACAAGCACTCCAGGGAGATGCCTGCAGCATGATTAAAAGTCAACTTGGACTTTACGTTAGGAGACCCACCCGAGATGGCAGGTGCAGCTATGATCAAAGCCAAGAAGGCAGTCCCGGCCCTGCAAGGCAAGTGGCCATGGGGACGCAGCGGTGGGAGTACAGCTCCCAGGAGCGGGGGATATCACAGGATCAACCTTACCAAAAGCTTTTCTCAGGGAAACCCAGGAAGGCCTGTGTGTGGATGGTGGCATTTCTCACAGGGAACGTTATTTCCTTGAAAACCATGAGCGTTCAGGTCAAGTAAAATCTGCTGGCAAAGCGGCAGCAAACACAAGGAGCCAGCTGAGTCAGAAGGTAGTTTTCAAGAGCACGTAAGGTAATTTCCAAGGAGCAGGAAGGTTTCATCACCGGATTTTCTTGGTGACATCTTCAGCGGTTTCATTTTTAAGAATCAGCCTTGTGTTTACTCCTTGAGCTCATTTTCTCATGGAAAGTCTTTCATTTATTCCCTGATGTTACCTGGAGTTTTCCATGTGAGTAGGTGAAGCAGGAGGAGGAAGAGGAGCAGCTCTTCAGCAGCATGGCCAATGTGCCAACAAGGATCCTCTTTTTTTAAGCTCTTCATAAAGATAGCCATAGATGAAAAGGTTGTGTTTGGAGGGGCATCTTCTTTAGTTGCAGAAGATGAAATACATAAGCTCTGCTGCCTCTTGTGCTGGAGCTGATGCATTTCTGATGCCATGTCCCCCAGATTTTCCCTACGGAAGGGCAGCCAAGGTGGACGGATGGACAGCGGAAGAGCCTGCTAAGGCAAAAAAAAAAACCCTCTGAGGGTGCTGGAAATGAAAATTATTCATTTAAAGAACTGGGACAGGAACCAGGGAGACTGCTGCATCAGCTACGAGTCTAGCTCAATATTTCAAAATAAAATTAGACTTGCAGGATACGTCTCTAAATATTTAAATTACTGCCCGTAACTCACATGGTGACATTTAAACAAAGTACACCGAGCAAACGGCTCCCAGCGCTCAAAGGAAATGTTTGCAGGTAATAATACTCAGTGTAAGAGGGGACAGCTGATATCAAGGCAGAATCTCAGTGCTGCCTTCAACCTACATTCCTCTGCAAACTAAAAGATGAAGAATAAATCCCAGGACCTGGAAACGGTTGAACACGCGGTGTGATCTGATTAACGCGCTGGTCCCAGACACCTCAACAGAACTGTGAATTACATGCATGGCAAAATATTTGCAGGGTCAAAGCCTCTGAGCAGAGCTGCTCCGTGGCCTCTGGAAGGCGAGGATCGACGCCAGGAGATGAGGATGATGGAGCTCCTCCTTGTGCCCCACCACCTGTGCTCTTCTCTGCTCCTTTGCTGAGTCTTGGTAACTAAAAGTGAACTCTATCCCGGGTCCAGGGGCAAAACTCAATGGAGTCACCTCACACACAGCCTGTGCTTCGCCACTGGTGCTCCTGGCTGATGTGTCTTATATCACTCACACTGGATTTCATAACACCAGGCATTTCAGTGTGGGTGACTCATTCTCCCTCTGAGTGTGTTGTGTGTATGAGCAAAGAAGATGAACTTCTGCTGAATGGTATGATTTCTGGGGTGGGAACTGCTGTTAATTAGGAGTGGATCTCGACTGTTCATAAACCCTGTCTTTGTGGCCCACTTTGTATATTTTTCTCCATTCCACTTGGTTTTCTTAGCTCAGGATAAGTACTGAAGTGCACTGCCCCACTATCTGTCACTAAGGTGACCAGATGTGCAGCAAAGGCATCTGGCTTCCACTGCCAGGAACTCAGGGCTACCAGTTCCTGTGGCCAAGCTTCAGCTACTTGTCCCCAGAACCTCAGTTTTCACATTAAAAGCAAACAAAACAAAATAAAAGAGAGATTTCAGCCACTGCAACTGCAGCAAGGAAGGTAAAATAAGCTTAAATGGCTTAAAGTGTGAAATACAAAGAATTATGCCCCCTCATCCTCCCCTCCAATTGGCTCTATCAAAAGAAAATGGGCAGGCTGTTTTTAAAAGCAAGTTGCCACCACCTTGTGGCTCCCAGCGTCCCAGTGTAGGGGACAAGTTCCCCTCCCAGCTCTAGCTTGTGAGCTCCCTCTCACCCCATCTGGCACTGGATCCAACCCTCTGACAGAGCCCAACCCTCCACCTTGCTCTGGCCCCCTGGCTACTCTGGGCATACGCTGTCTGGTCAGGGAGGAGCCAGAGGCAGGGTTCTTGTCCTTAGTTCCTGGTGAGACACCACTGTGCAAGTCAAGCAGGACTTTCAAAGAGGGAAAGGACAGGCCACCACTCAGCCTAGTAATCCAGCAGCAAGGATGAGGTCCGTCTGCTTTGCCCAGCGCTCCCACACCACACTCCTCCCGCAGTACTTACTGCAGATCCTCAAATGTCAAGCAGGGACTGCGGCCAACAGTTGTGCAAGCAAAGGTCACTGGATCCATGCTTTTCCCTTTCATCAGCTGAGGTTACACGAAGCTTCTGGGCACAGGGTGGAGGTCTGGTCCTGCTCCACAGCAGCCAGTGATGACAAGCGCAAGCAAAGCCCAACAGAGGCAAACCTTGCCCATGCCTGTAATTAACCGACATGAGAAGAGCTGTTTTCCAGTCAAAACTGTAAGGAGAGGGCTGGACACTGCAGGGCATGTGAGGGGTGAGCAGCGAGGCTGGCCAGCCCTAACCTGGAGTGTTCTGGAAAGCTCTGGGGTAGTGACTGGCTCACTCTCCTCTGCTCCTGCCATCAGACAGTGGTCACCAGCAGCCCCCCTTCCCCAGCAGCTTGAGGTGACTTGCTCTTGCCCAGGCATAGCAACCAGGCTGGCAGCAACAGACTGCAGCCCAAGCTGTCCTGTGACCACCACAGCTCCCAGGCTGGCTCCCACAAAGCTGGGAGGTGTGACAGCATGGGAAGGCTTCTCTGTGTGGACTCAGTAGTAAGGAAAAGGCATCTGAAGTGCGGACAGACTCCCTCAAGCCTGCAGGAAGACATCGCTTCTCCTGCATTCCAATCCAACCATGAGTATTTTTGAGATAAAGTGGCACCTAGGGGGTAGGAAAACACCACATTTGCCTGAAGTGGGGCTGTGTGCACTACTGGAATGCCACTGGCAGGTGGGACACCGGTCTGGGACACATTAGCCATTACCCAACCACTGGGTGTGCAGCAAAGGCTGAGCCACGCAGTCCCACGGGTTTCCTTGGAGACTGATGCAGAAGGGGCTTCCCCTCCTCCAGAGGCTTTCTCACTGCCTTACCAGGCAAAGCAGCATCCTAAACCCCATCTTCACCGAGCCAGCTCCACTGTGCTGCCAGAGGAAGGGGCAGTGCTAGGAGCCTGGCAGGTGTTTTCTCCTCCCCTCAGAGTGGTTTTCCTGCCTCACAGTTCTGAAAATGTAAGCTGAAGCAACTGTCTCTGAGCCCATTTCCATAACAATGGGTGCAGAAGAGCAATCCATGCTGCTGGCTGCCTAGCTTGCTCACACACACCCCCCCACCCCCCACCTCCAGGAACAGGCAAGCTGCCATTCCGGTGGTGAAGAGCCTGTGTGGCTGAAAGAAAAAGACTGTTTAGCTGACTTGCTTGTGCTAGCTGCTAGAAAACTTCTGGGGGACCTGCTGTCCATTGCTCAGCCAAGGTCCATGGGCAAGGCTTGCCCTGGTGAGACAGCCTGGCTCTGGGTCATTGCAAGTCTGTAGGCATCAAAACACACAACAGCAAAGGCAAAAACTACAGAAAGCACTTCCACCCCTTTTCCACCCAGGGAGCTTACTGGATCACCACCACTGCCCAGTAAACAGGCACCAGTCACAGAATCACAGAATTACTGAGGCTGAAAAAGACCCCAAAATCGCCCAGCCCAGGATCCAACACCATCACATGAGCCACATCAGGGCACTACGGGCCACAGCCAGGCTGTCCTTAAGCATCTCCAGGGATGGGAACTCCACCACTGCCCTGGGCAGTGCATTCCAGGGTCTGATCACCCTTTCCACGAGGAAGGGCTTCCTAACATCCAAACTAACCCTCCCCTGGCAGCTTCAGGCCCTGCCCTCTTGTCCTAGGAGAGGAGCCTGACCCCCACCTGACTACAACCTCTCTTCAGGGAGTCATAGAGAGGGAGAAAGTCCTCCCTGGATCTCCTTCTCTCTAGGCTAAACACCCGCAGCTCCCTCAGCCTCTCCTCATCAGATATTCCCTCCGGTCCCATCCCCAGCCCTGTTGCTCCTCTGGGCCCATTCCATCCTCTCAAACTCTCTTGAAGGGGCCGAGAATCAGTGCAGTCAGACAGAAGAGAAGAAGCTGCAGCACCAGGGTGTAACACCAGCCAAAAGCTCGTCCAGCAATTCAGTCCCTGAAAGAACAGCGGTTACACAGAGCCTCTGAGCACGGCTGTTTTATCCCACAGTTTTGAGGGCTCCAACACTAGGTTTGCTCCTTCTCCACATCTTTTGCAGTTGACCCATCAAAGCCAACACTCAGCCACTGTCCCCACTTTGAGTCACTCACATCCTGCCATTATGGCTTTGTTGAAAGCCATGCAGAGCTCAACCTGCTGTTAGACACACACTCATTTGTGTGTTTCTAATTATTTGTTTCCATCTTACAACTTGTTTTTCAGCAGCCTGCAGCTTTATTTTAACACATGCTTGGCTGGAGCTTGATATACTGGTTGCCAGTAATACCTAGACACAAACGGGCTTGCGCTGCAGAGGGGGATCAGGGGGAGAAAAGCAATTGAGTTAGACTGAATTAAAAGTCTCTTTATAAAAATGAGTTAAGCAAAACCATGAAACAAGAGGCAGTTTTGCATTGCAGAAGATTATGCTGTTATGTTCCTCTGTTTCTAGCCCTGGAAATAAGATCATAGGATCATAGGATGTTAGGGGTTGGAAGGGACCCAAGAGATCATCGAGTCTAACCCCCCTGCCGGATGTCAGCAGCTGCAAAAGGGCCTTTACAATCACAGAATCATCAAGGCTGGAAAAGATCATCAAGGTAATCAAGTCCAATCATCCACCCTACAACCCCTAACCATCTCCTCAAACACTCTGTCTGCCTGTTGGTTCAACCGCTTCAGGGATGGTGCCTCCACCCCCTCCCTGGGCAGCCTGTGCCAAGGCCTCCCCACTCTTTTTGGGATCCAATGTGAACCTCTCCTGGCACAGCTTGACCCCATTTCCACTTGTTCTATCACTAGTCCCTAGGGAGAAGAAGCCAACCCCTGACTCACTCCAACCTCACTTCAGGTAGTTGTAGAGACCAGTGAGGTCTCCCCTCAGCCTGCTTTTCTCCAGACTGAACAGCCCCAGCTCCCTCAGCCTCTCCTCATCAGACCTGTTCTCCAGACCCCTACCCAGCCCAGCTGTCCTTCTCTGCCCCCTCTCCAGCACCTCCCTGTCCTTCCGGTACTGTGGTACCCAACACTGCGTCCAATATTCAAGGTGCAGCCTCACCAGGGCCCAGAGTAGGGGCAGGATCACTTCCTTGGTCCTGCTGATCCAGGCCAGGATGCCATTGGCCTGCTTGACCAGCTGGGCATTCTGCTGGCTCGTGCTCAGCATGAAAGCTCTCCCTGCAGAAACACCCTGACCATCCCCATTTGGTGTTTAAAGCCCTTACCCACCTGTTCCACCTTTTTGTAACGCACGCGCTCAACGTTAAGCACCATCTCAGCAGCGGGTGACCACACCAGGGTTGTTTCCCACCCGCTTTCCCAGGATGTGGATGCTGGCCCACATGAGGCACTATCCCCAGCATCTTCATTCAAGCAATACCTTACCAATAGCCTTTTGCTCTTCCAGGAGCAGGCTGGGCACTTTGCTTCTCCGTCGTTCCCATGCAGATCTCCAAAGGGCAGAAGAAGGAGCTGAGAGTGCACTGTGGTCCTAGCCCAAGGCACTGGCATGGCTGCAAGACAGCAGAGCCAGCGCTCCAGGACCTAGCTTTGCTTCGTTATTCCTCTGTCGCTCTTCCTCCTGCGCTGAGTGTTTTGGGGTCCCCGATCTAAAATGCAGACATGGCCACTGACTTAGAAGCACCTAAAACAAAGAAAGACCGCGTGTTGTTTGCTAGCAGATGATAACTTTTTAGTGGAGGCCATGCTCTGCACAACACTCTGGTCTGGCTGCATATCCAGTCAGCAGGAGAGGTGCTGAGGTGCTTGCAGCAAGCTGGGAAGATTCTGCTCAGCTCCCGGGCACGACACTGGGCCAACTAAAGCTGAAACAGCAACAGAAAAGTTCAGGTTAGATTTTGCCCTGATAGTGCTGGTTGCTCCTTGCATCAGTGCTGAGATGGGATGAATCATCTGCAGCAGGAAGTGCTCAGCAGCAGCAGCAGCCTTTGAGCAGGTCTCCACTCCAAAGTTCTCCTGTCTTCTTCGGGTCCTGGATAGGGCACCTGCTCCTGCCCATCTTTCACGTGCTGGCAGTGGCCAGGTGACCACCTGCCCTCTGCATCAGCGGTGAATTCTCCTGCTCAGCCACATCAACCCTTTTTGCCACAGAGCCATGAGGAAGCCTTGGTTTAAATGGCCAGACACAGTGCTACAAGACTGCCTTACGGCTTCGCATTCAAATAGTGACCTCTGTCTTCTGCAGCAAGGAGAAGGCTCCACAGCTAAGCAGGGTCCTGACTGTGTCCTCTTGCAAAAATTTCACCTTTGGCTTCCTCTCATCCGCTCTCTGCCTTTCCCTGTGAAAAGTCAGCAGAGCAGCCCAAAGGCAAGAAAGCTCCAAACTCGCCCAGCACAGGGGTTGCTGGTTGCCCTCCAGGACAGGTAGAGGCCATACAAGGAGCTGGCAGAGGGAAAGCAAAATCCTTGTCCAGTTCTTTCCAGTGATGGACAGAATCCAAGGACATTCTGATTGCCCTGCAGGCTTTCTATCAGCAGACAAAGAGGCTCCAAAATTTGATGCAATCTCTAGGGTGCGAGGATGCAACTCACAGGAGGAACTGCTAGAGGCAAGCAGCTTTCTGTGGCAACCAAGTGGTCTGGGACTTTGGAGACAGTACACAGCCCAGAGCACCTGGGCAAGAGGAACTGCTAGAGGAGACAACTCAGAGCACCTGGGAAAGCACCTTGCTACTGGTGAGCATAAATCCTGCTGGAAGGGTGAAGGTATGTGGCATCTCCGGAAAAACAGCAGTAAATTCCTCCCTCTTGCAGGTCTTGGACTCTGTGGGATGTGTGGCCTAGGGCAGCTCCTCCACCAGGACACTTGGCAGCATCATAGAAGTCACTTGAAAAAAGTCCTTGTGCCAGACAAAGTTCTGCTGTGGGCACCAGCAAGCAGAAGCTGAAGGTAGCTGCTGCCTCCTGGTTTCAACTTTGTGGAGAAGCATCTCATCCAGAGGCAACTGCCTCCACCAGCCAGCAGAACCAGGGAGGATACTAACACTCCATCATCTCCTTATTGCCCTTCCCTGTTTCCATCCAGATATGGCTTATGTGAGCTTCTGTTCCTTTTTTTCTGCTAAAGAGGGAAGAAAAGGGGAAGAGATGCACTTGATGTTAAGGGAATCTAACAGCGTGCAGCAGTCCAACTTCTCGGACACATATGCTGCCTCCCTTCTGCTCAGCACCAGAGAGCCTGTGCCATATTTAGATTTGGCTCCATCTCTTACAAACCTGACCAACTGTTCCCCCACAGTGTTGTCTTCACTTGTTTACCCCCAAACTGTTCACTGAAACCCTCCACTTGGTGATGGGGGAAAAGAAATAAGTAGGTTTTTCTTTTTACTGATAGGAAAAGCAGTGACCACCAAGAAAACCTGACTGCACCAGTGCTGAGATGGGCCTGAAAGATGTTGAGGTGATTCACCAACTCCATCAGGGACCTCCCGTGTGTGCAAGGCAGAGGTGCTTCCTAGAAACTGCTGTGCTGTGAGGCCAGATCCCCACTAACTGCCAGGGTAGTGTCCAGCCAGTCCAGTCATAGCCTGTGGGATGCTCCTGCAGGAACGGCTCCCAGAGGAGCGGTGGGTTTGGTGACTACACTTGAATGCAGCAACTCTCCTGTGGAGCCATGCCTAGCAGGGCACTGCACAGCTGCAGAGCAACTGGGTACCAGCCTCTTCAAAGGAAAGGCTGACAAGGCCATCTTTGTTCTAAGTAGGAGAGGTTGGAGAGGACAGTGGGCTTTCACCTGCCTCCTTCAGTGAGCTAAACCACTGCCAGTCCACCCAGGCACGAGGCAGAGACGGTCTTGCCCAGTGCTCTGACCCAGTGACGTCCCTCACGAGGCCAAGGGGAGCCCTGATTCTTGCACACGCCATGGGGAGTCTTGGAGGCTTCTCACTGAAGATCCACATCTCTTCCTGACTTGCCCTTGATGTTGAGATACTGCTGTCCACGGGACGATCTGGTGAGAACATGTCCTGCAGCCTTGCAGGGCACTGCAATGTGCAGCTTCTCGGCCACCCCACCAGCTGCGGGGTTGTACACAAACCTTTCTCATGCTGGAGGCAGATCTTGTGGAGTGAGGAGCATTTTTTTTGGCTTGTCGAGCTGGTGGAAGAGCAATTTATCAAGCACAGCAGATGGGTGAAATTCTAATTTAGGTTTCACATGATTTATATAAATAGGCTTCAGCGACGCTGAGCAGAGATGGCACCGTCATCTGCCAGCTTTGCTCTGTTTACCTTAAGACCTCCTGCCTTCCCATCAATCTTACCAGTAATGTCTAGTGTGTTTGTACCCACAAGCCGTGTCAGTCTGCGTCTCCCTCCTGCAAACCGCACAACTCATGACTGCTCTGCCAGCAGTGCAAAGCAACCTCCCGGCCAGCTTGGCCAGCTGGGGGGCAGCATCCTTCTCATCCCTCAGAACAAGGGACAACTTGCCAAGGAGCACACCAGAGCCACGACTCGCCCAGGAGGCTCAGGAGATCAAGGTGGGGGTATGGACCATGCTGCTTCCTTCCCAGCTGATCAGGGATGGGAACAGGGCTCTACCATCCCCCCTACTCACTCACATGACATCTATTTCCACCAAGGCTTCTCCCTACTGGTGGGTGCTCAGAGTGAGGGGACACCAGTGGCCCCACTGCCACTCTCATGAAGATGACACAGCAGCTCCTTCCTCCTCCTTCTCCCCATCAGTGTGTCACAAAGGAGCCTCCACTACATCCTGATAAGGAACAAACCAGTAAGCACATCTTTGGGGGGTTTCTTTAGAAGCCTCTGCCTCATCCCCACCTCTCCTCTCCCCCTTAAAGGGTGCTTTGGGCTGATGCTGTTGCCAGGAAGGGGCTGGTAAAAAAACCAAAACTGAAGGTTTGGCTTCTGTGGGGCTTCAGCATGTGTCTGCTGAACATCTCTTCCTCATTGTCTACTAGAAAAGAAGTGGGAGGTGATCCCAGCATGAGAAAAGAGAACTGAGCTGTCATTTTCATTATGCAGCCACCTGAAGCCAGTTACCCTACAGCAGCACCTTCTCCGGGGTGAGTGCAGCTCAGATTCCACATCTGGAGCAGAAGACAGTGGGCAGGCTCTGCTTTGGGATCTGCCAAGCCCAAGATATCTCAAGATCCAAGATGCAGGGGTGATGAATCCTCAGAACACCAAATCTAGGCTGAAACAGGGAGATCAACAGCCGTTTCTCCAAAGTGAAGGCCAGGAGCCAGACTGCTAAACAGAACAGCACCTCAATTGCCTAGGGACACCAAGTAGCCAAGCCCAGCACTTTGGCAAGTGGCATCTCTGCCTTTCAACACCTTCATCTCTAGCACAACAAGCATCATCACACAGTGCACGTGTAGCCTGGGGCAGAGTCTGGTGGAAACTTCACTACTCTTCCTCAGAGGATGTCCTGCCTGTGTCCTTCACTGTACAGCCCATTTCCCTACGGGGCCGGGTTTCCGTGGCCACCTGTGCTCACCTCTCTGCCTCCCTTCTATTGATGCTTCCAGTCTCCCTGCACAGGGGCTCACAGTTCTTACAGGAACATAAACATTCCCAGAACCACAGAATTGGGAAGGGATCTCCAAGGGCCATCTAGTCCAACCTCCCTACAATAAGCGGGGCCATCACTCGCCAGATCAGATTGCCCAGAGCCACATCCAGCCGACCTTGGATGGCTCCAGGGATGGGGCCTCCACTCCTAGTCTGAGCAGCCTGTTCCAGGGATCCCCCACCCTCTGATTCAAGAACATTTTCCTGATGTCCAGCCGCAATCTGCCCTTTTCCAGCTTCAAACCATGGCCCCTCATCCTATTGTTCCCTGCCCTTGTGAATAGTCTTCTCCAGCCTTCTGAGAGGCCTCTTTCAGGTACTGGAAGGCCACTGTGAGGTTCCTCTGGAGCCTTCTCCTCTGGAGAAGATGCTGTGAAGTCTGGTAGCTGAGGAGAAGTTGGTAAGGCCATGTTTAGTTTTTACCAGCCAGCGCGAGCCCACGCGAACCCTCTACCCCGTAACACAAAGCCATCGGAAACCAGGCTTTGCGGGTTTCCGCTGCTCGTGGAAAAACTGCTGTTTGTGTTCTGGTATCCTAGGAGCCCTCGTTTCTGCCCAGCTTTTAGTCCCTGGCACGAGCACCGTTTTCCATGGTCAGCCTGGAAGGAAGGAGCAGATGTTAACCCCTTTGGAGCAGAGAGCACATTCCCACACGAGGTTGTTTCCCTGCAGCCCTTCCCAGGAGTAAGGAAACCCTCCCTGGATCAAGGCTCACACGGACAAACCCTGACACCAGTATGGGGTTGCCTGGAGGAGATGTGCAGCCGGCTCGTGACCAGGTGTCGAGGCCGAAGCCTTCGCAGCTCCTGCAGCCAGCACTGAGCTCAAACCCCACTTTCAGCTCAGCCGCTGCCAGAGCCCTCTGATTCAGGGTCTCTTTTTCCAGCCATGCATCATCACCCAGTGCCTCCCCAGCTGGGCTAGGGCATCACTCACCGATCCAAGGAACAAGAAGAGATTCTGCAAGAGATGAGGCAGGTAACTCTCATGGTTCAGCCTAGTTTTCCTGCTTGTGCATCTCCAGCGCAGGAGAAGAGCGGCATTACGCTGGCAGTTTGAGCTACCTCTGCCTGCGGAGGTGCAGCAGAGCTAGGGTCTCCACTCTAGACCTCTCAGGAAGAAAGCAGGAGCTTCAGCGGGGACCTCTAGCTTGAGATGGGCAAGGCAAGGTTTTGCAGGAGTGACACAGGACTTCTTGGGGTTTGAGTCTGGTATGTGCTGAGGGTCTCCGAGTTGAGACGGTCAAGACTCAGAGAGGCCTTTGGGGCCTCAGATACCCATCTCAGACACAGCCACTCTGCTCCTTGTGGTTTGAGACCACTACTGAGGTCCCCCTTAGCCATCCTGAGCCACACCTGCATGGGTCTATTGTCTGACCCTGTGTATGGGCAGCAGGGAGAAGAAGAAGCACAGAAAGGCTGGATGTGCAGATCAACGAGTAGTGGGGTCCTTAGACACCAGCAATCCCTGAGGGAACTGCAGATGGGGGCTAGGAGAGACACAAGGTGCAAGGCCACACAATCCTGGTATCCCCCACAGTCAGCACCCCCAAGGTTGGGTTTTGAGACTCAGAGCTGCTGCCCTGGGAAAGAAGAGCAAGTGGCAGACCCTGGATACTGCCAACAGCACAACGTTCAGCCCCTGCAGTGCTTCCAACAGAAGTCCCTCCACAAAGGTTTGGATTGAGAATCAGTCTAAGAAGGGGATGATCTGATTGTCCCTGGATTTCACCGCAGTCTTTGTTTTTCTATCCCTTTTTAAAAACACCTACTGAGCAGTAAAGGCAAGAATGTTCCCTTGGGGAAGTCTGAGTTGTTTGTAGAGGTGACACTTGGAGAATAATTTAAAATAACACAGTTTTTCTGGATCCCAAGTAAAAAAAAAAAATCAGTTTGTCTAGAAATGTACCCACAGCAGCAGGACTGGAGCCTTTCCCTGGGCGGTAACCAGAGTGACACTGTCTGGCCCCAAGCAGCAGAATTTCCTACATCCCCTTCAACAAATATCCTGCGGCCAAGCTGCGAGTTTTGCTGACCAGGGCGGCCGATTCCCACAACGGGTCACAGATCACTGCACAACTTCAGGGTGAGACGTTAAGCACAAGCCCGGCCCTTGAGCCATGCCAGAGTAAATGCTCAGATGAAGCATCTACCAAGACCTCTTCCTTAGTGATGGACTCTCTCGAGCGTCTTTTCCTCTCCCCTAGGGTACCAGGGCATCCCAGTATCTTAGGTTGGAAGAGACCTCAAGGATCAAGTCCAACCCTTTAAGCTAAAGAAA
Organism: Rhinopomastus cyanomelas; assembly: GCA_013400115.1. Classification (NCBI taxonomy): domain Eukaryota; kingdom Metazoa; phylum Chordata; class Aves; order Bucerotiformes; family Rhinopomastidae; genus Rhinopomastus; species Rhinopomastus cyanomelas. Next base: position 267,265 of record VXBP01002931.1, on the reverse strand, counting down.
TCCAGTTTAAATGAGGTGGCCCAGCATTCTGTCAAGCTGAGCCATAAACTGTCTGTAGCTGTGGAATCCATCACTTCCCTGGGAAGGCCATTCCAGTGTCTCGTTGGTCTCACAGTGAAAAATTTCCCTCTGGAGTCCAGTGGAAATGTCCTCAGGAGCAGCTTGTAGCCATCAGCCTTTGTGTTTTCTATGGGACCGCTTATGAAAAGAGAGTCTCCATCTTCTTGGCAGCCACCCTGGCACAAGGCAATAAGGTCCCCCTCTAAGCCTTCTCTTCTTGACGCTGAACTAACCCAGCTGTCTGCGCTTTCCCCCATGCGGCAGGGCTTCTAGTCCTTTGATCATTCTTGTGGCACTTCTCTGGACCCTTTTTTTTTTGTGTAGAAGGGACCAAAGCTGAGCCCAGTGCTCACAGTGTGGCCTGAGCAGCACGCAGATAAATGCACATTCTTAATGCAGGCACTAGTGTTACAGCAGGTACCTTGCTCAAAGGTCAGACAGCGATTTAGAAACATTTACATCTTTATTTTAGGGTTGGACACGGGAGGTTTCAATGTGGGGTTTTGCAGCCTTGCAGAGAGAGAAGGCAGCAGTGCCACAGCGCTGTTCCCACTCACTGCTCCCATCCCTTCGCTCCAAAGCACTCCTGTGGGGCAGCTATCACCCCCAGCTCCTCTGCAGGGGTGTGGGGAGTGACTTTTAAGACGTGAGCGCACACTCAACCCCAGACTTGGGCTGCTGGGTGTTGGGACAAATGAATGAGCGTGACTTAACCTGGAGAAATGCTTTTAGGGGAGCTGTGAGCAGGAACAGAGTATCCCAACCCTACCAGAAGAAAAACCCCTGTGGGGATTGCTGTATTACGACTTGATCTACGTGATCCCGCTGTGGCGGGAGGATTGGGTTAGATGATCTTTCAAGGTCCCTTCCAGTCCCTGATGTTTTGTGGTTCTGTGGTGCACCCGTGACCAATCGCGCTAGGACCCTGCTGGTCTGCCCCACTGATTTGTGTGGGCAAGGAAGGAACTGGAGAAAATAGGAAGTTTTTAAAAATTTAAGCAAACTAAACAAGATCCAGCTACCTTTATAAACACAGGCTGAAAAGCAGCACAACTGCTCAGTCAGAGCATACGGGCCAGGGGTCTCCAGCCTTGAGCTGGACATGACTATGAAATATGTCCAGGGATGGCAATTCAGCCCCTCCCTGGGCAGCCTGCTCCAAGGCAGCCTGATGGCCCTTTCCAGGAAGAAGCTTTTCCTTAATGTTCAACCTAAACTCCCCCAGTACAGCCTGAGGCCATTTCCTCTTGTCCCGTCACTTGTTCCTTGTAAGAAGAGACCAACTCCCACCTCTTTGAACCTTCCTCTCTTCCAGCTCTGCACAGGCCTCCCAGGGAAAACTTGCTCCTGTGATCTGATCCAGCCCCTTTCCCCTAGTGTTCCTCACTGAGGAGCTGTAGGATGAATCACAGAATCATAGAATCATTAGGGATTGGAAGAAACCTCAAAAGATCTAGTCCAATCCCCCTGCCACAGCAAGATCACCTAGACCAAATCATACAGTCGGTCTGGGTTAGAAGGGACCACAGGAACATCCAGCTCCTACTCCCCTGCCATGAGCAGGGACACCCCACCCTAGATCAGGCTGGCCAGAGCCTCATCCAGCCTGGCCTTAAACACCTCCAGGGATGGGGCTTCTACCACCTCCCTGGGTGGGCAACCCATTCCAGGCTCTCACCACTCTCACCGTAAAGAACTTCCTCCTCACTTGCAGGTCCTTCAGGTGATCACAAACCAGATCTTCACTTATGATGGGTAGTTCCTCCTTGCAGTCCCTGCTGTTATTTTCCATGACTCCAGGAGTGTGGCTGGAGGTCTTTGCAGTGAAGACCGAGGTAAAGAAGTCATTGAGAACCTTGGCCTTTTCCATGTCACTTTGTTGGAATCCAGTGATGAGGGGGTCCAGGGGTTGCCGACACCACAACGGGAAGCAGCACAGGAGACAGTTGTGTGGTGAAAGCAGTGGAGGCACCATCGTTGTCCGATGTCGTCCGTGGCCGGTGGTCTGACAGACCTCGGAGACGGATCCTCCTTTTTATTAACTCACAACGTCAATGATAAACAAACTCAGGATTGGTGCTTGGTGCATTTGTGGCATTAGGTGACAGGTCTCCAGACCACGCATGCCCGATTTCCAGGGGCAGGAAGAGGGCAGGAGAAATCACAGACCCTGAGAGGTTAGGCAGAGCCTTTCCAAAAGCAGCACAGACTTTTCCACAGAGCAGGAGCTACTGTCTTGGGATCAGCACCTGGGCTCTGCATCACAGATCCACACAGCTCTCCCTCAGGTCCTGTCCTAGCAGGCACCACCAACCTGAGCTCACTGGCTGGCTCCTCAGCACGCGGTGACATTGTGGCTTTCTCAGACAAGCCTCAGCCACTTGATGCAGAAGGAGTGGGCACTGGGCTTTCTACCTGAGCAAGGTCTGCCCATCTTTCCAGTGGCTTAGGCTGAGAACCAGTCACTGCAAACAGCAGCTCTGCTGGAGGCTACCTGGTGCTTGTCTAGACATAATGGCTATTTCATCTGCCTCATTTCACCTCTTCCATCTTCAAGCATCTATTAAGTGGCTGGAGTTAATGATCCCACACAACTCCACCCAAGCCCTAAGCTACAGGAAAATTTGCAGAGGTGTGACCATGGTTCATTACCCAGCAAGATGCAGCAGCTCCCAGTTCTGCATCAGAGCTCCCCAGGACACCCCTGTGCTATGTCCTGCCTGAGATGCTCCATCACAACCAGCATCAGCCTCAACACTGCTGAACTCTCCATCTCCTGGCAGAGGAACTAGAGCAGGTCCAAGGCAGCAGACACATCCCACCGCAGTGGCTGGAGCTGTGCACGGAGTCCACCTGCCCTGATTGCTGCATCATGTGGTCACCCAGGGCATGAAAACACGCCAGGTAAATGAGTTAAACCCCATCATTGTTTAACATAATTAACCACAGGATTGCAATGGCTTCACTATGTAGAAGTGCTGCTAGAAATCTTCCCTGTTGCTCTCAGGGCACTACACAGAATCGCTGAGGCTGGAAAAGCCCTCTGAGCAAATCCAGTCCAGCCCATGACCTATCATCACCACAGCAGGCAGACCAGGGCACCAAGGGCTGTCCCTCAACACCTCCAGGGATGGGGACTCCACCGCTGCCCTGGGCAGTCCACTCCAGTGCCTGATCACTCTTTTAATGAGGAAGGGCTTCCTAACATGCTCAAGCAGCCCTGTGAAATTCTGTCCTGTCAGGCTTCTCCTCTGGCATCACCAGCTGTGGAAAGCAGGCACCACAGCAGCCCCCTGCTGCGGGGTTTGCTCCCACAGGTACCAGCAAACGAGGCGCCACTGCTGACAGAGAGCTGGCTGGCACTGAGGGAGGGTGCCCAGGGGTACCCAACACCTTCCCCCCAAGTGAACTGCCATAGAGAAGTGCCCCCCCAGGGCTGGGGATTGAGAAACTGGGTGACCTGGGTGGTGGGAAACAGCTCAGCAAATACAGGAGGAAAATGACTCACCCAGCTCAGCCCCTCTCATTGAGTCCTGCTTGGGTGCAGCGTCCTGAGGCAGATAACCAGGAGCTCCCAGGCTCAGCACAGCTTCTGTCTGCCTGAGGGCAAGGTCCTGCAGTATAGAACCATGTGGTCCACAGTGGGGATGGGATGTGTGTATGGAGAAACACTCTGTCAAATGAGAGAGAAACGAGCCATTAGTGAGGCACAGCTTCCAGAGGGCCTGCAGCTGGGCTTTTCCTCCAGTCCCCTCGATGCCCAGCAAAACACCCAGACAATGAAGGCAAAGAGCTGTCCTGAGGGATGCTGGGCAGCCAGGCTGCTGACCCTGGACACAGGACATCCCTCAGACCCAGAGAGCAGCTGGGAGTAGCTCCCGAATTAACAGGAGTGGGGGCTGAGCTTCTATGGTGGAAGCATTTAAAGATTTTCTGGGCCAGCATCTTCACCTCCTCATCCACCCCAGCAGCACTCGCCATGGTTTTACCCAAAAAGCTTCCCAGAAAAGCTCATCCTGCAGCTTTGATCCACTCAGGATGCCTCAGCCAACACGCCCACAAGCAGTCACCTTCTGCCCCAGTTTCCAAAGCAGACAACTTACATTTAAGGCAGGATGAATTATTTCAAGTAGGGGAGATGCGGGGGGCGGGAAGGGAAGGAAACAATCACATGCTGAGAGTGGAATCTCTCTGCTTTTCTCCAGAAATTAACAGAAGCCACGTCCTGACTCTAAAGTTATTGAGAGATTAACTAGAAAAGGAAGCACTTGGCTTTTTTATTACTTCTCTGCCTTTTTGTCCCTTTTTTCCTCTTTCCCCTGTGATAAATGAAAAGAGAACAAAGAAAATGTTGGAACCAAGAGGAAAACACTTTGTTTCTCAACAAGAAGACGAGCAAGGTCTGCAGTCCTGTTCAGCATCTGCACTCTCTACCTTCTTACTCCTATAATTTAGAAGACTCATAGACTGGCCTGGGTTGCAAGGGACCTCCAAAGGCACCCAGACCCATCCCCCTGCAGGAAGCAGGGACATCCTCAGCTAGATCAGGTTGCCCAGAGCCTTGTCCAACCTCCCACTGAAGATCTCCAGGGATGGGGCCTCAACTCCCTCCCTGGGCAGCCTGTTCCAGTGTTCAACCCCATTGCGGTTCTTCTTCCTAACAGCCCGTTTCAATCTGCCCTTCTCCAATGTGAAAAGAGAGAATTTTTTAAAAGATCTGGGCACAAAAAGCTGGACTTGAGAGATCCTGGCTCTTCATGCTCTAAAGCTGCCAAACCTTACTGGTACATGAAGCCTGCACACAAGCAACAGGAACCATGCTGGTGGTGGACATGGCCAAGAATGTATTTGAAGTGCAGTGGCTTTGAAGTTGTTTGTACCTTTCCGTGGTCACACTCATGCTGCCAGAGTTCAGTACAGGCTTAAACCTAACCCTTGGGCTTACAACCCTCTGACAGAGGCAACAAGATCCCTCGAGGCTGGGGACTAACTGGGATTTGCTTGTTTGACTTCCAACCAAATAGAAGGTGCAGTCTGAGAAGAAGTTTCTACTGAGCAGCTTCCCTGACACAGTCAGCGCTCATCATGGATCTGTCTGCAGATGCTCTGCCAGCAAGGGAGGATACGGCCACAGACAGCGGATGGGCACCTGTCCTGGGTTTATTAAGGTGGTTATGGGAGGAATGAAGTCTCCTTACACACCTCAGGGCTACAGAGAGAAAAGCCAGCACTTGGGAGGCTGGGTGTGCTCAGCTTGCTCTTTAAGGTTTGCTCCAAGCTCCTGCAAACCAAAGACACCTAAATACCAAATGGATTTCAACCTAATTCCAGAGGTAACACCACCTACTCCCATGCCAGAGTGGGGAGCAGACAGCTTGCTAATTACCATGTCTCCTTCAGGAATATTACACTTCCCAAGGAGAAATTTGGTGTTTGAGTGAAAGACTGCTGAGAGGGAGCCAAGCCAGTTAAGCAGAGAAGCTGCTCTGAAGCTCCTGCGAACCCTGCGGCAGGGCTGGTGCCAAAGCCAGCCCCTGGTTTTCACACCCAGCGGGTGAGTCGGTGGGTGCTGCGCAGGTGACATCTCTAAAATACACACATGGCTCACAGCCACACCATGGGGGACGCAGGAGAGCTGGTGGCACAGGCAGGAGAGGGAAACATGGTGAACCACAGGGATTTGTGGTCCTGAACCTCTGTGACACTGGGCGGTACCGAGGGCCTGACCTTTTTGAAGCCCCACCTACACCCTGCCCTGAAACCTTCAGTCTATCCCCAGGCTATAGCCCGTTGGGCTGCACTACCTCGCTGGTGCTCACCTTCATTTCTGCCCTAAGCAGCTGCCCTGGGCAGTCCCATGGAGACAGAGTCATTCCCCAGCCTGAGAAGGGTTGTGCTGGGAAGAGCCAGCTTTGGCAGACAGGTTGGAGCTGGGCAGGCAGGTTTCCCTTTGGCCAGTGCACACGAGGCTTTCCCAAGACAAGGTGTTACCTCAGTCTCCACTTGCTTCTACTGGCAGCCTCCTTTGATGTTACCCCACAAGGCTGAGCAGGGAGAGGCTAATGAAACCCCACCCAGATGACTGAGCGTTCTCAGACAGCAAGCAGGTTCCCATGGTGCCCTCCATGCCCCAGAGTCCCTGTTCCCCCCACAGCACAGCTCAGACACCCAGTCCTTCATGCTTGGGTAGTACCCACATTCCATTGGTCTGGGGTACAATTGAGGTGTTTGAGTAGAAACTGCACCCCTAAACCCCTCCAGGAATCTCACTGTACTGGTTGTAACTGAGCTGGAGAGGCACAGCCACATCTGACCACTTTGAAATTCACTTCTAACTCAAGTGGGGGACTGCCACACTGAGGTGAAAGGAGTCATCAATGTCACCAAACAAACCTTTCCACTTTCCTCCCAGCTCAGCGTGAAGGGTGCTGATAACTAGAGCAGCCCTGTCCTCCACAGCAGCCATGGCAAGTGGCAAGCATGGCCTCACCAGCAACAGTGGGCAAAGCACAACACAGTCCTGCCCAGTGCTGGCTCTTAGGACATGGAATTCCAGGGCTGTAAGTGAGTGCTCTCTGCAGCCTGGCTGTTGGCATCTGGCCTGTGACAAACAGCCACCCAGCAGCAGGCTCCAAGCCGAGACCGGATCCCACAGCAACTTTAAAGCCACTTCTAAAAAAATACACAGGACAGGTAGAGCCTTGAGAGACCTGCCCCACAACCCCTGCTGGACAACCACCATTTAAGTGTAGCCCCATACTCCCAGTGTGCATTGAATCTGCTTGCCAGAGCATAAAAGCACCCCAGAAAGCTCACTCCATCTTCATCAGCACCTCAAGCACTGCACAAACAGCCTCCCTAGCTGCTGGAAAGTCTGACCTTCCCCAGTCAAAATGCTCCTCTGCAAGTCATTTAAGCTCTTACCTCAGAAAACTCTTTTCATACAATTATAGAATCATTAGGGATTGAAAGGGACCTCAGAAGATCATCTAGTCCAGCCCCCCTGCAACAGCAGGATCACCTACACCAAGTCATACAGGAACACATCCAGGTGGGTTTTAAACATCTCCAGTGAAGGAGACTCCACAACCACCCTGGGCAGCCTGTTCCAGTGCCCTGTCACCCTCACGGTGAAGAAGTTCCTTCTCAGATTGATGTGGAACCTCCTGTGTTCCACCTTATAACCATTGCCCCTCGTCCTATCACTAGATGACATTGAAAAGAGCCTGGCTCCATCCTCCTGACACCCACCCTTCAAACATGTATAGACATGAATGAGGTCACCCCTCAGTCTCCTCTTCTCCAAGCTAAAGAGACCCAGCTCCCTCAGCCTCTCCTCTTAAGGGAGGTGTTCCTTCATCATCCTGGTTGCCCTACGCTGGGCACACTCCAACAGCTCTTGAATGGAGAGGTCAAGAACTGGACATAATACTCCAGATGTGGTGTCACCAGTGCAGAGTAGAGGGGGAAAAGAACGTCTCTGGATCTGCTAACCAGCCTACTTCTAATCCACCTGAGGATGCCATTGACCTTCTTGGCCACAAGAGCACATTGCTGGCTTATGGTCATCCTGCTGTCCACCAGTATGATGTTTGCTCTCCTCCAGTCTCCAGGCACCTCTCCTGATCCCCAGGACTTAGAAAAGATGATGGAGAGTGGCCTAGCAATGACTTCTGCCATCTTCCTTAGTACACGTGGGTGCATCCCCTCAGGGTCCATGGATTTGTGTACATCCAGTTTGCTCAACTGATCCCTAACCCAGTCCTCATCAACCACAGCAGGCTCCTCTCTTGCCTGAACTTCCTTTGGAGCCTCAGCAGTCTGGGACTTGATATCAAGAGAGCCCCCAGAAGTATAGACAGAGGCAAAGGTGTTTGGTATCTCTGCTTTCTCTGTATCCTCTGTCTTCAGGGTACCCACCTCACTCAGCAGGGGGCCTACATGGCCTCTAGGTTTAGTTTTACCTGCAATGTAGTTAAAGAAGCCCTTTTGTTGCCTTTGACCTCTCTTGCAAGGTTTAATTCCAAGGAGGCCTTGGCTTTCCTAGTTGCAGCCCTACATTCTCTCACCAGAGCCTTATAATCATCCCAAGTGGCCATCCCCTCCTTCCATGACCTATAGGCTTTCTTCTTCAGTTTGCCCAGCAGCTCCCTGTTTAACCACACAGGTCTTTTGGCTCCCTTCCTTGACTTTTTTTCCTGTTGGGATGCTCTTTTCTTTTGCCTTAATAAAGTAGTTTGGAATGTTAACCAGCTAACATGAGCTCCTTTACCTGCCAGTGCCCTGTCCCATGGGATTTCCCCTAGCAATTGCTTGAAAAGGCCAAAGTTGGCCCTCCTGAAGTCCAGGGTTGTGATTCTGCTAGCTGTTCTGTTCCTGCCACATGAGAGCCTGAACTCCACCAGCTTGTGGTCACTGCACCCCCGGCTGCCCTCAACCTTCGCTGCTTCAACTCCTCTCCTAGTGGGCTCTTCCACCATTTGCATCAGGAAATTGTCACTGAAGGAACTGTCCTGGACTGTGGGTGGCTGGCTGAGTAGGTCTTCCAGCAAATACCAGGGTAGTTAAAATCCCCCATGAGAACCAGGGCCTGTAGCTGTGAGGCTGCTGTCAGCTGCCTGTAGAAGACCTCATCAACTTCCTCATTCTGATCTGGAGGTCTGCAATAGACACCCACAACAGTGTCACCCATGCCAGCCTGCCCCTTGATCCACACCCACAAACTCTCAACTCTCTCCTCATCCGCCCCTGGACAGAACTCAATACATTCCAGTTGCTCTCTCACATGAAGTGCAACTCCTCCACTCTGCCTTGCTGACTTGTCCCTCCTGAAAAGGACACAGCCCTCCATGACCACACTCTAGTCACGCAAGCTGTCCTACTAGGTCTTCATAACTGCCACCAGATCATCATCACCTGACTGGACACAGGTTTCTAACTCCTCCTGCTTGTTCCCCGTGCTGCGTGCATTGGTGTCCAGGCACTTCAGGGAGCGAGCTGAGGGCTCCCATTTCACCCCAGGACAGTGAGAGGCTGCCTGGTTTTCCTGAAGACCAGAGCTCTGTCCCACTGGTGCTTGCACATCCACTAGCTGACCCCCCTGCACACACGGGGAAGCGGCTGCCATCTGACTTTATTATGGCCATGCACATGCTGTCACCATGGAAATGGTCACGGAGCTACTAGGGCCAGATGTAGCACAGCTGGGCACAGGCAGGGACCACAGCCAGAATCCCCTGCTGCAGAGCCCACCTTGGCAGAGTCACTAAACAACCCATCCAGCAACAATAAAACCCTCTCAAAGGGTGAACAAGAGGATTTCACAGCAGCTTGAGCCATTGGTGTAGTAATGACGAGGTCTCCCCTCAGCCTCTTCTTCAAACAAACCACCCCAGCTCCTTCAATCATTCTTTGTAAGATTTATTCTCCAGGCCCTCCAGCAGCTTCATTGCCCTCCTCTGCACCCACTCCAGCACCTCGATTGTGTTGAGAGGCCCAGAACTGAACTCAGCACCCAAGGTGAGGCCTCACCAGTGGTGGTGGGGGGGAGTACAGGGGGAGAATTACACCCCTACTCCTGCTGGCCGCTATTTCTAACACAAGTGAGAATGCCATTGGCTCTCGTGGTCCCCTGAGCCCACTGCTGGCTCGTGTTCAGTCTCTTGTTGGTTAGAACCCCTATCAATTACAACAAAGAGGTCTCCCCTCACCCTCCTCTCCTCCAGGCTGAGCAATACCAGTTCCCTCAGCCACTCCTCACAGGACTGGTGCTCCAGACCCTTCCCCAGATCCTTTACCTTTCCAACATCTCAAGATGCACCCTGGGGCTGAAGAGCAGCAGGAGCTCTGCAAGCACTGAGAGAAGTCCTGCGACCTGAACAGTTCCCAAGGTCCAAGCAGAAGAGGCTCCACTGATCTGAGGCACCATTGCAAAGGAAAGCAGAGCAAAAATCTGATTCACAGGAAACAGAGAGAGGACAAAGCTTCACTCATGTGTGGGGCTTGAGGAAGCAAAAGTCCTCCTCCAAGGCACCAGGGAGAAAGGTCATCACAGCACCAACCTGCCCGCTGATGTCCAACTAGGCGCACAGGGAATGCTAGTGACCCAAACCTCTGACCCTGAGCAAATGCCTGGAGATGCACCCAGTGCCACATCACTGAGGTTTGTCTCTTCGCCTAGGCAGGAACTGCTCTGAGCATCTCCTCCCATCCCAGAGCCAGCCTGAGTTACCTTGCAGGCTGGTGTTTGGCAGGTAGATTGTGGTGATGGGCAATCCCACATCAAGCGCATGCCTCTGCTGCACTGGGGCTCCCAGACTGCAGGGCTGAGCACCCTGCTCCTCGCAATTACAGATCTCCCAGTGTGTTTGTCCCTTTCATCATCCCAGACACTCAACTGCTTTTCACTTACCTTCCAAAGAGGTGGAAGAGACAATCTTTAGAGCAGCAAATCAAGCAAGCAGTGCAGCAGCTGCTTTGAGCAAAAGAGCTTTTCTGAGCCTGAAAGCACTGACTGTCCGTTAAATTAGGCTCTACCTTCCCCCTTCCATTTCCTGCGGGTTGGTGTTCCTCCTAAAATATAGATTCTTTTTCTCTTTATGTTGATGTTTTGCTTAGGGATCCAAAAAGAGGACAGAGAAAGGGAAAACAGGCAAAAATGAGAAGGACACTTTGCTTTGTGAAAACAGCGCAATTTTCAGCCAACAAAATTTACCCTCACAGAAGGTAAATTCTCTGGAGGAGAGGACATCGACAAACCTTTGCGATGAAGTATTTCCTATGAACCACCGCCACCTCCATCAGAAGTGAACTGATAGAGCTGATAGAAGGGGTGTCCCCGAGTGGCATTGGAACTACCTCCACACACCAGGAGGGTCCCTCTGGGAGAGCAGACACTTGGCTGACACAAGGCTCCTGCCTGGAGGATCTTGCTCCTCCACCAGCTGAACAGAGCATGTCTGACACAGCTGGCTGACCACAGGGCTGTGAGAAAAGGGTGGGATCTACACATGAATTACCCTATCTAGTTTCTCTAGGACTTGCCCATAAGTGAGTCACATCGTAGAATCATAGAATCATTAGGGATTGGAAGTGACCTCGAAAGATCATCCAGTCCAATCCCCCTGCCACAGCAGGATCACCTAGACCAAGTTGCACAGGAACACATCCAGGTGGGTTTTAAACATCTCCAGTGAAGGAGACTCAACAACCTCCCTGGGAAGCCTGTTCCAGCGCTCCATCGCCCTCACTGTGAAGAAGTTCCTTCTCACATTGATGTAGAACCTCCTGTGTTCCAGCTCACACCCATTGCCCCTCGTCCTATCAATCAGGAGGGGCCTCTGAGCACTGTCTGCACCTGGGCAGCTAAAAGCAGCCACATTTGTGCATGTTGGCCTGAGCTAGCCAGCAAGGAGAGTGCGCAGCTCATCAGCCCTGCAAAATAAACACTGCACCGTGGAGGTCACCCAGGAGAGACCGCCTGGAGTGCAGAGGGCAATGAAGCTGGTGGAAGGTCTGGAGAATAAATCTTATGGAGAACGACTGAAGGAGCTGGGTCTGGTCAGTTTGGAGAAGAGGAGGCTGAGGGGAGACCACACCTGAGCCAGAGGCTGGGTGTGGGGCAGGCAGCAAGGTCCTCTGTGCAGGTTTCAGAGGGGACTTCCCACTGCTCTAGATCAGAAAACACACCACACAGCAGGTCCTGCTGGGCACTGGGAGATGCTGTTCCTCTTCCACTAGACAAGCCAAGGCAAAAAGCTTCATGGCACTGAGCACAGAGGACCTTGCTGCCTGCCCCACACCCAGCCTCTGGCTCAGGATGGCAGAGTCCCACCAGGCTTGGCTGAATACAGCAATGAACAGGAGAAGATGAGGATGGGAGACAGCGATGGGAGACTCGGAAGGAAAAATTATGTTTTAGTTTGTGTCTGAAGCCTGCCACCAAGGAAATGTGTCTCAGCGCCAGCACGAGTCCGTTACACAGCCAGTGCTTGAGGAAAGGGGTGGCTGTTAGGGGATGAAGCCCTTGAGGAAAGAGGGGCCCAGGACAGCTGGTTAGTATTCAAGGATCACCTCCTCTGCGTCCAGGAGCAATGTATACCAACAAAGAGGGAAGCAGGGAAGGAGGCCTGCCTGGCTGAGCAAGGAGCTCCTGGACAGCTGTCACACAAAAAGAAACTCTACAAGGAGTGGAAGGGAGGACAGCTAGAATGGGGGGAATATAAGAAAGCTGCCCAGACAGCTAGAGATCTGCTTGGAAAGGCCAAGGCACAGTTTGAATTGGACCTGGCCAGGGAGGTCAAAGGGAACACCAAGAATTTCTACAGGTACATGAATGGCAAAAAGAAGTCTAGGGAAGGTGTGGGTCCCCTCAGAAAGGAAACAGGTGAGGTGGTCACAAGTGACATGGAAAAGGCTGAGGTTCTCAATGACTTCTTCACCTCGGTCTTCACTGCAAAGGCCTCCAGCCACGCTCCTGGAGTCATGGAAAATAACGGCAGGGACTGCAAGGAAGAACTGCCCATCATAAGTGAAGATCTAGTTTGTGATCACCTGAAGGACCTGAAAGTGTTCAAGTCCATGGGACCTGACAGGATACACCCATGGGTACTGAGAGAACTGGCAGATGAGGTTGCTAGACCCCTCTCTATTCTATTCCAAAAGTCATGGGGGTCTGGTGAAGTCCCCACTGACTGGAAAAGGGGAAACATCATTCCTATTTTCAAAAAGGGTAGGAGGGAGGAGCCAGGGAACTACAGGCCAGTCGGTCTCACCTCTGTGCCCAGTAAGATCATGGAGCAGATCCTCCTGAAGGCACTACTGAGCCAGGAGAATAGTGAAGAGGTGATTTGGTACAATCAGGATGGCATCAGGAGATGCATCAGGAGAAGTGTGGCCAGCAGGTCGAGGGAGGTGATTCTCCCCCTCTGCTCTGCTGTGGTGAGACCCCACCTGGAGCACTGCGTCCAGTTCTGGAGCCCTTATGACAAGAAAGATGTGGACGTGCTGGAGCGAGTGCAGAGGAGGGCCACGAGGATGATCAGAGGGCTGGAGCACCTCTCCTGTGAGGCCAGACTGAGAGAGTTGGGGCTGTTCAGTCTAGAGAAGAGGAGGCTCCAAGGTGACCTTATTGTGGCCTTCCAGTATCTGAGAGGGGCCTACAAAAAGGCTGGGTAAGGACTTTTTAGGATGTCAGGACTAGGGGGAATGGAGCAAAGCTGGAGATGGGTAGATGTAGAGTGGATGTGAGGAGGACGTTCTTCACCGTGAGAGTGGTGAGGGCCTGGAATGGGTTGCCCAGGGAGGTGGTGGAGGCCCCATCCTTGGAGGTGTTTAAGGCCAGGCTGGATGAGGCTCTGGCCAGCCTGGTCTAGGGTGGGGTGTCCCAGCCTGGTGGGGGGTTGGAACTGGATGATCAGGTGGTCCCTTCCAACCCTGAGTGATTCTGATTCCATAACTTCTCCAGTGAAGTGATCCTGCTGTGGCAGGGGGATTGAACTAGGTGATCTTTTGGGGTCCCTTCCAATCCCTAATGATTCTACGATTCTATAACTACAAACCCTGTCAGCAAATTTTGAGCCTAGAAAATAGACTTGAAGTAGGCGCGTGTACGTGGGCACTCAGCACAGCACAGTGGAGAGAGAGGCTGCGCATCAAGAGAAGCAGGAGAGATGGACCTCTCCCTTTTCCAAGGACACCAGTGAACTCATCGGGTAACATCAGATCTTCAGGACACAAAGAGGACTGGACTAAGTCACAAAATCCAAGTGTAGAAAATGAGCTTGTGGAGACAATGAGAGAGAGAAGGTGTAGTGTGGGAGACAAGATCTTCTCTTGACAAATGCTCAAGAGATGAGCCCCAAGATGCACAAGAAATCAAAGAGCACCCACAGTTCCAAACATGGGCTGTGACCCAAGCAAACATTTCAACACAGCCACAAGCTATTTCCTCACCCAAGCATGGATGTTGCTGAAGGATGCAGGCACAGTGAGGACCTGACTTTAGGATGCTGTTCTGCAGTCTTCAAAGACACTGGCTGTTGTGGTTTGAATCTGAGCAGGTTTCTTGCCTGAGGCACGAATGTCATGGTAGTAAAGTAGCGTTGTTGTGGGTCCTTGTCTGAATCCCCACAAATCCCACCTGGGTTGCCATTAACATCATGGGTCAGAGACCTTGACTGTATTTCAACCAAGAGCTTTTAGCTAAAGTGTCAGATGCAAAAGGAAGGTTTAGCAAACCCACTGGTGGATCTGCAGGCAGTGAAACAACTGACAGTTTGGGCAAGAAAGGCACCAAGGCATTTTAATTCACTGCTCCCACCACACATCGGAGAAAAGTCCCACGCAAGATCCAGACACGGACACATGGAGTTTGGTCACACTGCTCCTACACTGAACTGAGAAATGTCTGAAACATCTTCATTATAGACAGCTCCTGCTTCTCTCTGAAATCACAGTGGTCATCTGATTTCAGTCTTGATCCTCATTAATCTTCAAGGTCCAGAATTCTCTCAGTCTCTCCAGGTCCAGGTGAATGTTCCTATCCACCATGAATTTTCTGCACCTTGAGGAGCGGTAACACTCTCAGAAGCCATAACGTTCTCTCTCAGTGGCAGCAACACAGCTCTCAACAGTTCAAGATGGAGAGAAGTGAAGAAGGTGGAAGTCATCAAGGTGGGGAGAAGGAGGGAGTAGGGAGGCATCCACTCTTCAACTTTTAAAATCAAAACTTCAAACATTTCTGCAGAGCACACTCAAATTAGACTGACAGATTCTGCTCAGCTTCTAAAGCAAAACAACCTGTTCCAGCTTTGCTTCGCAAAGCTTCTCCACACTACATGCTGTCCTTCCACACACCCTCAAAAGCAAACAGCACCCTGAGCTTGCTACATGGACCAAGTCTGAAGCTGCTTCGGGGAAGGGTTTCTTAAACTCTGCTACCCCAGCAGATGGACACAAGATGTGATGGAACATCACCAGGGCAAAGCTGCAAAACCATGGCCTGTAGTCTTGTACTGGAGTCTCTCAACGGATCAATGATGAAGCCTGACGAAACTGTCAGCCATACCGGCTTTTGGGCCACCAGCTCTCAGTAGTCACAGGTCACACGCTTCTGTTTAGCAGAGAAAATTAGTAGAGAGCACCTCAGCAACTTCTGCAGTAGCACAACTGCCTCTGTCTGCATTGTGCTGATCTGGATTGTACTGATCAATGTTAAAAAAGTTCCAAAAGCCAGATCTTGACCCCTGACTCACACAGAAAGCTCTTGCCTAGCAAGGCCAGCACAAAGAGGCTGCTCCAGCCACAGCCCTGCAGCAGAAGACACTGATGTAGAAAGCAAGTCCATCCCCAATGGTAACAGTAATTCCATTGCAGCTGAAGTTTTTGTAAGGGAGAAAAGATCTTGCAGATGGCTCTTGTGTCCTGGCAGTGACTCTGATGACAGCAGTTGTTTAAAGGGGAGGGTTAGGTTGGATGTTAGGAAGCCCTTTCTCCTCTCTGAAAGGGTGCTCAGATCCTGGAATAGACTGCCCAGGGCAGTGGTGGAGTCCCCATCCCTGGAGCTCGGGGATGGGGACTGCATTGTTGAAGGACAGACTGGCTGTGGCAAACACAGCCTTCTGGAGAAGCTGAATGTCTGGAAGATAGGAGGGAAGTGGAGGGCAAAAAAAACACAAGAAGATATTCCTGGTCTTTCATGAAATAAAACCCACCTTGATTAACTGGTTAGCGCAAGGCACTTGCTGCACCACTGAGACCAGGCAGAGGAGCAGGCAGAGACTTTCTTGCTGTTACACCATGTACATGTGGCAGAACACATTCACAGAAGGAGATTCTTCTCTTGGGAGGATGCTGTGGTCCCAGGCACACTCCTGAGGTGAGACAGCCCATGAAATCCATCACTGTGTCTGAGCAGTGAGGAACTGCTTCCTCTGCTTGGGACATATGCCCACAGAAGGTCAGCTCTGGCCTTCAGCAGGGCTGAACAAACATGGGAAACGTTGCAGAAAGCAGCTTTTGAAAGGGAAGTGAGGCCATGCAGGAGCTCAGTCCAGGCAGCTTAACCCTTTCAGTGCCTGGCTGAAAGAACAGCTGCCAGCAACACCATACAGTCCATGAAGCTAGAAGATGTGGGAGTAAGTAGGCTCAGCCTTGGCAACACATCATCCATCAGACACTGGCAGAAAAATCTCTGCGCCACACACAGCACCACCCTCTCCTCATGGTAACTGGTGTCCGGAGGAGGCAGGGAGCGATCAGCAGCATGGACAATGCCTGCAGGGAGCAAGAACAGTGAAGGAGAACCAAGGCGACAGGTTTTTGGCACTGGGTCCCAGCACTGATTCAGCCTGTTTAGTGACAACAAACCAGTTGGTTTCCAGCTGTATAGTGTTATCAGGGAGGAAGGGCTAGAGGGAGTATAAAGAATCTAAGGGTGGTCACTGAGGAAAGATTTCCTTGCAGACAAATTCATGGCCTGAAGCACCAGTTACCCGGCCTGTCTCAGCTGCAGCTAAGCAATGAGTTACCCTCTGCCAAAACAACTTCAGCATCCACAGCGCTCAGCACCCAGTAGAAACCACTGCCCAGCACCCTCTCCCAACACGCTGATGTAAGCATGTACCCCCAATCTTTGCTGGTTACTTCAGACCCCAGCTGAGAGCCATCACTGGTGGTCAGTAAAAGAAAGGCCCCAGCACCCCTGGCTGCTGTGCTACAAGGGGAATCAGTGAGACAGCAAATGATGCTGGAAGTGATCCCATCTCCCTCTTCCCTGACACACTACGGTCAACCTCTTAGCCCACAGAACCTGTGCCTTGGGAGGGGAAGTAATTGGTCTGCTTCTCCCCTGACAAGAAGAACAGAGGATTGATGTTTGCCTACAACGGCAGCTCTGTTGCAGAGCTAGAAATAGATCCCAGCTTTCCCGAAGACACACATGAAACACGTTCAGCATGCCAAAGCCAGGAGGAATATGCAGATGAGCACCTACAAGAAAAGCTGCTTTCCTGTCACATTTCCTTCCCAGAACTCCAGCCCATCAGGCCATACCACCTGAAAAGCTCTTGGAGACCAGCCGTGCCTGAAATGCAGAGAAGCGCAGTCCTGCTCTCACGTCACAAGTGACAGACCTTTGCAAAACGATTTGCTTCCCTTCCCTCCTACTCACTTACGTTTCAAAAACATTTTGCTGAAAAGCAGCTCTTTATAGAGGTTATGTAACCAGTGATGGGTATCATGAGGCTGGCTAGTTTTAGCCCAGCTACTTAGATCACAGTTGGATGTTATTGTTCGGTTAGCTGGCAGACTTGTGTCCAGTGATGACCCTCAGGCAGAGGAAGCTCCTGGCCACGTTGCTTCCCAGCCAGAAGAGTCAACAGCACAGTGCTCTAGGGTTTGGCTCGTTCATTTACGAGCTCTGCTGTGGTATCTGTCCAATTCCAGCTCCCAGACAGGAAGGAAAGTGGGCAGTGCTTGAACATTCTTTCTTTTTCACAGATCATGGTTATGTTTAACATGCTCCATACTCATAGCAGCCAAAAAGCCATTTGCAGCAGCACAAGGCTCCCCAGGGGCCAATCTCAGCACAAAGAACTGTTGCTACAAGTTTAGTGAGGTCATAGGTCTGGCAAATGTAACTGCAACAAATTAAACTACTTTTTTAAGAACTTGGCTTCAAGCTTGCCTTGGAGATCCAAAACAAAGTCATTAACTCTTTGTGGCCTCCTGGTGCTCAGGGCTCATGCAGGCTGTATTCAAGGTAAGGACTATACTCACGCAGTGCAGCAGCCATGGAATCTGAGCACAGCCTCCGCGCTTGGCTGTTCCACCACTCATCAAGTTGACAGCTTAACTAATCATACAACCACAGACTGACCCAGGTGGGAAGGGACCTCTACAAAGGTCATCCAGTCCAACCCCTCTGCAGTCAGCAGAAACATCCCCAACCAGATCAGGTTGCCCAGAGCCTTGTCCAGCCTCCCCTTGAAGATCTCTAGGGATGGGGCCTCAACTCCCTTCCCCTGGGCAATCTGTTTCAGTGCTCAACCCTTCTCCTGTATAAAGAACTTGTTCCTAACAGCCCATTTCAATCTGCCCTTCTCTAAGTGAAACCATTGCCCCTCATCCTATTGCTCCAGGCCTTCGTAAACAGTCTCCCTGCAGCTTTCTTGAAGCTCCCATTCAGGGACTGGAAGGTTGCTATGTGGTCCCCACAGAGCCTTCTCTTCTCCAGGATAAACAACCCCAACTCCCTCAGTCTGTCCTTGCAACAGAGGGGCTCCAGCCCTCTGATCATTTTCATGGCCTCCACTGGACCTGCTTCATCAGGTTGCTGTACTTCCCAGGTGGAGTCTCACCACGGCAGAGTAGAGGGGCAGAATTCCCTTTCTCAATCTGCTGCACATGTTCCCAAGTCAAAAAAAGGTGTGTTTTCCACTCCTCACCTGCCTCTGAAGCAGTAGCCACCCTTTAGAAGTACTGGTACATTTTAAGTGCTGATATCCTACTCCAGGGAAGAGGCTGTAAAGAGAGGAAGAATCATAGAATCATTAGGGATTGGAAGGGATCTCAAAAGATCATATAGTCCAATCCCCCTGAGAGATCAAGTTGCTGAGATCACTGATAGGAACACAGTTGAAATGGAGAGTACAGCATGAAGGAATTCCCTTCACATTACCTTTCCTGCCATCCGAATCACACAGAGGTTGTTAGATTTCTGCTCCACCCGACTCCCCAAACCCACCCACCCTACCTCAACAATTCCATTGGTCAAATGAGTGCTTTTAGGGCACTGAGTCAAGAAAGGCAGGTTTCTCTACATCCCACTGGCTTGCCCTTCAGCACCAGGGCATCTCAGGTTTAGAAGCACAATGAAATCGTTCAGCTGAGTTCTCTCGGAACATATGAGAGGAAAAGGCATCTTCATCGATTGTGCCCAGTCATTTGCATTACCATTCACCCTGAAATTCTGCATACAAATTGTTTCTGTGGCCTCTAAGACATCAACGACTACCTATTAAAAAGAACAAAATGCTATATTGAAAGTGAAGCTTAAAAGTTGATCAATCTTGGAACAGCTCAAGTTTTCTTCTCCGCTCCACACCCCCACCTAAACGTCCACGTCACCGGGGATCAAGCTGATAAATTAGCCTCGTGCGACCTATCTTGGTCATTGTTTCAGCAGCAGCAGATGAGGGCAGGAGCAGCCTTCTCCTAGTAGCCAAATAGCTACACATACCTTTGAGTCTCCTCTTCCCCATCCATCTGGATCACAGCATAAGCTCATTTCAATGGAAATGATGTCAGCCTCTCAGCAGAAAGCCACCAAAAGCTTATAGCAAGAGCACAGAAGAATATAATTTAATTGATTCCATTAGTGTAATTTAAGAGAAAAAATGATTTATCAGACTCTGAGCTTGAAAACAGAAAACAGTCTGCAGCAGAGCTGAGAGCAACTCAGATTTATAATCGACCCCAAAAGCAGGGAAATGAGAAAGGTGTCAGCCTCCTGCAAGCGAAAGAATGAAATGTTGTGATAATGCCAACAAGGGGTTATTAGAGGTGTAGAAACAACCAGAAGAGGAGACCAGAAACTTCCTGGTGGCTGTAGGGGAATGCAAACAGCTTCACCCAGACCAAATATGAGTTCTGATAATATCAACATACCACAACAGAAAGAGGGGGGGAAAAAAACCTAAAAAACAACCAACAAGCTACCATCAAAAGCCACCATCTGGGTAATAGTTTATCGCAAGAAAGGAGTCCTCCAGTGGCTGTTGGCAAAACAGGTGTTGGAGAACAGCATCTCACAGAAGGCCAAATTCTTGTACAGCTACGTGTTGAACATCTGCTAAAGCCCTAGCAAAGTCAGAAGGAGTAACAAGAGGAACAGAGTCGGAGCGTAAGTGCAAGTGATGAGCTACTCAGCTATGAAAACATCTGCCAAATGACTGCAATTTAAAGGCAGTCTGGAGCAAGGAGAGGGAAGTTCCACAGTGGAGCAAACACTTTTTCCTTCAATGAAAGAAGCAAATGAAAATAAAGTAAAATCCATTTGGAGTCCACCCTGCATCTGAGCCACCAGGACCTCTCTTCCAGGCTCAAGGAACTGTTTTTTCACACACTGCACAAGAAATGCAGGTTAAATCCCACCACTGAATTTGATCACCTCAAACAGGGTGTGACCTGCTCTTTGCTGGATTGGTCATGCACGACCTGGGACTCAGGTGAGACAGATCCTTCTCAGGTGCTGGTCGTGTTGGGATCTCACCTGTTCACTGTGGTCTGAGAACAGAGGTGGCCTCCCACTGCCTGAAATATCCTGGAAGCAATTAGCTTGTCTCCTGTAGCCAGCACACACCTGAGCAATAAGCCTAACACAGCCTGTGCCAGACATGTGGCAACTCCAAGACACTTAAACGCTTTAAAACTAACCCAGCAGCACCAAAGGTGGGAGATGCAACCTTCCTTGCTTGTTAGCGCTGAGACCACATGCTGGCTGCTGTTTCTCTGGAAAACACAGGGGATCACAATCATCACCCACACTTATGAATAAAATATTCCTTTTATTTTAGTAAAGTAACAAAATTAATTTACAGATATGACAACTGTACATTCCCACTGAAAACCACATTGCTCTCAAAGTCCATAAAGCAAGTCACATAACAGTCTGTTAGGAATAAAAACCACCTCAAACCTCCAAACACCTTCAGTTCTTCCAGGAAATCAGGTTGTTTTGCTATGAATGATTTTCTGCTGGTTCTCAAGACATTCTTTCAACTTGTCTTCAGTGAGTGTCAGTCTTTGCTCCAGAATGGAAACTGTCTGCAAGGCAAAACAAAAGCTGCTGTTGAACCGCTCGCTGAGTCAAGTGACATACTGTGCTGTTGGTGGATAATACAACACTAAATCCACAGGAGCATTCTGAGGTGTTTCAGAGCTGTAACTCCAGCATCAGCACTTTAGCATGGCAGAGCCCCACATGACTTCACAGGGGCAACAGAGCCTGGCGAGCATGAAAGGCTCCCACAGCCAACCCCAAGCACCCCTTCTGGCACTCAGTGCTTTCCAACTGGGCTCTGCAATTCCTCGCACAGCCAGCTTCTCTCCTTCCACATCTGTGAGCCACCAGGCATTCTTCTGCTAACCTCACCAGAGGTTTTGGGTTAGCTTTCATTTTGCCTGTTTCCAGCTCTCATCTCCCTTCACCTGGTTGGCTGCTGTTAAAACACACCAAACCTGCTGGACATGCACGGCAACAGGCAAGAAAAACCTCCCAGCAATGGGGGGAATTGGAACCCAAAGTGCTAATAGCTACCTCTACATAATGCACAAACAATTCTGTGTAATCCAGCCATCCCACAAAGGATGGTTATGTCTTTCTTCTTGAGCTGAAGTCATCATGTACAGGATGCAAGGAAGAACATTTGAATCACGTGGCAATAAAAGCTTCTGCTGAAACCCTTTTATTGATCATTGCGAGGTAACCAAGGGACCGAGCTATGCAGAACCACTTTCAGCTTCCGAAGACATCAGGACAGCTGATAATAGGTTGTGATGATTTAATGCCTTAATATCCATAAACTTACCAGCAGCAATCAATAGCTTCACATTTTGAGCCTTTCCACTGCATAAATAACACCCTCAGTTAAAAACAAAGGATGTTCAGAACCTTGGACTTTAATAAAGTAATTCAAATAAACTTGGACAACCGCTGTTTGTATAGGACTTGTACATCGAAAGCCTTTTAATAGCACATTTTGTAAGCACATCTCAAAGTGCCTGACAAAAGCGAGCAGGTCTCACTATCCTCATTTTACAGCTGGGGAAATGAAAGCACAACGAGAGGAAACAGCTGGGCTAAGAAGTCTCCCATAACATGATTTGGAGAATGAGACAAACGGTGTGGAGGCAAAACAGACATCGTAAAAACACCACCAAGCACAATGGCAATGCCATCCTCCAGGATCACGTGCCAACAAAGTCAGAAAGAGTCAAGGAACTGAGCAACTAGCATAATGCTCCCTGTTTTTTGCTCCCTAAACATAGTTCAAAGCTAATTGCTACTGCACATGTAGTGCTGACCTTTGACAAGGCAGAAGAGCTAACTGCTGCTACTCAACACGGCGTTGCTGCAGCTTTAGAGAGCTTCTCCTGAAATAAAATCTGTGTTGCTTAAATATTCCCCTGGCCCATGGCACCAGCCTCATCTCAGTTGTTTCTTCCTCTCTGCCATTCCTTTGAGGCAAAAGAACTGCAGATCACAGGGAACCAGAAGAAAAGTTGTGGAGCTAGCAGGCAGCAGCCCAGGTGCTCCAGAGACAGCAGGAGCACTCCCTGTCTATTCAAGGGAGAGAGGATTTCACCTTTACACCCAGCCATGCTATTGTCTAGCGACTGTCTTACAGAGGTCAGGAGTAAAGCAGCTCAGGGCACACAGCAGGCAGAATGTCAACCAGTGCTTTACACAAAGATCTCATCCGACAAGCAACCAAGCAGAGAATGAGAAGCAGTAGGGACCCTGGCTTTTCCAATTAAAAATGAAGAACCACTCACATAAGACTCTGCTGAAAAACAAGAGTGAAACAGTGCATCAAATTTCCTTTAGATAATCAACTGAATTAACATCCTGGTCACACTGCCCTGCTTGAAGGAAAACCCCAGATTACTCCTGGTTCCTACATCTCATGTTCTACTGCCACCAGGATCCTGCTGATACGAGCTAAGGGCTGCTAGCCAGGGCACCTTGAAATGGAGCGCAAGTAAAGCACATTTCACAAAGTGGTGAACTTGTGAAAAAGCTGTAAGGAGAATGTTTACTGGACTGGAAACTACATGTAAGCATAAGTAGAAAACTTGTAGTAAGGTTTTTTTGGAAACCAGAAGTGGAAAAGTAGCAGTCAGGAATGAAATGCAGGATGTCCAAAGTAGGAACCACTGACTACAGTCTGGTAGACTTAAATATATGATGCCCAAAATACACAGGGCACATAACATGGTGAGGAGGTAACGGAAAGCAGAGATACTGCTCAGCCCCTATACAGTACCTTCACACATCAAAGAAAAGCTTCTTTATTCACAGCTGACAGAATTTACA
This sequence comes from Rhinopomastus cyanomelas, assembly GCA_013400115.1. Taxonomy (NCBI): domain Eukaryota; kingdom Metazoa; phylum Chordata; class Aves; order Bucerotiformes; family Rhinopomastidae; genus Rhinopomastus; species Rhinopomastus cyanomelas. The sequence goes on along the minus strand of VXBP01002931.1, from coordinate 244,107 downwards.
ACATTTCCATGTTGCTGTTTATAAAGCTAGACCTTGTGGGATGGCAAATCAACCTGCAGACAGTTTAACTCCTGCATGTTGCTGCTGTTGTATCTCAAAACCACAGAGTCACAGAACTACTGAGGCTGGAAAAGTCCTCTGAGCTCATCCAGCCCAGCCCAGGACCTAACATCATCACATCAGCCAGACCAAGGTACTAAGGGCCACAGCCAGGCTGCCCTTCAACACCTCCAGGGATGGGGACTCCACCACTGCCCTGGACAGTCCATTCTAGGGTCTGATACCCTTTCTGTGAGGAGGGGCTTACTAATATCCAATCTAACCCTCTTCTGGCAGCTCTCTTGTCCTGGTGCTAGTTTCCTGGGAAAAGAACTCGACCTCCAGCTGACTACAAACTCCCTTCAGGGAGTTGTACAAGATAATGGACTCACTGGAGCCATTTCTGTGTGGCAGGATCTGGGCTTCCCGTTGTGTCAGGAGCACAGCACATAGCTCCACTAAGCACCAGGGACTAAACGGTGGATAATTTACTGAGGTCATGGCTCAGACTGGTAGAAGGGTGACAGCTTAGATTTAAACAAGAAGACCAACTTGTTTGTTACAGGGTATTTCTGACAGTGCAGTTATATACTGACCAGTACAACAGACACCAGAACAGAATATGATGTTTTTCACACAGAAGAAAATGTACTTAAATCATTAACACTTCCTGCAACACTTGTCTTCATTCACCTTCACACACTTAGCCTAAGCAAACACTGCTCTTTCTCTTTGGAAACTTTCAGGAAAAACTATGTAGAAAAAATTGCCTCCCACTCTGCAGAGTATTCAGCTCCATCCTCCCCCAGGACACCTAAGCTCAAGTACCCACCAGTCAGTCACATCTGATTTCATGACAGCAAGCCCCTGTACATTGTCTTTACTGCCTCAACTCCAGGAACAGTGGTTTGTGGTTCTGTTCCAGCCTCCCTTCCTTGGTCCCTGTTAAACAAACCCTGTCTCATTAAGCAGCAGAGACAGTTTAAGAACCACCAGCCTCAGGTGTGAGGCTTTTGCAAGGGCCCCGGAGGGGCAATCAGGCCTGCCTCTTCTGGGGCCTACAGATAAGGGGAGCCAAGTGCTAACTGAATGGCAGCACAAACCAGTTCTACCACTGCCAAAGGAAACCTGAAAAGCAGAGTCCAGAGTAAGCAGAGGCAATCAGCAACTCCCTCAGTGGTGGGAGTCCCTGCCAGGAGAGGGCTATCCACTTAGAGGACGGCTGTTCGTGAGCTACAGCAGTATTTTACCTGGGGACGAGGATAAAGTGAGAGCAATGAATGGTGGAATAACCCTGATAAGAGATGACTGAATCAAAGAATCATTCAGAATGGAAAAGATCCTTGGGATCATCAAGTCCAACCATCAACCCTACTCTACAAAGTTCACCCCTAAACCAGATCCATGATCTGCAAGCATTGAGATGCAGCTCCTGCCCTGCTGACAGCACAGGGGCTACTCAGTCAGCACACAGAACAGCAAGGGGGTCATCCTCCAGCTGACCACTGGTAATTGTGGGCACCCAAACACCTCATGCATTGACACTACAGTTACTCATATTAGTAAGGACAGCTTGGCTGAGCCCACAAGGGAGACAAGCTTGCAAGGGATATGAGCCTGCACCTGCCTGCAGAGCGGATGTGCTCTTGGCTACATGCAGGCCACCTGTATTTCTACTACTGTCATCGTTTCATAACATAAAATCCCTTTGATCTTAAAGGAGGTAGAAGTACTTTCTTAAATTTACTTTCATAAAAGTCAAAAAGACTCTTATAAAAAGACTCTTCTAAGTCTGCTCCACGATGCAGTTGTTGAGCACACACTAAAGAAGATTCTGCAGGGCACTAACACAGAATCACAGAATCATTACAGATTGGAAGGGACCTCGAAAGATCATCTAGTCCAATCCCCTTGACACAGCAGGACCACCTAGACCAAGTCACACAGGAACACATCCAGGCGGGCCTTGAACATCTCCAGTGAAGGAGACTCCACAACCTCCCTGGGTAGCCCCTTTCAGTAGGGGCTAGCACATTAAATATCGCAAGAAAAAAGCACATTACTTCTATCCTTTCGGATTTATGTTCCCCATCTAACATGTCCAGTTATGAAGATTGCATTTTCTTTTCAATTTATCCCCAAAAATGCATCTGCAAAAGAACAATCTAGAGGTACAGAAGTTTGTAAGTAAATGCGTAGTGTTTTCCCCTAAAAACAGTCATTTCAGAGCAGATTTCAGTGCCAAACATGGCCAAAAAGAAGAACAAGTAAACTGTGTTATAAAAACGTTGCCTCCACATCCAAGGGTGCTGCTTTGCAAGTGCTAACAAGTGGGTTTAGAGGTACCTATACACCTCTGGGGCATGAATTCTTGATACCTGAACCACAGGCTGCTGCAGCACAGAGAGGAGAGCTGTTGGCAGGTTTGGGAACTAAAAACTGTCTTCCAAGAACGGAGTATGACTACCAACCTTCAAATGCACTAGTGTAAGTAGTAAAAGAGGTCCCAGTTATTCATGTGCATCACTAAAACGGAACCTCCAATACCCTTCTAAACACAGTCCTGAGCAGAGACATGAATTAGCAAATACCCAGGTAAACTAGGCTTAAGGAGCCGCCTTCTCTCTAGACTAATGAAACGAGTGCAACAAACTACCCTGACAACAACCCCATGAGGGTTTGCAACAGGGTAGTCCTTACCTACTCTTCACAGGAAAAGAAACAACCCCACAGTTAACTCCTTCCACCAACAACAGTTTAAATCCAAACCTCAGCTGCAAGATTAAAAGGCTCACAGCAAAACTTGTGAGGCAAAAGTCACCGTGAGGTTCAAGCATGAGCCCGCCTGGTGAGAGGCAGCCTCTCCTGCTATCGCACCGTTTTGCCCTGACTTGCTGCCAGCCTCCTGCAGACCTCAGCAACTGCCTCTAGTGAAAGCTCAAAGCAGACCCCCATCAGCACAAAACATGCTTAAAGCAAGCTGGGCTGCCCTCCTCATACACGACTCTGACTTCAGCGCAGCTCAGAGGCAGAAGCTGAAACAGCTCCAGAGATGCATTATGCTTGGGAGCACTTGCAGCAGAAGCTCTGGTGGCTCAGCCTAACCAAGGAAGTTAATTCTGTATCTGAGAGCACAACAAGGTCTGAAAGCCTTCCCAGTTATTCCCACTTCACACATGCAAGGCTCTCTGCATGCTGAGACTGGCCTGACTCAGGTAGTCAAAGCCTTAATCTCAGAGATGAAACACACAGCCAAGGTGGGTTTTTGGCAGTTGGGTTCATCTTGTCTTGTGTTCTGGTGGGGTGTTTTAACATGAAATTATTTTTAGAGAAATGAATTCCTTATCTGCTCAGACTAAAGAGCTACTACCCCCGAGCCATTTCTAGTAAGTTCTGTAACTCCTTGCCATCTCAACTGCTTTGAAAGCGAGCTCTTGAGGTGAATTCTCACAAAACCTGGTTGCAGAGGACTTCACACCAGGCAGATTTACCAGGAGTAGATGGATGCTTTCAGAATGCAGAAGATGGCTCGTTTGGTGCTTCAGTCTTCCCTCAACCTTTCTTTCCTTAATGCAACTACGTGAATGCTCCTGGGTTTGCTTTGTGACAGGCTTCCACATCCAAACTTTTTTCTCTGTTACTACAAAACAGAGATAGTGTGGCCAGCAGGAACAGGGAGTTGATCCTGCCCCTGTACTGGGCACTGGTGAGGCCCTACCTCATGTACTGGGTGCAGCTCTGGGAACCTCAATACAGAAAGGACATAGAGATGCTGAAGCAAGTCCAGAGAAGGGCAATGAAGCTGGTGAAGGGTTTGGAAGACATCTCCTATGAAAAGCGACTGAGGAAGCTGGGGCTGTTTAGTCTGGGGAAAAGCAATCTGAGAGGAGAGCTCATTGCTCTCTATAACTACCTGAAAGGAGGGTGCAGCAAGAGCAGGGTTGGTCTCTTCTCGCTGGTGACAGGTGACTGGAATGGGAGAAATGGCCTCAAGTTGCACCAGGGGGATTTAGGCTGGATATTGGGATAAACCTCTTTACACTGAAGGTTGTTAAGCACTGGAACAGGTTCCCCAGGGAGGGGTATGAGTCACTATCCCTGAACGTGTTTAAAAATCGTTTGGATGTGGTGCTTGGGAACACGGTTTAGCAGTGGGTTGTCAGAGATAGGGTAGTAGGGTTAGGCTGAGGTTGGACTAGATGGTCTTGAAGGTCTTTTCCAATCTGAGCAATTCTGTGAATCCTGCGAAAGCACTTAGCTCCAGTGTGGCTAGACACGAACACCCCAGTTAGTGCTGCTGTAGTGGTTAGGAAGTTCTAGGAGCCCCAACCCCCTCAACACAGGTTTTGCACATTAATACAAGGTCACTGTTGGGTCATGTGGACTACGAACAGATGACAACGTGGATGTCAGCAGTGACCTGGTCTCATCAGGATCCCTACACAGAGCTTTAGATCTTCTTGAGAACTGATGTGGCCTAACCCTGACATCTGTTTCTGTAGCACAGGGCATGTGAGCTCCTAGTCCCACCAGCTCTCTCCAACCCAATCAGACACATGCTACTCAATACTTGAAAAATAAGAAATACTGTATATTTAGCAGCCCAAAAGACCACAAGAGGAAAGTGGGTAGTTATAAAATTAGAAACCAGCACTGCTCAGCTAACCCCTCCTTACTATTATTACTGTGAGGGTGTTGAGACACTGTCACAGATTGCCCAGGGAAGTTGTGGATGCCCCCTCTGTGGAGGTGTTCAAGACCAGACTGGATGGGGATTTGAGCAAACTGGTCTATTGGGAACTGTCCCTGCCCATGGCAGGGAGGCTGGAACCAGATGATATTTAAGGTACCTTCCAATCCAAAACATCTGAGATTCTTTGATTATCAGCTGCCATCTCTCCTTCCACCTCCCAGTACACTCCACCTCCCAGTACACTCCACTTCCCACAGATGCTTGAATCACGGTCAGCCAACCTTTTGACTAAATTATAGGAGCAACTTTGGCCTACTGTATGAGTCTACTCATTAGTCTACTCATGCAGTAGACTGAGTATAACAAGAATGACAAGTTACACTCACAGTGCTTGCTGTGCTTTTTACAGTAGGTAAACCATACTAAAGAACTGAGAATTGTAGTGTTGTCCAACGTGTTAGACTAAGCAGTGTGGCTGGTACCAGTATCGGTGTCCAAAGGCACCATGAAGCACAGAAAAGGATGTCCTTTGTGTTTACTTGATCCCAGCCACAAAGATGATGAGCCACAGCCTCTGCCAGTTTCTTCTGCGCACTGCGGGGATCACAAAGCACAGAGGCCATCTACAACTGAGCCTTTTCATTTACACCCCTCTTACTAAAAACACTTCATCACATGCTGCTGCTGCTTCAGTCTTGACAGTTGATCAACCAAAGCTAAAGTGATGGCACTTGCATTGGATCCTGCAAGTTTCTGGAAGAGAATGGTTGCAAACTTCTGTGCAGGTATGCGCAGCTTCCTTGGTGCAGAGCTCCTAGACGTCTGAGACTAGACTAACACACCAAAAGGAGTCAGGAGACCTCAGATACTGAGTTCAGACTACACAGTATGAAAACATAGCAAGTTATAATGGGCTACAACAAAATCTCCAGGCATGTACCATGACAGCAACCACACAATACAGTGGGGTTAGAACCCTAAATGACTAGAAGTCTATCCCAGCCAGACTTCAGAGACTCACATCCTTTCTCTATCACCCAATCAACCTAAGAAAGGATGCAAATCACTCAGCTAAAGAAACCTGGCTGCTAATGCTCAATGTCTGAAAAACATTTTCCATTAATCTCCAAGTTTTGCTTGTGAGAACAAATTGTGGGAGGTGTTTAGCATTCCTCCCCTATGAAAGATGATGGATGGAGAAGCTCCTGTGGACCTCCAGAGGGAGAAAATCAGTACTGTTGAGAAGTCAGTCTTTCAACAGTGTCCTGCTAATCAAGCAACATCCCTAGCAGCACATCTAATTTAGGCAGTCTTGGAGAGAAGGAGAATGTATTTACATTGAGACACAGAGATTTTGTAAAATGAATGTTTTGGAAGGGAACTTCAGAAGAGAGTAGCTCTGGTATTACACAGAAGACTGCCAACAACCAGGAGACTTAATTTGTTTTGAGTGAAAGATCAAAGTTACTGAATCTCTGAGATACAGTTTTGACTCATGAGAAATTGTCTCTATATACTTTAAGATTTAAAAAACAAGCTCATCTGGCATTTCATGGATTTCTTAGATGGGAACTTTGCTGGCAGTGTTTTGGCTTGCAAACCACCTCCTTTGGCAGAAAAACAGCTTGTAGTTGTTTCTCCTCTGTGTTGGGTGCACCTGTAGGCAGTAGGTGTTCGTGTCTTGAGAGCAACAGAGAAAACCAAACTAAGGCAGAGAAACCCCAGACTTTGGGCTAAGGTAAAGTCTCAGCACTTATGGCCACCCCCTCCCCAGCAAATAGCACAATCCTTCTTGACTTGCAACTACATGAAGTCACAAAAGCTTACTTTACTAAATCAGTTACTTAATCTAAATTCAATGTCTCAGAATAGAGTGGCCATATTCGGACCTCACCAAAAATTCAAGAGGAGTGGGAAGAGTAACAAACAAATTTGCATTTGCTCATTTTCATTTTAAGCTCTGCACACACGAAGACTTTCACTTTTCATTAAAAAGCAACTCCTGTCTAAGCTCTTTTTTTGCTAAAGAATTTAATTTTACAATTTCTCCTTGCTCCCTCTGCAATCTTTGCCGGAATGAGGTAATCCTTTAATCACACATGAGCTAGATTGTCCTTCAGCTCAAGCTTGGATTATTCTACAGATTTATCAAGTCGTCTCCATTTCACTGGGTTGTTTTCTCCCAGCTTCAGTGCCAGATTAGTTTGGGAGAGCATATAAGGCTGTTTCCTGTGGGTGGATTTTTGCAGCTATTTATGAATTGTCATGCTAACTTGACTCTGAACTCTTTGTTTGGAAGAGGCATCTTCCTTCCCACATAAAGCCAGCAACTTTTGCTTCAGTGCCCACTACTCACCATTGCTACAGACTGAATGACCATGGTAGCTGCAGAAGTTTGTATACTCCTGCCCTCACTCCAAACTCTATGATCACTGCAAATAGCTGCGGGAACCAAGAAGGTTACTCTCACATGATCTTTCAGAAATGCAGTTCAGCACTCACACCAAGTAAACTTCTAATATCTGCTCCAGTTTTGTTTCAGCCAAAACACACTGTTCTGTTCCAGGAAGTTATTCACAAGATAACATCACCTTCCTCTTAAACTTTGCTATTCATCCCATCTCTTCATATAGACACTGAAACACTGTGATCCAGCCTTTGATTAAAACAATAATTGGAAAGCATTTTGCCTTTTCCTCCTTTTCACATTTGAAATGCCACTAAGGAACAGGATTTTTAAACTTTGAGACACTGGCAAGACACTAAGCTGCAGGAAAATGAGAAACAAGTATGTATGATGCATCTATTACTCTCACCTTCCTCCAGATTTGAGCTGCCTGGTTCCCTACAAAGGGGCACAAGGGTATATTTAAGTAATCCACAACTACTGGAAACAACAAGCTTCCATCTGCGTCTCAACTTCACTCCATCCCTCAAGGCAGCAGAATTATTAAGTACGTGCTCTCTTCTGAAAAAGGTAGTAAAATATTAACTCCTTTATCTGCACGTGAAGTTTGGCCAGACACAAACCACCACGTTTAGAAAAAAATATGAAGATCCTGTCAGGTCACATGAAATCACTCTCCTCCAAGTAAAACAACAAATGTCCTGACAGAGTTGTGCTGAGGAGTAAGGGAACCAAAGACCCTTTCATGGACTGGAAGATTGCTATCAGGTCCCCCCAGAGTCTTCTCTTCTCCAGGCAGAACAACCCCAGCTCCCTCATCCTGTTCTTGTAGCAGAGGGGCTGCAGCCCCCTGATCATTTTCACGGCTTCCTCTGGAGCCATTCCACCAGGTCCCTGTCCTTCCTATACTGAGGGCTGCAGAGCTGAATGCAGGACTCCAGGTGAGGTCTCACCAGGGCAGAGCAGAGGAACAGAATTCCCTCTCTCAATCTGCTGGCCACACTTCTTCTGACAAAGCCCAGGACGCAATTGGCCTTTTGGGCTGCAAGTGCACACTGTCTGCTTATTTCACTTGGATGTCTGCTAGCAGTCAGCACACCATGGCTCTTTTTATGCTCAACACCTAATTACACTGAAGCGGGGTACCAGTGGGTCTACAGGAGCTTCATTCCCTTCTCTGTTACAGGCCATCAGCAGGAGAAAAACGAAATGTCTCGCTACACAAGCAGATACCTTCAGACTTACCTCCTACAGCTCTGCTCTGCTACCTGCCTGCACCCCTCATCTCTCTGAGGAAATTCTTCCTTTACTCGAGGAACGGGGACATCTTCCTGGCTCATTTGTTTAGTGCTGGTTTGTTTTCCTGCTAAATATCAGAAACCTTGGCACCATAATTGCAGAATTACGAAACCATTTCAGCAGCGTGCCAGCAACACCCACTTGTACAAACGCATTCAAATGGCTTTACTGCAACACACAAGACGCAGAGACTGGAACCAGTGGGAAACAAAATACTTCAAGGATGGCAAAAAAAGCTACCAAAAAGGTAAAAGGTTGCAGACTGCAATTACTCAAAGCAGTTCATTGGGTTTTTACTACAATTTCAGCCTATTTCCAATTTTATCTGGTAATCTACTAATTGATTCCTCCTCCACTGATCTTAATTCCTCTTTCTGTTTAAATTTCTGTTTTAATTTCTCTTTCGGTTTAAAATAACATTTTAAATCTTCTGTGGTTACACAATCTAGTCAAGCAAGATGCTTGCATTGCTTACATGTAGCTTAAATCCCGCCCGCACTGTTTGCTGCAATATTTGCCTCATCTAAACACCTATCAAGTTGAAAAGGAGCCATTACACATCCATCATCACACGTGTGGATCTGATTTATGTCATGAAAGATAACGATCACGATCTGAACTTACTAGGGAGACATAAAGTCAATAATAAAATGCTCTGTGCATACGCTGGGTTGCACGTTACTTATAAGCATGTTGGACCAACGTCATGCAAGACTTCCCTCCACCCGCCATGTTCAGTGTTTTAGAGATCACAGGAAAAGTGCTCTCGTGCATTTCTGCCAAAGGAACTCAAATTACTTTTTGGGTTTCATGCTACGCTATTTTAGAACGCCTGGAGTCCTGGAATGTTTATGAATCCCTCAGTCAGCCCTTCTTTGATTCCCTGATAGGCCTCCAACCCATTATTTTATGCTTTTTGCCAAGTACTTCTTCTCAAGAGCAGAGACATAACTCAGACAAGTAACTGGGATGTTCAGTGCTACACGTTCAGGACCTGCTTGCTCTTCCACAGAAGTAACACTGAAACTAACTGAAAATCCCTCCCATACAGCCTTTTGCAGCCTATACCCATAGTCTCACCTGCAGGACATCACCAGTGCGCAGGAACCCGTGCTTTCTCCCTACTTCTCACATAACACACAAATATTCAGTCTCAGACAATGATCAGAAATGCTATTTGTTCACAAGAGCAGTTCTTTAGTTAAACAAAACCAGCTCCACCCCCCAGTTATGAAGGAAACACATACTGTGAGGATCACCATTAAGAGGAGGTACTGTTCAAGCATGGCTTAGTTACTCCACGCGTGTTTGTGCTTTAGTAAGGGATTAGTTGTTTGCTAGCTGTGGGTGAGCAGCATGTTTCAGACAGGAGAAACAAAAGGGCCCAGACTTGTTGATGGGAAGAGAACACTACAGAAATGAGGCTGTGTAGGTGAATGTTGGGTGAGGGAAAGAAGCAGGATCTGAAAAGAGTTTACCTAGAGGCTGCAGTGTAGTGGGGGAGGGAAGAGGCAGATTATTCACCAAAACAGAGTACTACTGCCAACTACTCCGTTAGGCATCACCTTAGATAAACTTGGGCTACTAGCACAGGGTACTAGAGCTGGCTCAAGCAGCAGTCTGCCACCCTGCAGCACAATGGAATAATGGGATGAGCATAGTCTGAGCTGAAAATCAAAGCAAAGGAACTGATTAAGATAAACTGAATAAACTGACAAGAAGATGAAGACAGATTTATAAAAAAACCTGCTAAAAAGCAGCTGTTTTGAACTAGCCACACTTATTCTGTGAAAGTATTGCAAAACACTAGAAACTCTTCCAGTCAGAGGTACCTTTTACAAAGCAAAATCAAAGAGCAAACCATACCTGAGTGAGAACGTTGAGCTGTTCCAGAATATGCTCCAAGGTATTTGTGAGACTGATCTCTTCCTCTTGCTGCTTGTGGTTCCTACCAGAATTCAGAGGTTTTGTTTTCTCAAGATGAAGGGCACAGTCCATTTCTGAATGCTAGACAAACAAACAGACATCAGCTGCTATTCTGATGCAAACAACTGGACAGGGATTTCTGTTTCATGGTGAGTGAAAGTAAAGAACAGCTTACCCTGGGACAGCCTATGCTATTAAAAATGGACAAAGGAGAACAGGAATGGTTTGTTCCTGCCACAGTTGGCAAAAGCTGCAGCTAAATTGTCTGCTTTCCCCAGGCGGAAGGTTGGTTTGTTGTTTTCTGGTGGGTTTCATCAGAAAAGGCAAATCTTAGATAACAATCTTGAAGCAATCCTGCAAGGTTCATGTTTTACATGTACAAGGAGCCCTGGCATGCTGAGCTGGCACACAGGCCCAGACCATGCAGGTAAAGGAAGCCTTACTGGAGCCACATGGAAGCACTACACCCAAATCATAAGAATTAAGTAAGCTGCCCTGAGAGGGGTCCAATCATCTCCTTCCAACAGCAACGTAAAAACCTCTCTCCATGTTTGGTAGTCATAACAAGGCAAGGATGCTGCACCACAGCTAGGTTCAGCAGAAGCAAGATGTTCCAAAAAGGCATTAAAACAGGCAGTTTTGATTAGCTATTTCAATTGTGTTTATACCTTGAACTGGTTTTCCCCCCTCAACAAAGTTAAGAACAAGTTTACTTTGAAGTTTCAATTTAAACTGGTTTAGTTATGCAAGTTTAATATATTCTGAATGAAATATTCACAGACTCGCAGATAATCAGGAATTGCAAGGGACCTCTTTGCTTTCAAAATGGTATGTTTCTTCTAGAACAAAGACTGTTATTTATCTGCATTACCAGCAGCAGAAGTAGTTCAGAGAAGTTTATCTAACTAGAGATAGACAACTTACTAAGAAACTGCAGACTCAATTGGCACTAACGAATAAGATTTGAATCTAAAGCCAAGATCAGAGCAGTCTGAACGTAGTTCTCCATGGCCCAGTGCAGCTTCATCCCATGCACTTATTGCTCACATGTGACTTCAGCCTGCAAATCAACAAAGCAGCATGGAATTCTGATAGACTGAGGAAGTCCCTGAAAGGTCTCCCACATGTACTTTTTCTAAGGAGGAAATTCAGAGTTGCTTCCATCTCCTGTCTCAAATGCACTATCATGAATGCATTTCTCACCAGCACTACAGTGATTCCCCTGCTCCTCTCTCCATTTGATGGCAGGTGTATACAGATGGGCAAGGAAGATGCAACCAGACATCAGACCAGTCTGCACAACTTTAACCCCCAAACTGTTTAGTGCATTATGAACATGTATTTATGTGTACAATCACATACACACATATCACAGAATGACAGACTGGCGTGGGTGGGAAGGGACCTTTCCAAAGGTCATCCAGTCCAACACCCCTGCAGGAAGCAGGGACAGCCTCAATTAGAGCAGGTTGCCCCTTGAAGATCTCCAGGGATGGGGCCTCAACTCCCTCCCTGGGCAACCTGTTCCAGTATTCAACACCCCTCTTGCTAAAGAACTTCTTAACAGCCCATTTCAATCTGCCCTTCTCATCTAATCACTGCAGGCCTTCGTAAACAGTCCCTCTGCAGCCTTCTTGCAGCCCCCTTCAGGGACTGGAAGGTTGCTCTCAGGTCCCTTCTCTTCTCCAGGCTGAACTCAGCCTGTCCTCGTAGCAAAGGGGCTCCAGCCCCCTGATCATTTTCATTACCTCCTCTGGACTCATTCCATCAGGTCTTTGCCCTTCCTGTACTGAGGGCTCCAGAGCTGGACGCATGACTCCGGGCAAGTATATATTTTAAAAAATAATTACATGCCAAAAAAAAAACCCTTGTGCTTCCAGGAATCACTGATCCAGGCTCCCAAGGTCCAGAGCAGCAGTTGGGCAAAATAAGCAACAAACAATTCAAAGAACAGAAATGTGCCTACAGAGGGAAGCTGGAGACTAGTGAGAGCAGAGAAAATAAGAGGCCCCAGCAGTAATAGACTCTGAATACAGCACAGCTTGCTGGTTTCCATAAACCACTAGCAAAGGCAACCATTCTCCCAGACCCTGCCAACCAAACTGGGATCACACAGACAAGCATCATAAGAGAAGTTTTGCATAAGGAGCAGGAAAGGATGGGAAAGGTTTAAAGGACACAGATAACTACGCTTCTGCAGAGATCACTGTGCTGCACCGTAGGTTTGGGATGCGGGTGGCAGTGGCCACACATGCCTCTTGTAATTTGCTTGCCCCCACTTGTTCAGATAATCTACAGCCCACATCAGGTCATACTGCAGAGCCTCTTCATGGTAGCCACACTCCAGCTACTCCTGTGCTGCTACAAGTAGCCCAAGAGCCACATGTTGCTCACTGATGCTTTGATTCAATCAACTGAAATATGTTCTTGCCGAGAGGAGATGAAGGCAGCCTTTCAAAGCTGCTATTTGCTGTTTAAATTTAAGAGCAAAAACAAAAAAACCCAAAGCACTGCTTTTCAATGGACAATTAGTGTTGAAAAGCATGTTTTCTCATTATTTTAAGGCTGAATATCCTATTTTGATGATGTAACTTTAGGCCAGTCAATCATGGCACAGCAGAAATTGAAGTGAGCTAACACTGCATAACAACCTGCACTTAAAAACCCCAAATGATGATGAGCTATCCACTTCAAAGCCCATTAGTACAAGCTGACTCACAGAAGCAGAAAAATTACTGTACCAACATATTTTCTCCCTCTATCTTCACAGCAGATGTCAGACAGCTTTTCATAAAACACTGCTGGGTTGAACTCAGAGCTGATACTCTCTTGGCTACCGTCTCAAAAGTTTAAGAGTCTGGCATATCTGGAAGGGCAATACCACACAGATGCCCCCACATCCAATGCTTTAGGGGTCAGGTGTTCCCTCATCCTGTCAAGTCATCCCTCATGACATAGAGTCATCAAATCATTAAGGTTGGAAGAGACCTACTAGATCATCAAGTCTAACTGACCCTACCATGCCTGCTAAACCCTGTTCCTTAAGGCTACATCTACTTGTTTTTTGAACTCCTGCAGGGACAATGACTCCACCAGCTCTCTGGGACATCCCGTTGTCCCTCATTCCTCAGCTCTTTGTCACAGAGGCTAATGTTCTGCTGCTCAGCTCACAGACTACATACCGCCCAGAGGAAAAGCCAAGCAAGCCACATGCACAAAGGCCAAGCGGGCTCCTGAAGGCACTGTGAATGGTGGCAGCATCCCTAGGAACAGCAGTAAATCTACATTAAGAACATGGCACACTGCCCCCTTTCAAACACCACAACTGCTTGAATGGCCCTTACGGCCCATTGTCATCAAGAACTTGACCTGCAGCTAGTGCCTCTGGCAATGACATTCTGAGACAATCCACCTGTCTAAACTAGAGAAACATGCAGACAGTAAAACCTATGTCAACATGTCACAGACTGTGACTTCCAAGATGGAGGCTTTCAACTCACTAAGCCTTTGCATATTTAGTTCTAGGAACAAGCACATCTTACCTAGCCTACCCTGCCCACAGCAGGTGCAAAAACCAAGTATCCAGCACCCACACCTACACACAGCACCTTGGAGCACTGCCCACAGTCAGCCAGACACAGTGAAGTCAGTTTGCTCCAGCTTCTTACTCATCCTACTTGTTCTGATGGCATCAGGCTGCAATCAGAAGTCTGGGAGCCATCCACGTAGGCTCCTTAAAGAAGGGGGCTCTGTACATGCCCTTACACAAGGGTCAAGCCTGAATTTGCCCAGTACAGGCAGGTCCAGCACAAGGTGGAGCTGACAGAAGATGCTGACAAACTCTCCTCTAGGCCCTGCAAGGTGTAAAAGCAGCCCTTGATGTACAGAACAGGAGGAGGACAGCAGCAAAGAACCAGTTGACAGCCAGCCCAGACAAGGTGGGCACACACACTGATGCACCTCACAAGGGCACAGCACTCTCCTTTTCACAGCTTACACTCTTTACATCTGTCTACATTAGATCCACCAGATGATACCAAGTTGGGCGGCAATGTCTATCTGCTGGAGGGTAGGAAGAAAGACAGTGCAGAGGGACCTGGACAGGCTGGATCAGTGGGCTGAGGCCCATGAGCCAAGTGCAGGGCCCTACAGTTTAGCCACAATAAACCCCTGCAGCTACAGACTGGGGGATGAGTGGCTGGAGAGCAGCCTGGCAGTACTGGCTGACAATTGGCTGAACAGGAGCCAGCAGGGTGCCCAGGTGGCACAAAAGGCCAGTGGTATCTTGGCTTGTATCAGGAATAGAGTGGCCAGCAGGATTAGAAATGTCATTGTCCTCCTGTACTGGCACTGAGGGGCTGGACTGGGTCCACAGGAGCAATGAGGCTGGGGAAAGGACTGGAGGGAAAGTCTGATGAAGAGAGGCTGAGGGAGCTGGGGGTGTTTAGCCTGGAGGAGGTCAGGGAGGGATCTTCTCACTCTACACAACTCCTTGAAGGGAGGTTGCAGTCAGGTGGGGGTCAGGCTCCTCTCCCAGTCAACCAGCACCAGGACAAGAAGGCAGAGGTTAAAACGGCCAGGGGAGGGTTAGGTTGGGTGTTTTAGGAAGCCCCTTCCTCACGGAAAGACTGATCAGAACATGGAATGGACTGCCCAGGGCACTGGAGGAGTCCCCATCCCTGGAAGTGTTGAAGGACAGCCTGGCTGTAGCCCTTAGTGCCCTGGTCTGGCCACTGTGGTGATGTTAGGTCATGGGCTGGGCTGGATGAACTCAGAGGGCTTTTCCAGCCTCAATAATCTTGTCATTCTGTGATTCAGGAAGAGGCTTAGGTGTACAAGTAGGTAAATTTGTGCTGACACCACCCAAAGTACATCCTTCGGCTAACTGAAGCTTTGTGAAGAGGAGAACAGTGATACCATGGCCATCACATATCATTGCATCAGGAGAAAAAACAACGTGGCTTTTTTTTTAATTAACACTTTTGGGTTCTTCACGTCAAGCTCTCAATTTTTACAGTCAAGGAAAACTCTGCTTCCTGAGAAAATTGCCATGACATTACTTTTACAAAGCTGCTAGACATTCTGATGGACTCAAACACATGCTTCATTAAAAACTGGGAAGAACTTGCAGTTCTCCACAAGTACCCACCCGGGCTTCTGTCACAGCTCAAACAGAGCAGCACCACCAGTTGAAGCTGTTGCAAAGGAAGAAAAGCTGCCTCTACCACATTGTTAGGACAGCCTCCAAATCTGACACTGGTAAGCAGCATTGTGGGGTCCTGCAGGGGAAGCCTTGCCCTTTACACTTTAACAAAAGAAGAAAGGTGTTTGGAAACTTTTCCTTAAAAGCCAGGCTACTACTTGTAGTTAGCACTAACCCAACAAGCTGTCCATTTGAGAGGAAACCGGTGAAGGAGAACTGAATTGCTCCCAGACTGAAACCTCTTGACATTTGATAAAAGGATTCATAAACTAGAACCCCACAGACCAAACTACAGCCACTCTTCTCCTACTAGAAATCTGCATCACGCAGTGAGCCAGCAGCTAGTAATTTAAATTCTAACCGATTTTTAAGAACAATGCAGAACTATAGAGCGAGCCTTGAAATCTGCATTGGCTTTGTGACAGTGTCAGTACTGTCACAGCATCTTGATTACAGAGAGAGACTCTTGTGCTCCCATCTGACTCACCCGCAAGGTGAAGTGCCAGCCGAATCCTGGGGCCAGGCACCAGAAGCAGTGACACTACTGCAGAGGTTTCATTTCTTTTAGCCAGAGTTCAAGAGCACAATGCGTTTGGCACAACTGAACAAATGTATTTGCCATTAAATATCTTATTACAACATCAGTGTATTAAGCTCTGGGAGTACAGCAAGAAGCAGCTGAGCATTAAAGGAAGAATAGATGAGCAGTTTCAGAACACAATACAGCTCTCAGTGACAAAGGGAAAACACAAGTGATTTATTTATAGCAACCACTTAAATACAGCACACTGCAACTACTTGGGGGAAGGGGAAAATTAATCAGCCCTCATTCCAGAGGTCTCTTACTGAGCCTCTTACAAAAATTGGTCTGGCTAAAGTTCTGGCCAGCAATTACAGTGCTGAGCAGGGTGGGGGTGGAGGGTAAGTATTAACTACACAGTATGTGATTCCATGGTAAAACTGCAAGGGACAACTAAAAAAATGCCACTTTGCTTTCCAAATGGTGATATTTAGAAGATATACTGACAGAGTAATGACCAACTTGAATTCTACATCTACTAAGAAAAGTA
Organism: Rhinopomastus cyanomelas; assembly: GCA_013400115.1. Lineage (NCBI taxonomy): Eukaryota > Metazoa > Chordata > Aves > Bucerotiformes > Rhinopomastidae > Rhinopomastus > Rhinopomastus cyanomelas. The sequence continues at coordinate 227,470 of VXBP01002931.1, read as the reverse complement.
GGATTTGTATAATTTAATCCAAAGCAAATATTTATTTTCCCATCTCTTCAGCTCTGCTCCACTGGAAGGGAAGAGCTGACTGGCGTGAGCAGGGGTAAGCACCTTTAAATTCATTTCCACGGTTTATCTACACTTTTGGAGGGAGGTTTTGGGGTTTTTTTATGGTTTAAGATTATGATGCTATCACAAATTAAGTTTTCAAGTCTCTAGAACAATAGCATTCCCTTTAGGAACACATACATCCAAGGAATTCCATTCAGCACATTCAGCATATTAAAATTCATTAAGTGCTGCAACTATGTTCACCAGATTAGCTGAAAAACCCTCTAGAAACAGTGGCACAAGAAGCTCTCAAAGATTATCTCGATGTTTATTCAGACCCCAATTCTTCTAATCCACACTGAGGATGATCACCATTAAAAATCTTCTGTTTTGAGGAGTCATTTTTGCCACAGGTAACAAGATATTCTACTGGTGTTCCCAGAGAGCAACAGTGACATCCAGTGGAGGCGTATCAGCTTCGAGGTAAGCTCTGCGTAAAGGTTGGCTGGGGTACACATGCTAGACGGCAGAACTCATTAAAAACTTCGAGGTAACCTCGTTTCACCCTGTTACATACAAAATATCAGTGGCTGTACACAGCTCTCCAAGCACCTTTCTCTGGAATGGAAAAGCAGCGTCCCTCTTCAAGGAAGCACTGAAATTCCTGGAGCAATCACATCCTTAAAGACTTGTACTACCCCACATCCAGACCAGTTGTTACGTCCACCCACTAAGAGAGGTTTACCTCAGTTCAAGATTCAAGACTGGATGTGGTACTTAGTGCCCTGGTCTGGCCAATGTGGTGATGTTAGGTCATGGGCTGCACTGGATGAGCTCAGAGGGCTTTTCCAGCCTCAATCATTCTGTGATTCTGTGAAGGGGATTTGTCTTCTTTATCAGAATCATTTGCCGTTTTCTGATGAAACGGGTTTGTAGCCACTGTGTAACACCCAGACCATGTGCATGCCCAGGTGCATAACTAATGTGTAAATACTGCAGGTTACAACATACACACTATCACAGGATTATTGAGGTTGGAAAAGTCCTCCGAGTTCATCCAGCCCAGCCCATGACCTAACATTGCCACACAAGTCAGACCAGAGCACTAATGGCCACAGCCAGGCTGTCTGTCAACACTTCCAGGAATGGGGACTCCACCACTGCCCTGGGCAGTCCATTCCACAGTCTTATCAGCCTTTCCATGAGGAAGGGCTTCCTAACATCCAACCTAACCCTCCCCTGGCAGCTTCAAACCTTGCCCTCTTGTCCTGGTCCTGGTTGACTGGGAGAGGAGCCTGATACCCACCTGACTACAACCACCCTTCAGGGAGCTTACATGTAGAGTGAGACAGTCCCCCCAAGTCTCCTCTTCTCCAGGCTAAACACCTCCAGCTCCCTCAGCCTCTCCTCATCACACTTTCCCTTCAGTCTCTTCCCCAGTCTTGTTGCTCCTCCAGATCCACTCCAGCCCCTCAATCTCTTTCTTGAAGTGAGGGGCCCATAAATGCCCCCAATACTCAAGGGGAGGCCTCTTGTACTGGGCACAGGGGGAGGATTACATCCCTAGTCCTGCTGGCCACACTACTCCTGATACAAGCCATTGGCCTTCTGGGTCACCTAGGCACACTGCTGGCTCCTGTTCAGCCGATTGTCAAACACACACAGGTAAGCACAGGCACACAAACACACAGAGTAACATGCTCATTCATTATTACTCTTGCTTTGAGTTTGGATTATAGCAAAAAAACCCCAAACATAAACACCTAAGATCTTAGAAACTTTGACAACCTGAGCTATCTTCATCCATCTCCGAGCTGACACAGAATAGCAGCTTGGAAAAATATACCCATCCTCCCTCTGTCTCTTCCCTTTGAATTATGACTCAAGCACCAAAACAAACCACACAGAGCAGCAACCTAAGTGGGTCAATTTACATTAATTTGCCCAAGATGCTCAACTTATAAGGCAATCTTTATTCTGACCAATAATGCCTCATCAGGACTTGCCTTACTGTTACAGAGCCTTAAAGAACAAATCTTTCACTCTTAGATGACAGAAATTAAAAGCTGATCCTCTTATTTCTGAAAAAAATCTTGTCAAACCAGAACACAAGGGAAAACAGTTGTAGCAGCACAGCTGCTCCCCTTCGCCAGCAGGCAAAGCTGTTGCAGTTATTGAGAGCTTTTTGGAAAGCCAAGCTGAGGAGGACTATAACCTGCTTTTTCCTCTTGTCTTAAAGCCTTCATTAAGTTCACAAAACTCTGATAAACAGTCTGCAACAATGTGTAAAAAACACTTATCCAGTTCTGTACATTAAATCACATTTTCATTCATTTCTCCTGCACACCCTCCTCTCCTTAGGTTGACTAAAGAGAAAAGCAAATCCAAAGATTTCAGAGGAAAGGACAATGCAGAGGCAAAATCTACGGGCTTGTGAAAAATTCCATTTCACACAGCAATACCAAAAAAAAACCTGAAATAAGGGTATCAGAGATCTACCTGAAACAGAGGCTTCCTGGAGTATCTCCCAGAAAGAAGTCCTGCTGTTAGCTGCTTGTGAGGCAGTCACTCATTTAATCCAGTGACAGAAACCCATGTATTTTGTTCTAATGCTGCCTCTCAGTCAGAGATGCAGTGAGGCTCCACAAAGAACATCAACTTAGAGAGGTACCCAGTTCTGCTCAGATCAACTCAGACTTCCCAATATGAAGAAACCTGTTCTCAAACTTGATTCTCCCACGAACTACAGTTGGGGTCTAGAGCTCATCTGGATACAGCTAGTCAGCTCAATGTCTAGTACCTCTTGGGGTTACAGTTCATCCCACACTACATCTCTGGTTTCCAGCAAGACTCCATAGAAGCACTTCTTGCGCAGGAAGAACTACTAGCTGTTCTTGCTAAAAGCAGGATGCGAAAGATGAAAGGTAAATTACATCCTTGTGGTGCTCACAAGGTTTACAAGCACAGCCTTTTCAGGTGCAGTCCCTGAGTGGGGATGCAGCTTTGTTCACACCACAAAGGAGGGAGAGGAAAGGAGAAGATTCTTCCTCTGTTCCTGTTGAACATGTCTCCTTGCAAAAAAATGACAAGGTGACTTATTGCAAATGGCTTACACGAGTGGGTTTCCTTCAGTGAAAGAAGAGTGAAAGTTAGGCAGCTGCAATTGCACTGACTGCCAATGATGTGGGGAAGGGGCATGACCTGTGATCAGTGGCAGTAAGACTTCCATCAGTCCCTATGAAGTTTATGCTTGAACAGCCAAGCAGGGTAAAGAGCAGTGGAAACATCTTTAGTACTCACCACACTGCTGCCCTTTCAAATAAATAACCTACCTCTCTATTACAGAACGAAACCACTCACCTACTTGACTAAAGGTTCATGGAGTGGGAATGCTCCTCAGAAAAGCCAAGTAACACATAGATCAGGAAAAAGAACCATTTTGCAGAGCACATTTATCCTGAAGGCTGAAGGTCAGATCCCCTGCTGCTGGATACAGGATCCCTCCTTTACAATGCTTGAAAATAAATAAATAGAAAGGGGTGGAGGAGGTGCAAACAACAACACACGTTCACATCCCACTGTTAAGAGTTGTAGCTCTGTAGAGTGAAACAGCTTTCCAGAAGGAGATTTCACAGCAAGTGAAAAAAAAAGAAAAGCTATGTACAGAAGTATTTCTAAGTATTAATGGATGCCAAAATTAGAGACAGTTACCAAGCTGGAAGCCAAAAGGTCAAAAATTAAAAAGAAAAGGCACATCTGGCCTATGAGCAACTCCAGAGGAATTTATTTACACAAGGAATAAGTGGCTGACAGAATGAACTGCTGCAGTCAGCATGGACTGGACAGCCTGAGACCAGAAGCATCCAGGGTCATGGAACAAACAGAACCAGCAAAGGAGAGAGGCGGAGTCAGCTTTGGACATTCAGTTGTAGCCCTCAGACAACTTCAGGGTCATAAAATCTACAATCTTATTCAACAGAACTCTTATGGAAAAAATGGTCTTTGAATAAACAAGCACAGTCTGGAGAAAATATTAGACCCATTAGAGTAGAGAGGCCTAAATGCCTGTCTTAGCCAGAGGATGCTTTGAAGAGTCAAGGCTTACTTGTTTAACTTTACAAGGGTTACTTTCTACTGAAGCACTGCTCTTCCCAAGCTTCACTTTGTCAAGTCTGCTCCACCATTAGCTTTCGTATATGGTAGCTACACAACAGAGCACAATTTAACTTCAAATGTTCTTGCATTTTAAAAGAGCAGAAATATTTTTTAACAAGAGTGACAGAGGACAGCACTGCACCTCTGCTTATATCACCCACATTGCCATACTAAGGGATTACCTACTTTTGAGTCTGTTTGTACATCCACTCACACAATCAGATCTCTCAGTCCTACCAGGGGCTTAAACTAAGCTACATACATCTAATTATATGGTTGCAGAAGCCACAACTGAAGTGGGAAGAGAAACACTTTCCCATCCCTGTAAACCTGTGCTCTGTTGCACTTTTAACTCTCTTTCCAGGATACCCTTAGTTTAACATAAAAAGAATAACTCTTGCTGACTCATGCATTTCACTGTCTTTTGGACATCAGAAGTTTCCACTCCCCCTGCTCAAGACAGTTTTGTCTCTGAGGTACTGCAACACAAACAAGTTTTGAAGTATATTTGTATAGAAAGCTATATGCAGGGCTTTGCCTCAAGTCTCCTCGTCAGTCCCCCTCTTAGCACTCTGTACAGAGTTACAACACATCTAAAGGTTTAGTTTACACTTGACTAAAGGATCTCTTATTTCCTATTTTCCATAGGATTGCATGAAGAACTGTTTATTAACTTAGCTTATTCTACAGCGTTTATACTTCTAATTTCAGTGTACAAGTTTATCTAAACACCAAAGTACTTTCTAACTGTCTACATAATATTAACTGTCCAGCATTTTTTCCTAACACATGACCATATATAGTCTTCTTGGAATTGGGCAACAACAGCAGTAGTATCTGTCACATAATGAAACAAGTGCTCTTGTACACTCACACACGTATGAAGCTTTCCTTGTATTTGGGGGGAAAAAAACCCCAAACCCACCACCACACCCTCAAATGAAATAAACATCTTAACTACTCTCTCTGGAACAAACAAATTGCACCATGAACATGTGCTTTGATCTAATCCCACAAGACTCTTCATACAAACAGATCCTCATGCTTAGTTACTGACCCCAGGACAAGCACAGACACCTGTTTTATGAAGTGGCATGCACAAGCCATACCTCTTACCAGGACTTTCCTTTTTGTCTTCACTACTTCATACTGCAGCTTGAAGCACAAATGTACTCTGTAATAATACTGAGATTACATTTCTAAAAAGACAGGATGACCCACCAGGGATAGAGGAAAGGAGTGATAGTAAGGGCCTTCAACTTGTTGCACAGAAATATGACATAGAATCATAGAATCATTCAGGTGGGAAAAGACCCTTGGTATCTACAAGTGCACCCCTAAACCAGATCCCTCAACACTACATCTAAGCGTCTTTTAAACCAATCCAGGGATGATGACTCAACCACCACCGTGGGCAGCCCATTCCAGTGCCTCACTTCTTCAGTGAAGAATTTTTTCCGTATGTCCAATCTAAACCTACCCTGTTGAAGCTTGAAGCCATTCCCTCTGGTTCTGTTGCTAATTACCTGTGAAAAGAGGCCAACATCAACACCTCTACAATGGACTTTCAGATAGCTGTACAGAGCGATGAGGTCTCCCTTAAGTCTCCTCTTCCTCAAACTAAACAGCCCCAACTCTCTCAATCTCCCCTCATAAGATTTATTCTCCAGGCCCTTAACCAGCTTCGTTGCCCCGCTCTGCACTCGCTCCAGCACTTCGATGTCTCCCTTGTACTGAGGTGCCCAAAACTGGACACAGTACTCAAGGTGTGGCCTCAAAAGACAGTATGTGCCAAACCAAACATGGATGAACCAGGGGCCTCTGAGGAAACAGAAACCAATATGCTAGCAGCCATGAAGCATCTTAAAGAAGGAGTATCCCTCTAAGAGGGTGACACAACCAGCAGCACAGCTGAAGTGCCTCTACACAAATGCACGCAGCATAAACAACAAACAAGAGGAACTGGAAGCTACTGTGCTACAGGAACGCTATGATATAGTGGCCATTACTGAAACCTGGTGGAGTGAATCCTATGTCTGGAGTGTGGCTATCGAAGGCTATAGGCTATTTAGGAGGGACAGACGAGGCAGAAAAGGAATGGATAAACTGTGAAAAATTGTCCCTGAAGAATAGCCATGAGATGCAATATTTGACCTGACTGTGATCAATCATAGAATCATAGAATCACTATGGATTGGAAGGGACCTCGAAAGATCATCTAGTCCAATCCGCCTGCAACAGCAGGATCACCAAGTCACACAGGAACTCATCCAGACGGGCCTACATGAAAGCAGGGGAGGGTCTTTTCAAAAGGATTTGTGTGAATAGAACAAGGCACAATGGGTTCAAGCTCGGAAAGGACAGATTTAGGCTGGATATTAGAAAAGTGTTCTGCAATGTGAAGGTGGCTGATTGCTGGAATGGGCTGCTCAGGGAGGTGGTGGGCCCCATCCCTGGAGTCATTTAAGTCAGGCTTGATGAGGCTCTGAGCAGCCGGATCTAGGTAGAGTTGTCCCTGTGTAGGGAGGTTGGACTGGATGACCTCTAGAGGTCCCTTCCAGTATAGAATATTCTATGAATCTTAATCCTTTCAATATTCAGGTATCACTGCTGTGGTCAGCAGCTCACATGCTGCACATCCAAAGCAAAGGCTGCATTTGAGTGTCAGTCTAAAATACTTACTCATCTGAGGTCATGGGCATCCCCAAACCAAAGTGTCTCTGTGTCACACAACTTTGTCCTCTGTAAAAACAGGCCCCCTGGCCTAAACCTCACATAATTGGCAGTGTCTGTTTCCGATCGTGTCAGAGCCTGATCAGGACAATCGTTTCTCAGCCAACACTGCATGACATGGATTTGCCTCTCAGGCGTACAGCATTACCCATTAGAGGTTTTACCAGACAAACTCTCTCCCACAGAGGAACAGTTTGGTTGAAGGAACAGATGTTCAGGGTGGTTAGTCAAGAGTTTTGTTCAGCAGTTACCATCAATGCATGTCTAAAGGTTCTATAACACAGAACTAAGTTTTAGAAGGGCTCAGGCATTTTCTTCCTTTACTACTGGAAAACATGCTCAGGTAGCCTCAGGTTGAGGTAAGATTATAACCTCTCATTAGTGGACCCACTGTCTACACTATGCAAGCTATTCCTAGGAATGCTAACTGGAAAAGGGGTTTTCTTCCCATAAAGGCTTTCTTTGTCTCTGCTGTAATTCAGTCCAAAATTACACTACATAAAATCTGCAATTAAAGCAAACAGAGTTCAATGTTAGTTCAGCTCAATGAGCTAATAAACAATAAGGTCGTTGTCGCTAATTTAATAGCCTGCATAACTTTAGAGCTAGGAGAGGATGAAAAGGAAACAGTTTTAGTCAAAACCAGCCAAGGATTGATTAATCAACACTTTCACCTGCTCCTTCCTTCTGTTACTGCTTCCTACCATCCTCTCCCACTCAACTAGTGCTAAAAACCCCTGTTTTTTCTGGTTTTCTTTACAGAGCTCTCCACATGGTAAGGCACCAAGTTTAGAGTTGCAGACTCAAACACTGTACATCACAAAATACTACAGCTATTCTAACACCTCCAACAATGGATCAAAGTCTTATTACTTAATATCATTAACATGTTTAAGAGAAGACAATGGTTTGGCAGCCCAGCGAAGAAAAATTAAATTTCTAAGATTAAAGACACTCCCACAGGCCAAAAGATGCTGAATAGACATTTATCCCCTCCCCTGAAAGGTAAATGCCCCATACGCATAACACCCTAGTGCACAGACTTTAGCTTAGATCTCATATGGATGCATCTCAAGATGCACAAAAACCACCCATGGTCACGACACACGTCAGAATCCTGTAGGGATGTTTCAATGTTATCAAAAATGCCCAAAGACTGACAAGACAAAAGGCAGAAGTTTAAGTGAAGCATCACCATGTGCAAAATTCTAACTGGTATGAGCAGTAACTCTCGAGTCACTCTCGTAACAGCCATGATGTCCAGCACCAGTACTAGTCTTAGACCACTGTGCCACAGCATATTGAGTTACTTGGTGAATTTATCGGTTAGATACAGTCAGAACTCAGATATCAAAGCATTGTTCAGGGAACAGATGTGAACTAGTATCTCTAAGTGTTTATGAAAGAAGCTCCGGTAGAATGCATCACCTGCTTGTCATGTGCGAACTCTATGCAAGAGATTTCTTTTGTCTGTGCTGATTGTCAGTGAAAAGCTATCACAAACAGTATCTATTTTCAAGGCTGACATGAGCCTCAAGGATTCATATCAGCCAGTAAAACTTATTTCAGCTGTTACTCATGTCTCTGCTTTTCTTTTCGTGAACTATTATTCAAGCCTACCACACATTCTTAAGACACAGGATGTTAATTAAAAATCCCCATATATACACACACTAAATCTAATTTTCAGTTAAAACAATTAGATATCACAGATATACAGGTATGCATCATTATATATCACATTCCTATACAGTTAGTATAGGTAAAATAACCAAGATTGTTAAAAAGACATCTTATAGCTCAAATAAACAGCTCTGTAGTTCAACTACCTGAAAAAGTCAAATGCTTTCAATCCTTAGAAAGTGTCCTGAAAAGGAACCTTACATTATTTCTATAGGCCAACCTACCGGCGCGTGATGGGTCTCATCCACGCTAGAGGCAGACTTCTGCGTTTTCAGAACATCACCATCATCTACTACACCATTAGTCTTCCATACCATTACCTACAGAAGAAAGTGCTATTAGAATTTGCCATCTATGATTGCTTAAAGGTCGGTTTTGTCAACATAATCAGAGGCAGAAGGCTTAACTTCACCAGCTTTGCTATTAAGGATGGTAATTGTAAACATACCACTGAATGCAAACAGAGTATTTTCAATAGGTAAGTGACCTCTTGCAATGTTCTCTGGATCACAACCATCATGAACCTATAACTAACTAGAGCACTTCAAAGCAGCATGTAGAATACACCACCAAACTCACAAACGTATTATTAAAACACCATGCTTAGCATTATAGCACTTAGTCGCACTTCAAACAGCTTATCACCAGTTTAACATGAAGTTCATTCACAGGAAAAGCAGAGTTAGTACTTTAACACTGGCACTAGTTTATCAAGCTAGTTATCAAGCTAGTTTATCAGCTGACATCGAACTTAAATCCCACTTACACACATTTTCTCTGCTTCTAACAGAGTTTATTTCAGAAGAGAAGAGATGCCTCTAACACCACTTCGTACACCCACTCATACACCACTTCAACATAGCAAAAGCAAATCTATGGAGTCAAATACTTAGCAGTGGCTCACAATCAATCACTTCAGGAGTCTGAAAGGCGCTTATGAACCAAAGCAGTTCATCTTGGTTATTGGAAACACCAGAATTAATTCTTCCCTTTTTAGTTTTTAGCCCTGCTTTTCATGGCATAAAAGCAGTCTAGTGGTCATAGAGGTGATGGGTTGAAGATTGGATTTGGTCTCAGAGGTCCTTTTCAGCCATAATGATTCTATGATTTTACTTTTAGAATCATAGAATCATTAGGGATTGGAAGGGACCCCAAAAGATCATCTAGTCCAACCCCCCGACACTGCAAGATCACCTAGACCAAGTCATACAGTCAGTCAGGGTTAGAAGGGACCACAGGATCATCCAGTTCCAACTCCTCTACCATGGGCATGGACGCCCCACCCTAGATCAGGCTGGCCAGAGCCCCATCCAGCCTGGCCTCGAACACCTCCAGGAATGGGGCCCCAATGGGCAACCCATTCCAGGCTCTCACCACTCTCACAGTGAAGAACTTCCTCCTCACATCCACTCTACATCTACCCATCTCCAGCTTTGCTCCATTCCCCCTAGTCCTGTCACTACCTGACATCCTAAATAGTCCCTCCCTAGCCTTTTTGTAGGCCCCCTTCAGATACTGGAGGCCACAATAAGGTCACCTCGGAGCCTCCTCTGAACAGCCCCAACTCTCTCTGTCTGGCCTCATAGGAGAGGTGCTCCAGCCCTCTGATCATCCTTGTGGCCCTCCTCTGCACTCGCTTCAGCACATCCACATCCTTCTTGTAATAAGGGCTCCAGAACTGGACGCAGTCCTCCAGGTGGGGCCTCACCAGAGCAGAGTAGAGGGGGAGAATCACCTCCCTCGACCTGCTGGCCACACTTCTCCTGATGGTATAGTTGCACAGTTAATAATTCCACTGAGTAACAGGAAAACGTCATGTTCAGTTACAGTACAGTCTCTTTACAGCTTGTAAAGGTGCTCTTATAGCAAAAATGGTCATTGCCACACAGTCTAACGTTAGGCTTAAAAGCAGTACATCAGAAATCAGTGAAAACTGCTCATATTTCCCTTGGATTCAGAAAGCTCATATTCAGCAAGGTCCATCCTCCTGAAAAAGTATTTTGTATGGAACCAACTGGCAATGTAAAACTAACACTGCTTTTAATACCCACAGATATTGCATGCCTGGAGAGTGGCCTGGCGGAGAGAGATCTGGGCGTACTACTTGACAATTGGCTGAACAGGAGCCAGCAGTCTGCCCAGGTGGCACAGAAGGCCAGTGGTCTCTAGTTACCTGGGTCCTCCTTCTTACCTTTTTGAAGATTGGAGTGACATTTGCTACCCTCCAGTCCCTAGGCACCTCTCCTGATCCCCAGGACTTAGCAAAGATGATGGAGAGTGGCCTAGCACTGACTTCTGCCATCTCCCTTAGTACAGGCATTTGTATCCTATCAGGGCCCATGGATTTGTGTGCATCCAGTTTGCTCAACTTATCCCTAACCCAGTCCTCATCAACCCAGGCAGGCTCCTCTCCTGCCTCGACTTTCTCTGGAGTCACAGCAGTCTGGAGATTTATATCAAGAGAGCCCCCAGAAGTACAGACAGAGGCTTGCTCTGTATCCTCTGAATCCAGTGTATCCTCACTCAGCAGGGGGCCTACATTGCCTCTAGGTTTAGTTTTATCTGCAATGTATTTGAAGAAGCTCTTTTTGTTGCTCTTGACCTCTCTTGCAAGGTTTAATTCCAAGGAGGCTTTGGCTTTCCTAGTTGTGTCTCTACATCCTCTCACTAGAGCCTTACAATCACTTCAAGTGGCCATCCCCTCCTTCCATGACCTATTGGCTTTCTTCTTCCTCTTGAGTTTGCCCAGCAGCTCCCTGTTTAATCACACAGGTCTTCTGGCTCCTTGACTTCCTACCTGTTGGAATGCTCTGATCTTGGACTTCAAAGAAGTGGTCTTTGAACGTTAACCAACTATCTTGGGCCCCTTTACCTGCCAGTCCCATGGGATTTCCCCTAGCAATTGCTTGAAAAGGCCAAAGTTGGCCCTCCTGAAGTCCAAGGTTGCGATTCTGCTAGCTATTCTGTTCCTGCCACATGAGATCCTGAACTCCACCATCTCGTGGTCACTGCACCCAAGGCTGCCCTCAACCTTCACTTGCTTCAACCAGACCCTCCTTTTTGATGAGTACAAGATCCAGCAGCACTCCTCTCCTAGTGGGCTCTTCCACCATCTGCATCAGGAAATTGTCAGCAATGCACTTAAGGAACCTCCCAGACTGTGGGTGGCTGGCTGAGTACATCTTCAGCAAATATCAGGGTATTTAAAATCCCCCATGAGAACCAGGGCCTGTAGCTGTGAGGCTGCTGTCAGCTGCCTGTAGAAGACCTCATCAACTTCCTCGTCCTGATCTGATAGCCTGTAAGAGATACCCACAAAACTATCACCCATACCAGCCTGCCCTTTAATCTGCACCCACAAACTCTCAACTCTGTCTTCATCTGCCCCTGGACAGAACTCAATACATTCCAGTTGCTCTCTCACGTAGAGAGCTACTCCACCATCTCCCCTTGCTGACCCGTCCCTCCTAAGAAGGACACAGTTGTCCATGACCACATTCCAGCTGTCCCACGATGTCTATGTAATTGTCATAATCACCTTACTGAACACAGATTTCTAACTCCTCCTGTTATTCCCCATGCTGGGTGCATTGGTGTACAGGCATTCCAGGATGTGAGCTGAGTGCTCCGATTTCACCCCAGGACGGTGGTAGGCATCCTGGTCTTCATAAAGACCAGAGTTCTGTCCCACTGGTGCCCTCCCAGCAACAATCCTGCCCCCCTTCAAATCTAGTTTAAAGCAATCTGAATGAGCCCTGCAGATTCCTGCCCCAGAACCCTTTCTCCCTTCTGAGATAAACCTTTCCCATGTGTCACTGGCAGGTCTGGTGTCTTATAAAACCAGCCATTATCAAAGAATCCAAAGCCCTGCCTGTAGCACCAGTCTCGTAGCCAGGCATTTATGGCCTGAATCCTTCTATTCCAGCACATGTCCTCACCAGAAAATGGAAGTAATGAGGAGAATATAATTTGTGGCCCAGACTCTCACTAAGCTTCCTAAGCCTTGAAGCCTTTCTTCATTCCCCTCAGGCTACACAATACAGCTTCCTCCACACCTGTCTGGAAGGAGTGGGTAAGTCAGCTGATCTCACCAGGTTGGGGAGTGCCCTAGTGATATCCCTGATTCAGGCTCCAAGTAGACTCTGTGTATTGGTCCCTCAGTTCCCTTCAGGAGTGAGTCTCCAATAACTAGCACCCTTTTCTTCTTTGTGGAAGAGGTTGTCATCTTACTGGAAGACATATTCGATTTATGAAACTGTGATAAAACCTCAGGAATAGATTGTCCATCACCTATATCCCTGTTAGACTGTCTTCCAGCAGGGGCTCATATCTATTTCTGAGTGGCACCTGGGGAGGTGAAGCAGGCAAATGGGGTGCTTGTCTTCTGCCACGGCTTTGCACTTGCCTCCACTGACACCTTTTACTTGGGCTTCTGTTATCTATCTGAGAAGTGCAGGATACAGCAGCCCCTTGATTCTGGCTGTTATTTGGCCATTGCTCAGACTGCAGAGCCTGGCTCCACCAGTCTATCACTACTTCAGCCTCCCTAATGCTCCTGAGCCTTTCTACTTCCACTTGTAGCCTTTCAACCTCATCTTGCAGCTGTGCTGTTCAGTTAAGCAGATAATCTACCTGCTCACACCATACATAGCCTGAGATCAGTGAGAAGTTCTGGCATTCACTGCAGCGGGTCACCTGCACGGCCTCATCTTGCTGGGGGATCTCTGTTTGGATTCCCACATCCACATGCAGTGGTGACTGTAGCCTGGTCTTCCTCTGCTGCTGGGTTGACACTATTTTTTTCTTTTTTCTTCCCTTCTTTTTTCCCCCCACCATAGCTAGAGAAGGCTAGCTCTCTCGCTCTGCGTGGTTTGAGCGCGACTTCTGGTTTCTCTGTGTTTAAACCTCCCACAGTTCCCACTCAGCCACATCCCTTCTTGATTACAGCCACGAGAGATTCTGACTTTTATTGGATCACTTTTTCCTCCCCTGAGGTTCCCTAGTTAAGGAAACCCCCAACCACATCAAAAACCTCAAGCAATAGCGTTCGGGGACCGGCACTGGCTCTCTCACTCTGCACGGACCAGCACTGGCTCTCCATCAGCATAGCCTGTGATATTCAAGGTATCTCAACACAGCCATTTGTGCACTCATCTAATTCATTCCCCAATAGCAGATGCCTCAGAAATGCACCTACTAAGGGCCATATGTAGGGTAATGTTTCCTCTCTAGGACACAGCCATTACCAGATAATGCAGCTGAAGCACATCCGCATTAAGAAAAGGCTATGTTTAGCATCTCTCTATTGGCAAGACTGTAATGTTTGTTTTCTCTTTGAAATCAGTCAAATGGCAAGAAAACAAAAACAAGGCACAAAACTATCAAATTAAGCTAAAGAGATACCTGTTCATCAGAACCTCCAGATGCAAGTAAGTCTCCAGCCCTTGAAAAAGCTACACAGATAGCTGGACCCTGCAAAGAGATTCAAAAGACAGGTTTAAAAAAAGTAAATGTTATAAAGGCCCAATTATTACAGCTTCATAAGGTATTTCAGATCATCAATTTAAAGGTAACATTTAAAAAGCTCTTATCTGACAGGCTAGTGGGCCACAATTAACATGCTGAGCTCACCGGCACCTTCTCCAACATACCGGCCCCAAGTTTAAGACGCCTGCTTTTCAGTATCCGTGGCATTAAGACAGTGACGGGAACAACTAAGTTCTACAGCTTCAGGTTTTACTGTATTCCTTGTTAATCACTCTCTCTTCCCCTTAGAATCAGAAATTCCCAAAGCTCCTGTTCACTTATTAAAAGTGGTGAAACTCACAGAATCACAGAATGTTGGAGATTAGAAGGGACCTTGAAAGATCATCTAGTCCAAACTCCCTGCCAGAACATGGTCACATAGATCAAGCCACAGAACACCACATCCAGGTGGGTTTTAAACATCTCCAGAGAAGGAGATTCCACAACCCCCCGGGCAGCCTGTTCCAGTGCTCTGACACCCTCATATCCTCATCATGAAGAATCTCCTTCTCACATTGATGTGGAACCTCCTATGTTCCAGCTTACAGCCATTTCCCATTGCCCTATCATTGCATGCCACTGAGAAGAGCCTGGCTCCATCCTCCTGATACTCACCCTTCACATATTTATAAACATTAATAAGGTCACCCACCAGGCTCCGTTTCTCCAAGCTCAAGAGACCCAGCTCCCTCAGCCTTTCCACTCTCTTCATCATCTTTGTGGCTCTGCACTGGGCTCTCTCAAGCAGCTCTGTGTCCTTGAACTAAGGAGCCAGAACAGGACACAATATTCTAGATGTGGTCTCACCAGGGCAGAGTAGAAGGTGATGAGAACCTCTCTCAATCTACTACCCATCCCCTTTCTAATCCACCCCAGGGTGCCATTGGCCTTCTTGGCCACAAGGGCCCATTGCTGTTGTTCAAAGCAGCCTCCAGTGAACAACCTAACAGAGAGGTCTGAAGCACAACAGGTTTAAACACCAGAGAAGCACCAAACAGCCTGCTGAGAGATTGTTAGGTATGACCCCAACTGCTGAACCTTTAGATGATTCACAAAACAGCGACTGTGTCTCATAAAAACACAAGGATTTTAAAATATATTCGCTTCAAGTCTCATCTCTCTGGGTTCTATTGCCCAGACCTCAGAAGCCACATTTTTGAAGCTTCTCCCCACACTAGAACCACAAAACGAAGCTGCACTAAGGTGGGACAAAGTTTGTTTAGTTTTCTTTATTTGGTTGTTGGCTTACTGGGGATTTTTTTCAGTCATCACATGGTCTCCTATATAGAGCTTGGAAAAAAAGAAACTGAGGGATGACCTCATTAATGCTTATAAATATGGAAATGCTGAGTGACAGGAGGACAGAGCCAGGCTCTGCTCAGTGGCATCCAGTGATGGGGCAAGGGGTGTAAGCTGGAACACCAGAGGTTCCACATAAATATGAGAAGGAACTTCTTCACAGTGAGCATGATGGGGCACTGAAATGGGCTGCCCAGGGGGTTGTGGAGTCTCCTTCTCTGGAGACGTTTAAAACCCACCTGGACATGTTCCTGTATGACTTGGTCTAGGTGATCCTGCTGTGGCAGGGGGATTGGACTAGATGATCTTTCGAGGTCCCTTCCAATCCCTAACGTTTTGTGATTCTGTGAACGGCTTACTGCAGAAAACTCAAAACTTAAATCTCTTGCTCACTCCATCACATAATAATTTCAAGACATGGCTGACCAGCTCTGAGCAAAAGCAACCAGTACTGATGGCAGCAATTATTTAAAGGGGAGGTTTAGGTTGTATCTTAGCAAGCCCTTCCTCATGGAAAGGGTGATCAGACACTGGAATGGACTGCCCAGGGCAGTGGTGGAGTCCCCATCCCTGGAGCTGGGGGATGGGGACTGCACTGTTGAAGGACAGACTGGCTGTAGCCCTTAGTGCCCTGGTGTGGCCGATGAGGTGATGTTAGGTCATGGGCTGGGCTGCATGAGCTCAGAGGGCTTTTCCAGCCCAGTAGTTGTGCATCAGTAGATTTAGCCCAGGTCAGAAGCATCAAGAAGTCTCTACAAGAAGAATCACTGAATACATAAGATTGAGACCTGGCAGTCAAAAACCTCACAAAGTTTTCAGCACCTGGAGGAAGAACAACCAAGGCAGCCCAAGGAGCACTGAAGGGCAGATTGAGCAGCATCAGCAGAAAATATTGCCTTGTAGCTTCTATTTACCATACGCTGTGGCACTATCTAGGCTTTTTGCAGGAGGCAACTGTTCTCTTTGGGTAGCAACTAGAGGGACTAGAGGGAACATCCAAAGGCATCAGAAACAAAACAATATCATTGCTTCATTAGCTGGGCAGCTTGCAGCCAAAGAGCAGAGGCTTCAAACCAGAGGCAGCAGCAGCACAGGTTCTCAGTACATTGCCATCATTCGCCATATTTAGGCTACCGAGTAATGATCTACACAGGTCTGGTTTAGGTGTCGGGTTTTGTACCAAAGCATAGAAGGCTGGCTTAAACAGCTCCTACAGTTCTACAGAACAGATGTCAGAGTTGATGGATCCAGGATCATCTTCATACAGCACACTTGCCTGCATCTTTGGAGAAACCTTACTCTTAAAACAACAGTCAGTTCCAAGAGACTTTAAATGGTGCTGACTGCAAAGCAGTGCTTGAGTAAAAACATGCAGTTTACTCCACTCAACTATTTTAGTAAGTTTTCAACCTTTCAGAAAACACAGAGGACACACACAAGGAAAGGATGAGGCAGATGCTCTGAGCTGGGAAATTGTGAGGATTGTTGGAGCATAAGCAGGAGAGACAAACTGTTCTGCTTAGAAGCAACAAAAACTCAGTGAACTGTTAGTTCAGCTACTGAACCACACTACTTTGCAGACTGACTTTTTTTTTTTTCAGTCTGAGCTTTTACACAATGGGTAGAGGCAGGAATGAGCATTTCTAGAGATGCCTATGGCTAAGTTTGAAAGGAAAAGCAAGCTGAACAGGCTGAAAAGAAAAGCATCCACACAAAGAAACCCCACCAGCAACTAAAAACCCAAACCACAACCAGAAAAGCCGTACCAGCCACCACAAGAAGACTCCACCACAAAAATACACACCTCCTGGCAAAAGACAGACTTAGCCTCTTTCAGCTAAGATCATGTATCACAGAAGGCAAGTAAGAAGCTTCTTTTTGCTATCAAGTTGCAAACTCTATTAGGAGTTGGCATCTTCCAATAGGCATTGCACAGAAATCTCACATCCAGTTTGGTTTTGGTTTCCCTTCTTTCTCTCCTTTGTAGATATGAACTCATCATTATCAGTCTGGAAGGCAAATAACCAAAAACTCTCACTGCAACCTGTTCCCCTCCCCCAGTCCTGTGTGCTTTTACAAGATTATGCTGACAAAACTGGACTCTTGATGTGGTCAGTTCCTTTCCACTTCAGGGTTGCCATTCTCCCCCTGTACTGGGCCCCAAGGAGGCCTCCCCTCAAGTATTGGGGCCAGTTCTGGACCCCCCACTTCAAGAAAGATCTTAAGGGACTGGAGCGGGTCCAGAGGAAAAACAAAGCTGGGGAAGGGGCTGGAGGGAAAGTCTGATGAGGAGAGGCTTAGTCTGATGAGGAAAGAAGACAGAGCTCCCAAAACACCGATGTGCTGGGGGCAGCTCTCAGAGAGAAAAAGGGGCCAGGCTGACAGATCAGCCCTTTCTTATAGTCTAACCTTTTGCCTGCCCCTGCACAACAGGTCACTGGAAGAATTCTTAAAGCGACAATGCATCTTTTCTTCATGAAAGCACAACTCCAGTTATTTGAAAATTTGTGTAATTTTCAAACCATAACACAAGTACAAGTGAGGGATACTGAAAAGGAGCAATGCTTCACAACATTATTTTCATCAGTCTGAATATTCTAGTGTATTTAGACAGCATTTAGCACAACACACATCATATCAAAACAGGCAATGACCTGACTCTAAAGTTCCAGCATTCCAAAGGGAAAGAAACCTTAAGTTTGTTTCAAGCTCAACAGAACAAATTCCTCCAAAATAGAAAATTCTATCAAAGCCTGAATGTGCCTTTACAAGTTGAAAGAAGGGGAACAAACAAGCAGATAGACACAACATGCTCTACAGATTTGTTGACATAATTTAAGTGAGAAGCAGTTTTTTCTACACAAGACTTCCAGGGCTCTTCCCAGATAGAACAGGTTTGCTATAGCAACCTATAATAGTTTGCCAAATATATTCTCACAATTTCATAGAAAAACCCAAAACAAGCCCAAAAAGTTATACTTATCAGCAATCAAACACAGCCTAACTCCCATTTGTCCCATGTAAGCATGGCAGAGATCCAGCTAGATTCCTGCTGCTGTCCTGGACAACAGGTATGTGTTTGGAGACTCAGGAATTCAACCCTTTCCTCAGGTTTCCCCACCACCACCACCTCTTTAAATGCAGTTTGCATTATAAGTGTCAAAAAACAACAGCTCCACAATCTTTTACACAAACTGTAGGGGAAATTTTCAGTTTATTTCCCCTAAGACTACAACATGTGGGATGCATCCACCTTTTAAAGGATCTCCATTCCTCAGGCTGCAAGCAGGATACAAGTGCCCTTCTATTAGCATTCCCTGCAGGTTGAGCTTTTTTTCACCTCACTGCGCAAGATGCTGCACAAAAGCCACTAGCACCAGTCCCCAAAAGGCTTCCTGCCTTAGATTAAGCAGAAAACTGCAGAAAGAAGGAATCAGTGAGCTATCCCAAGTCAGCAGTAAGGAACTTTCTATTCAGTCCTCAGCAGGCCAAAAGAAGGACTGACAAGCTTTTGCAGTATCAACTTTGGTGGTACTGGGAGAGAGTGCAGAAAGTCAGAGGGAAAGTACAGAAGAGAGCATAAAGTCACCCACTGGAAATGTGGAGTAAAAAGAGCATTGCCACTGATCAGTATTCAAAGTCATCTCTTGTAGTCGATGAGGAGTAGCCGGCAGAGTGGAGACATGCCCCAGGGAAGGGGCCAAAATCCTCACACAGTAAACGCAACAAAAAAAACAGAAAGAAAAACCACAGGAAGCCATACAGAATGAATGAGAGCAGGGATCAAAGCTGGACCTCAGCAGCAGTGTTCCCAATGAACAAGATTCAGAGAGCTGCAGATAGCCATGCCATGGCAGCTGAAAAACCAGGTGCATCCTACTTCTAGCTGCACACAAAGGTAAGAAGGGTGAGGCTCAGCACAATCTGATACAGGTGCAGACTACCCCGTCAGCCACAGAGGTGACACTTCACCCTGTTTTACCACTTCCTATAGAAGGAGGCTAGTGAGCACAAAACGTGAAGCATGGCTTCAGAAAAAGAGACTCAGAACTATTCCAAATGGCTTGGACACATGCACCAAAGCCAGGACACATATGGCAACACTGAATGAATGACTGGTAGGGTGCTAATAGCATCACAGAATCACAGGCTACTAGGGGTTGGAAG
Organism: Rhinopomastus cyanomelas; assembly: GCA_013400115.1. Classification (NCBI taxonomy): domain Eukaryota; kingdom Metazoa; phylum Chordata; class Aves; order Bucerotiformes; family Rhinopomastidae; genus Rhinopomastus; species Rhinopomastus cyanomelas. Next base: position 207,865 of record VXBP01002931.1, on the reverse strand, counting down.
GGACGTCCAAAGACCATTGAGTCCAAGCCCCCAGCCAGACCAGGACCAAAACTAGGACAGATCACTCAAAAACGCATCCAGACAGGGCTGGAAAGTCTTCAGAGAAGGAGACTTCACAATCTCTCTGGGGAGCCTATTCCAGTATTTTGTAACCCTGACAGTATAGACGTTCTTCCTCACCTTGAGGTGGAACTTCCTGTGCTCAAGCTTGACTGGCACTGGGATGACAAGAGCCAAGAGGAACAGCATCCCTGAACACAAAGCTTTCAAAGGTGGAGCTAAATATAGATCTCCCTGAAATAAAAACTTAAGAGAAATGCCAAGAGCTTAGCTTGGAGAAACTGAACTCCACCTGGAGCAGTCGTACCTGCATGCAGACAGCAGGTGAATGCACACCAGCTAGAAACAGTAAGCAGCCAGTCACAAAGCCTTCTTGAGCACCACTCCCTCTCTCACAGAAGTGCTGAAGGACAAAAGGCACACAATTTGAAGAATAGCAGGGCCTACACTAACAGTCAATTCAAGTCAAGAGAGGCCAAGCTTGCATGCTTCAGATAGGAACAGAGTTAACATTTTGGCTTCAGCATAACAGAAGATACAAGAGCCAGGCTGGAGAGGGTCCAGGAATAAAGCAGAGGAGAAGAGTTCAATGATGCATAGTCTGCACAGCACAAGGAGACACAAAGAGAGAGGTAGCTGGAGAGACAAGTGGGGTCAAGAATGACAGTAGGTTTTTCTAAAATTTTTTTTTTTAAGTCCTAGAAGAAACTAATGCTTACCAGAGAAAAGCCAGGCAAGAGAGTAAGGGAGGTGCCCAGAGCAGGAATCACAGAATCATTGAAGCTGGAAGAGACCTCTGAGCTCATCCAGCCCAGTCCAGGACCTAACATCTCCACATCAGACAGACCAGGGCACTAAGGGCCACAGCCAGGCTGTTCTTAAACACCTCCAGGGATCGGGACTCCACCACTTCCCTAGGCAGTCCATTCTAGTGTCTGATCACCCTTGCTGTGAAGAAGGGCTTCCTAATACTCAACCTAATCCTCCCCTGGCAGCTTCAAGCCCTACTCTCTCGTCCTGGTGCTAGCTGCCTGGGAGAAGAGCCTGACCTCTACCTAAGTGCAACCTCCCTTCAGGTAACAGATATATCATGGGGATGCAGACAGCTGAATAAAAGAAGAGCTTCCTCTTCCACTGCTCACAAAGGAGATGAAGAAATGGGAAGATATGATGCATTGAGTCTAAGTCTCCTGGAACAGATTAGCTAGCATGAAAAAAAATAGGAGTGGTGACAAGACCTGAGATGCAAAGCCTGCAGCAACTAGCACACTAGGATCCCAGGCACAGGATCATCAGCTCAAGGCTTAATAAATACATACATAAATAAATACATATTCAGAGCAGCCATTCCCAGTGCTTGCAGCTGCTTTATGGCACAGGAGAAGAGGACTAGTCAGAACTGGACAGATGGGCATTGAAATGGCAGAAGGTAAAGCAGCAAATGACACAAAGAGTAAGTGATCAAGAGCATCAGCAGCATACCAAAAGTAGGTAAGAATCCTGCTAAATGCATCTGAGTGCCAAAGAACACTGAAGGCCTGAGCCAAGAGGCTGGATGTCATGTGTCTTTCACCCACCCCTTCTTCAATAAAGTCCAATTCAAATTTACAGCCTGTATCTCAGGAGCCAGAATGAACCTGCAGCAAGGAAATGGCCTCAAGTTGCGTCAGGGGAGGTTTAGATTGGATCTTAGGAAGAAGTTATTTGCTGAGAGAGTGCTTGGGCAACGGAACAGGCTGCCCAAGGAAGTGGTGGAGTCACCACCCCTGGAGGTGTTTGAAAAATGGCTAGATAGAGCACTTGAGGCCACGATCTAGGGGTTAGAGAGATGCTGAGTAGGGTTTAGGGAGATGCTGGGATGAAGGCTGGACCTGACGATCCTGAAGGTCCTTTCCAGCCACAATGATTCTATGATTCTATAAGGAAACTCACAGCTACAAAGACATTAAATCTCATCAGAAAAGGTGAAAGGCAACAGCAGGATACTGTTCTGTCTTAGAAGCTGAGCAGAATCTTACATTTTGTTTTCTGCAAGAAAGTTTAAAGTTTGCTTTTAAAAAGTTGAAAAGTGACTGCCACTGCTCACTCTCCATTCTTCTCACCCACTGGTGACTTCTACCTTCTTCATTTCTCTCCATCTTGGACTGTTGGGAGCTGTGTCACTGCTGCTGAGAGAGAAGATTATGGCTTCTGAGTGTGTTATCACTCCTCAAGGTGACGAAAATTTATGGCAAGTGGGAAGATTCACCCAGACCTGGAAAGACTGAGAGAATTCTGAACCTTGAAGATTAATGAAGACCAAGACCAAAGTCAAACAACTGCTGAGATTTGAGAGAGAAGCTACAACGAAGATAATCATGATGCTTTGGACATTTTTCAGTTCAGCCCAGGAGCAGTATGACAAAACTCAGTGTGTCTGTGTCTGTTTCTTGTGTGGGGTTTTTCTCTGATGTGTTTTGGTGGGGAGTGAATTAAAATGTTGTGGTACCTTTCTTCTCCAAACTGAGTCAGTTGTTTCACTGCCTGTAGATTCATCAGTGGGTTTGTGAAAATCTCCCTTTGTGTCTGACACTTTAGCTAAAAGCTCTTGGTTGAAATATAGTCGGGGTCTCTGACTCACAACATCAGTGGCAACCCAGGTGGAACACATGGAGATCCAGATAAGGACCCACAACACTACACTGTTGCTACAGAAAGCAGCACACTTAGCAGGGAAAGAAAGCTGAATTCAGAGAAGACAAAGGCAGGAAGAAATACAAGGGCCAAGACAGGTGACAAAGTTAACACCCACTTGTTTCATAATCCAGTGTAGCATGCAGCACACATCCTGCAGAAGCAGCGCTGAACAGAAAAATCCAAATCCTAAGAGAAAAAAGCTTAAGAAAAAAAATCAGTTGTGAAAGCCATGAATGTTTATTGACTTTTTACAAACAACACAGATATTCCTAGATGGTATGAAGAGCGGAAAAGGTGTCAGCACAGGTATTGTGCAGGTCAAGAGGTGCAGGACAAAGCTGAGTATTGTCATCACATTAGGATGGAATGGAAAGCTATAGGGACTGTGGAAAAAAACCAAACACATCTCCAACAGTGAGGGCATGAAAAATGTTTAGATTAAAAGGGCAGATTCCTAGGAACTGCACAATGAGGGTGATAGCACTTAGGAGAAAAAGGGGGAGAGAAAGAATGAAAAAGAAAAGCAGGGGGAGCAGATGCAGCTGTGAGATACCTTCACACCCTTCAAAGAGGACTAGGTCTGCACAGGTATTTAATCTGTGGGTAGAGCTGGCAGTGGACCATAAAGGAGCACATTTGTTTCCAGTGCATCTACTCAGAAGACCTTGCTCTGCAGTGAGCTAGCAAAGCAGAGAGCACTGAAGTCACCCAGGTAAGTGGAATACAGCTACTTCACAGTTGCTCAGAGAATCATTAACTTTGCATTTTCTGTCTTCATATTTATAAACTTAACCATGCAGATGTTTTCCAAGTGTTTACTGAGAACTTCATTTCCACTAATTTGTCTGGAAGAGCTCTAACCAAGGCACTCCACAGGGCAGACAAGCCCTGGGTACATACCTGCTCTCCTCTAGCAACACTCCAGAGGTGACTTACAGGCGCCCCAAACATTCTGTTACCCATTGATGATTCAGTATCAGAGGTAGATCTACGTACCAACCCAGTGTCTCATCTGTATGGAATCAGGCAAGAGTATACTTCACAGCTTGAAGCACTCCACAACTAAAATATGCAGCACAGCAGAGTGGTATTTTGCAGCTGCAAGGTGTCAGCTCCAAGCTGCAAACCCCTGTCTTTAATGATCCTTCTGCTGTGAGGGGGCCAGCTACATTACAATTCCAGACAGCAATGTAAACTTGGCAACCCTCTCTATATAAACTACAGCTAACCAGCTGCTAACAAATTCCTGGCACTCCAGCAGTTGCGTCAAAGTATGTCTAAAGGACATTAAGTGTTGTGATTTTTTTCCTTCAAGTGTCCACTCAAATGCAGCCAGTCCCAGAACCACATTAACAGCAGCCAGCTGTCTGAGTAGGAACAGTCTTAACCAGCATGTTCACCCACGCAAAGTCACAACTCAAGAATGTCTTCAGAACAGGCTGCTTGCTTTGCTGACTAACCTATAGCCCTCTCTTACAAGGCAAATCTACTTAATAACCAAAAAATCCACACCCGCTTTGTTTTTAGCCACTTGGAGATACTGGCAGAAATCACAATGACAGGAAAATAAAATCCCGCAGCGTTAAGTAGTCTGGGTTTCTCTATGAGCTGAGTGGGCTGGAGAAGCAGCCAATGCAGGAATCCACCCCAACAGTGTGTCATGAAAGTAGGGCCTGTTGTCACTGCTGGTTGGCTACTGTGAATGACCACAGGCTATCAATATGCTTTTACTGGAAAAGCTATCTGTTAAATCAGGCATTAAACAAATCAACTCCCTAACAATACAGCACACGAGAGCAGAGAGAATGTCAGTCAGGGTTATGTCAGGACTGGTTCCACAGCCAGGTTAAAAGGTGACCACTAGGCCACATTTATACTTCTGCTTGTTTCCAAACTGAAGGACGTATAATCCTACAGCGGTAACTAACCTTCATCTGTGCCAAATGCTGTGTCCAAGTATTTCTAGTGCCAGTTAGGTGCCCAGAAGACAGTGGCAGCTGTTGGCTTACTGATTTGAATTAGTGTGGGGAACAAACATAGAACTCTACCTGTGCTTCAGAACAGATGATTCACAAAGTATTCTGTGGAATACCTAAGTACAGCACCAGCCTAAAGGGACTCACTCTTGTCCTAATTCTGAAGACCTCCAACACTATAATCAATTTTGCACTCTTATTCAAAACTAAACTCTTTTTTTTCCCCTCTTGTGCCACTGCATGAGGTGAGGAGCAGCCTACAGGTCAGAACAGAGGAAAAGGGAAAGGAGGTTCAGCTTCCTGCTGAACAACATCTAGACACAACCTGAGGGAAGGATCAAACGTGCAAAGATCCACTGTTCCTCCACACTTACCCTCTTCCAGAAAGCTATTTTTAAGAACTTGCTTGGCAAATTAACAGAAAAGACAAACAAGAAAACAAGATTGAGACAACAGTTAGAAACTTTGCAGACCCTGTCTGATAGGAGTATCTGCTTAGACAAATGTTCACATAAGAAAGCTTTATACAGTCAAGGTGGCTTACGCATTAGGATAATCAATGTTTATCATCTTCCCCGTGTTCTTTTCCACATTTGTACATGTTAGTCAGTTTTAATCAGATCTCTCCATGAAGCACAGATTTAAGTATTATTTTTCATTAATATTACGCAAAAGGCAAAAACGTTTATGAATACACAGCACAAGTTATAGAACAAACCTGACCTTTTACATGAGATGAGTCAGTCACTAAATGAAGCCCAAGAAGCTGGAATCATCAGTTTTGCAGCTTTAGCAACTATCATTATTGCACAGAACCATCCCCACCACCCCCAACAGCTTCAGTCTGTGATTTTCCTCTGTTTTGATGCTTTAAGACTCAGCCCCCATTTCAGAAACACGAATGGGTTAAGAATTTTTGTTCTCTCTGTCATTTTGGAGAGGGAAGGTTTACAGCAGGTCTGCTTTTTCATGCCTTGGAGTCCCACTTCACAAGGACAATTAAATTACCCTATTTATCTTCATTTAGTTTTTAAAAAGAGAGCTCCAAGCATTCATATAAAGAACCTCACAAGCAAGACATCCAGCAGCATAATACTAATAGGCTAATCAGTTAAACTTAACCAGCCCGCAGCATTTATTGCCTTCAATGATTTAATTCAGTTCGTCAACAAAAAGCAAACCTTTTACCGACAAAGTGAATTAAACCCACTTCCCAAAATACACATCTCCTGTTCGAGCACCACTTTTCCTCAAAACTCCTGTCAGGTGAAAAACATTTGTCTTCACAACCCTGGTGTCAGAGGCTGAGTGGTTTGTGCTCCACTCTAGAGAAGAAGACAGAGCTGTGGTACAGAAAGTGCATGATAGATGCAGGATTAGACTGCAGGGCCCAGCTCTGACTGTGCCTCTCAGGTCTTCAACATGCATTCTCAATCCCAGAGCTCTCTGTCTGTGTCTTTTAACCCTCTCTGTCCCTTCCTTACCTCCTTCCCTCCAAAACAGCAATGATCTCAAAGATTATCAGCAGTACTATCAATGTAATTATACGCAAGACAGTGTTTTAAAGTGTTTTGGTCATGAAGCTTGAAAGGCTCAAGCATAGATTTGCCCAGTTTGTTTTGTGTTTGTACATAATAGTATAAAAGGCTTTGCCTCACCTGGTGACCATGAAGAGTATACAGAAGTCTTCCTTCCAGCAAGTCCAGAATTTTAAGAGTTGAATCATTGGAAGCAGTAACCAGATAGTTTCCATTCGGGTGAAAGGAAAGACTATTTACCCCAGCAGTGTGCACTAAGGATGGAAAAAATGTATGTAATAGTCACCAAGGCCAGTTTACATAAGCATAAAGTACAAGCATATTCCAGTTTTCTGTTATAAAGTTTTACAGGAAAATGATCATGGGGGAAACATTCCACAAAATCTCTTCAAAGCACTTGGAGAACAGGGGCAGTACTCAATTCTGGTAAAAATAGGCATTACTTTACTGAAAGTTAAAAAATAAGCATTGCCAATAATTCTGTTAGATTTAAGGCTACAAAAGCTTCCAGCACAGCTTCAAAATGTAACTCCTCTCACAATAGGAGGGACACTGAAGGGCTGAAGAGGGGACAGAGGTGGCTACTTTTAGAACCTGTGTTGTATGAGGAGCAGCAGAGGGTTCTGGGGCTCTTTAGCCTGGAGAAGATTGAGAGGAAACCTTATTGCCCTCTACAAACACTTGAAAGGAGGTTGTAGAGAGGCAGGGGTTTGTCTGTTCTTCCCAGACGCCAGCAACAGGACAAGGGGAAATGGCCTTAAGCTGTGCCAGGGGAGGTTCAGGTTGGATGTCAGGAGGAATTTCTTTCCTGAACGGGTTGTCAGGCATCGGAACAGCCTGCCAGGGAGGGGGTTGCGTCCTCAACCCTGGAGGTGTTTAAGAGAGGGTAGATGTTGAGTTGGAGGATGGGGTTTAGTAGTGCTGACAGGGCAAGGAAAAGGTTGTACTTGATGATATTAAAGGTCTCTTCCAGCTGAAACTGTTCAGTGATTCTATATGTGCAAGTGAGCCACATGATTACAGCCAACAGATACGCATACTTTACTAATGCGGAGCTGTTGCTCCTGCAATTCTGGAATAAAATCTACATGCTGCAACATTAAGGAGAAAATTGGAATGACAATGAAAAACAAAAGTAAAGTTGACTTTGCCCAGGTTCTTGTAGTTTACTACTCAACTCTAACAAAGATTAGATTTAAGAGAAACTAGAAAGAATAACCAACACAATAAATTGACCAATATAAGCTTTTTTTCTTTAGACATCCAATTTTTCCTCACCAAGGATTTAAAACAAATATAATAGATAAACTATGAGCAAACTTTCAGTAAAGAAACCATTCCTGCATGGAAATGAAGCATCCATTATTTCAAAAAGAGCTGAAAAAACCATTCTAGGAAAAAGTCAAACTACACTGAAGTTTGCTGTAACATTAAACACCTACCTAGTGCAGGGGGTTTTTTTCTTTCTGAACTTTTACAAAACAGGAGACTGGACATACTTGTTTAGGAGAACATGCAGTACTTTATATGTGCACAGCTTTCTAAGCACATGAGACTTTAGAGAACATCAAGATGACATTTGAAGAGGGTTTTAACTATTCTTAACTTATACTGTTTGTTCTGCTTTAAAAGCTGAGCAGAATTGCTGTTTAACCTGTGTGTTTTCTGCAAAGAGGTTTAATGTTTGGGTTTAAGTTGTTTAATTGCCTGCAGATTCGTAAGTGTTAAGTGTCTGATGCTTTAGATGGGAGCTCGTGGTTGAATAGTTGGGGTCTCCAACCCACAACATTTGTAGCAACCTAAGTGGGACATGTGGGGATCCAGATAAGGACTTACAACACATTAACACAACTTGTATGGCCACTACAGTGCCCTCCAAATGTTCTAGTATCTCAAACCTACTACTCCTAAAACATATTCCCCCAATTTATACTCCCTTGACAGTCTATTGTGTGTTTCAAATTCAAACTGCATGTTAAACTCCAAATACAACTTTCAAAGATGCTAGTACAAAACACGGTTTTTACAGACGTGGATTTGTAGCAGAAAACAGATACGGTTTTCAATCATAGAACAGAATGCATCCACCTTTGAAACTCTCAGGAGCACTAGATACCCTCAGCTTAAGTTCTGAGAACAAAACTCCTCTTGACCAGGACTATGAAAAGCAGACAAAAGCGTTAATTCAACACAGGTAACTTCTAAACAATTCTTCTACTTGGTGAACGTTGCGTCTATCACACAGCTAGATCCTCCTCTGTGCCCCGGCCCTCTATTACACTATGTATTGAAGGAAAAGTCTATGTGTCTTATGGAGTCCCCAAAGTAAGGAGGACATGGAACTGTTAGAGCAAATCCAGGAGGTCACGAAGATGATCCAAGGGCTGGAGCACCTTTGCTATAAGGACAGGCTGAGGGAGCTGGGGTTGTTCAGCCTGGAGAAGAGAAAGCTCTGGGAGGATTCTATAACTGCCTTCCAATACCTGAAGGGAATCTACAGGAAGGCTAGAAAGGGGCTTTTCACACAGGGATCTAGTGATAGGACAAGAGGAAATGGTTTTACACTGAAGGAGAGTACGTTTAGACTAGATCTTAGGAAGAAGTTTTTCAGTACAAGGGTTAAGAGACTCTGGAACAGAGTGCCTGGAGTGGTTGTGGATGTCCCCTCCCTGGAGGTGTTCAAGGCCGGGTTGGACAAGGTTGGAACAGATGATCTCCAAAGTCCCTTCCAACCTAAGCCTCTTTATGATTCTATATGGTGTTTATCCTCTCAAAAGAGTGTTAAATACACTTTGCTGTTGAAAATGTCCTTTCAACTGATACGTAATATTCCTCACCCCATTAACGTTCACATTCAGATAAAGGTAAACATATCTTGTCAGCTTGGGCAAGTCCCACAAGGCACCACATCAGATACAGAGAAAGTTTAATGATACATCCTCCACATTCTAGATAGTACGCAAAATATTTCCAGCTCAACAAAAAACCTTTTAATAATGGAAAGCAATCTCAGACTGTGGCTGTGTAAGCAGCCACCCAAGGAGTTATAAGCTGCTGTCAGTCTAGAAAAAAAATCTGCCAAACCAGCTCATACCTCCCACAAGACCATTCATAACAGCCTTCCAAAAGCTTGCCAATGTGTCCTGCAACCTCACTTGATGTCATGCTATAAACAATCAATTGTGTGCAGCATGAAGTGGCATCTCCCAGGGACATGTGACTGTAAGCTTGCCCTTCTGTCAGTCAAGCCAGCACAAATAACAGCCAGTTAAGTGACTGGGGGTTGATATCAAACATAGTCATGTCAGCCTATAGGGTTCAGCCTATGGCTGAACATACCTGTCCAAAGTCTGACAACACTACTCTTACTGCAGGCAACAACTTGGCATCCACCAGCGAGAAGATAAATTAGGATGGCCTTGACACAGTCACAGTCCTTTGAGAACTTTGAGAACAGCCACATTGAAACTGGCTACAGTGTAGAAGTCAGAGAGTAGGGGTCATATCTAGTGGAGTGCCCCAGGGGTTGGTACTGGGACCAGTCCTGTTCAATCTATCCATTGATGACTTGGATGAGGGATTAGGGTGCACTGTCAGCAAGTTTGCTGATGACACAAAGCTGGGTGGTGTCACCGACACTCCTGCAGACTGTGCTGCCATTCAGCGAGATCTGGACAGGCTGGAGAGCTGAGCTGAGAAAAATTGAATGAGGTATAACAGGGGTAAGTGTAGAGTCTGGCATCTGAGCAAGAACAACCCCAGGGACCAGTATAGGCTGGGGACTGACCTGTTGGAGAGTAGTTTAGGAGAAAGAGACCTGGGGTCCTGGTGCACAGCAGGATGACCAGGAGCCAGCAGTGTGCTCTTGTGGCCAAGAGGGCCAACAGCATCATGAGGTGGATCAGAAAGAGGGTGGTTAGCAGATCAAGAGAGTTATTTCTCCCCCTCTATTCTGCCCTAGTGACCACATCTGGAGTGTTGTGTCCAGTTCTGGGTCTCCGAGTTCAAGAGGAATGTGGAGCTGCTGGAGGGAGTCCAGTGTAGGGCAATGAGGATGATGGAGAAAGTGGAGCACCTCCCTTATGAGGAGAGGCTGAGGGAGCTGGGTCTCTCTAGCTTGGAGAAGAGGAGACTGAGGGGTGACCTCATTAATGTCTACAAATACTTGAGGGGTGGGTGTCAGGAGGATGGAGCCAGGCTCTTCTCAATGTCGTGTAGTGATGGGACGAGGGGCAATGGTTGTAAGGTGGAACACAGGAGGATCCACATCAATATGAGAAGGAACTTCTTCCCAGTGAGGATGATGGAGCACTGGAACAGGCTGCCTAGGGTGGTTCTGGAGTCTCCTTCACTGGAGATATTTAAGACCCACCTGGATGTGTTCCTGTGTGCATTGGTCTAGGTGATCTTGCTGTGGCAGGGGGATTGGACTAGATGATCTTTCGAGGTCCCTTCCAATCCCTAATGCTTCTATGATTCTAAAAGTTATCAATTTTTTTTTAAAAAAACCAGTTCTTTTAAAATAAAAAGGTTAAAGCTGTTTCAACAGACCTGCAACAGAGGTGCGCACACACACAATACAGAGCAGCAGAATGTCAGGAAATAAACACTAACTAGTTTTGGAGGAGGATGATCTGCTGTACAATAAAGTTAGCACCACGTGGAGGATGTAGCCTGATAATACCTTCCTGTGCTAAAAAAAACCAAACCCACACACCATTCAAAAAGTTTTGAAGCTTTATAAATGCAAGGTGGAAGAGGAGAGCAAAGCAGTAAAGGAATTGTGCATACAGCCTGGGATCAGGTTAAGGAAGTCAACACCCAGAGAGCCTTGAATCTGGCCAGAGACATCAAGGGCAACAAGAAAACTTTCTATAGGTGTATCAGGTAAAAAAAGATAAAAATGCAGCCCCTCTCCAGAAGGAAACAGATGGCCTGGTTAGCCAAGATACAAGGCTGAGGTATCCAATAACTTTTTTGCTTTAGTCTTCACCATAAAGCACTCAAACGTCACTGCCCAAGTCAAAGGCTCAGATTAGAAGAAGGGAATAGAGCACATCAGGGCTCTGCAGCGGGACCTCGACCGCCTGGACAGTTGGGCAGAGTCCAACGGGATGGCGTTCAATAAGTCCAAGTGCCGGGTGCTGCACTTTGGCCACAACAATCCCATGCAGAGCTACAGGCTGGGGTCGGAGTGGACGGACAGCAGCCAAACAGAAAGGGACCTGGGGGTGCTGATCGATACCCGCCTGANAGGCTTGAGGTGAGGAGAAAGCTCTTCACCGAGAGAGTCATTGGCCACTGGAATGGCCTGCCCGGAGAGGTGGTGGGGTCACCGTCCCTGGAGCTGTTCAAGGCAGGATTGGACGTGGCACTTGGTGCCATGGTCTAGCCTTGAGCTCTGTGGTCTATGAGGTCTCTTCCAACCTTGATAATACTGTGATAATGACTGTATAAAGAACTTGAAGGCTGCCAAGACCATGGGGCATGATGGATCTGGTGGATGGAGTTGCCAAGCCATTGCCCATAGTATTTGAGAAATCATGACAGTCTGGTGAAGTTCCCACCAACTACAAAAGGGGAAACATCCCCTGGAAGTGTTAAAGGCCAGGCTGGATGGGGCTCTGGGCAAACTGGTCTGGTGAGAAGTGTCCCCCTACGGCAGGAGGGTTGGAACTAGATGGTCTCTGAGGTTCCTTCCAACCTAAACCATTTTGTGATTCTAGGAGTCACAGCTGGATCAAGTCCTGGCAACAAGAACAACATTGCCAAAAAACTCATCAATTTTGGGAAAGAAACAGTCTGTGGTGTCTGAGCTCCTCAGCTTTTAAATCCTCTATGTGACTGAATCTTTAAAATAAATTTCCTTGAAGTCAGGCAGTGTAAGCAGGTTCTGCAGGAAGAGATGCCATCTAGTGGGACTGGGACAGCAGCTTCACATGAGAGAGCCACAGAGGTAAATCCCATTTAGCCAAAAGTTGTGTACAAACCCTAGGAAGAGCAGACGTACAAACACTCCAAGATATGTTATAGATACAGCAGTTTGCAGACTCGGATGCATTAAGTGACTGCATACAGCTATCACTGAAACCTTAGGCCTCCTTGGCTACATTTATGGCTATTTCTTGTTCAAGTTTATCTCCCAATTAGGATTTACATAGCAGCTGTTAAAAGTAACACCCGTAACAGGAAAAGACCACTTCAATAGCAAGGGTGTCAGGGTGTTAGTATGGGTGGAATACAGGGGAAATACATCATTCTACAGCACAAAAACTAAACCTGGAAGCCAAACTTAAACCACATTAGAGTAAGACAATTTAATAGCAGTGAGAGGAAAGTAGGAAGAGATTCTTTTTGAGCCAAGTTACATTGCAGCTGGAAACAGGGACTGAAGATGCTGCCACTGTTGAAAACCTGATAAAGTACAACAAAGGACAATATGACAAGGCTTGATATGGGTCACAAGCAAGTAGTACTTACAACACAGAGAATCACAGTGCAATATTCATCACTGTAATAGTACCAGCTTGTGTTCTGCTATAAAAGCTGAGCAGAATCTCTCAGTTTAACTTATGTGTCTTCTGCAGAAAAGCTTAAAGTTTGGGTCTGAAAAGTTGAAAAGTGTCTGCCCACTCTCCTCTTACCTACTTCCCCCTCACTGACTTCTGCCTTCTTTGCTACTCTCAATCTTTGACAGTTGGAAGCTGCATCGCTGCTGCTGAGAGAGAATGTTACAGCTTCTGAGAGCGTCATTGCTCTTCAAGGTGAAGAAAATTTATGGTGAGTGGGAAGATTCACTTGGACCTGGAGAGACTGCGAGAGAGGTGATTCTCCCGCTCTACTCTGCACTCATGAGACCCCTTCTGGAGTACTGTGTCCAGTTCTGGAGTCCTCAGCTTCAGGATATAGAGTTCCAGGAACAGATCCAGAGGAGAGCAACTCAAATGCTCAGAGGGCTGGAGCACGTGCCCTGTGAGGACAGGCTGAGCAAGTTAGGGTTGTTCAGCCTGGAGAAGAGTACCTTATAGCAGCTTTCCAATCTCTGAAGGGGGCTACAAGAAAGCTGGGGGAAGGCTTTTTACACAAGTGTGTAGCAAGAGGACAAAGGGAAAGGGTTACAGACTTGAAGAGGGAAGACTGAGGTTGGACGTGAGGAACAAATTCTTTCCTGTGAGGGTGATGAGATGCTAGAACAGGTTGCCCAAGGAAGTTGTGGCTGCCCTATCCCTGGAAGTGTTGAAGGCCAAGTTGGATGAGGCCCTGAGTCACCTGATCTAGTCAAGGTGTCCCCTGCCTGTGCAGGGGGGCCAGAACTAGATGATCTTTAAGGTCCCTTCCAACCTTGGTCATTCTATGATTCTATGAATTCTGAACCTTGAAGATTAATGAAGATCAAGACTGAAGGCAGATGACTGCCATGATTTCACAGAGAAGCAGGAGCTGTCTACAATTAAGATAATGAAGATGTTTCAGACATTTCTATCTCAGTTCAGTGTAGGAGCAGTGTGACCAAGCTCTGTGTGTCTGTATCTTGTGTGGGGTTTTTCTCTGATGTGTTTTCGGAAGCAGTGAATTAAAACGTCTTGGTGCCTTTCTTCCCCAAACTGAGTCAGTTGTTTCATTGTGTGCAGATCCATCAATGGGTTTGTTAAACCCTCCCTTTGTGTCTGATGCTTTAGCTAAACCAAGACTATATTTCTTGGTTGAAATATAGTTAGGGTCTCTGATCCATGACATTGGTGGTGACCCAGACAGGACATGTGGGGATCCAGACAAGGACCCACAACACTACTACACTACTACTATGACCACCAGATAATAGTATCAGCTTAATACCGATAAATCAGAACAAGTCATCAAAAGGTTTGACTTCCATTAGAGTTTGTTAACTGTCAGATGACTGGGAGTGACTGTAAGTCCATAAGTACAACTGAATAAATAAAAAAAAAAATCAAGATCACATTATGTGAAGGCTACAGGAGCTCAGGCAGGTTTACAGCTGAAAAAGGGCTCAAAGACCACACAACTTGAATACACAGGAAGAATCCATTTGAGAGGATCACTCCACAAGACAAGAATTAAACACAGTACAGGAGAGGGAAGCTGATGCTAGAAGTGCAGAATATGGGGGGAATTTCTACCCAAGAAATAGTACTTCATAGCCACACCAGATGATCATCATAATGTTCCCACATATATGCAAAGAGTGTACAGATGAGCAGAATTACTAAAGCATCCTAAAGTTTGCAGACCCTATCTACTCAACAGGAACTTCCTTTGGGGAGCTTTTATTTACTTTTTTATAGAATCCAAGGCATTTTCATAATCTTTACAGCTTCTCTGTAGACAGTTTGCATTCACTTCAAAATCAGAAATTCTCATTGCTCTTATCTACCAGCAGAGATCTTGTCTTTCACAGTTTGCTGTGAAAGAAGATAAACAAAAGAGTTGTGATCCTTAAGCACTGCTATACTTTGTCTGCTTCTATATTATGGGAAACTAAAGAACTTGTACTGAGAGCTCACTAATTCTTTCATCACCTTGTGAGTAAAAGCATTCACAGTCAAAAGCACTTGTGAAATTAATCTGCTACGTAAAGCCAGGATAACAAATGGCTTTAGTTTAAAAATCAGGTTTTGCCTCTTTACTTGCAAAGTTAGCAGAAATCAACTGCAAACTATTTCACTTCTCTGTGTTTTCTGCCTGGCTTTCAGCTGTGAGGCTGGCACCGCAGGAACTGACCTGCTTTACAAGTATGCCAGAGCAGCTTTCAAGAAAAGCTAACAAATTAATAAGTTCTCTGTACTGGAAACAGTGCTTGACAATATTTGGATTGTCAAAAAATTATGGCAGCCCTAAAAGCTCTTAATAGTAAAGAAAAGCCACGTTTAGGCTCAAGAAATGCACAAAAGAGGACAATCAAACTCTAAGAAGCTTGCAGAGACAGGAAAACGTGCTTTTTCTGCCCACTTCTACCAAAAGACAGCACTCATCAGTGTGATCAGAACAGGTAATAGGAGAAGATACCTTTTGGAAAGTAAAAAAGAAATTAGTCTCCTAAACATAAATTTAGCTACTCCAAGGACAAGCCAACCTGGACGAGCAATAACAAGGCCAAACCTAATTCTGTAAGCTGAAAGCCAAACATACTGGAGAAGGAACCATAAGCATGGAATGTGGTATAAACTGCAATTGCTTGATGTCGGTTTTCCTCTTTCATTAAGTCCTAATTTTCTCATTAAGAACTTAACCAGTTTTTTGCTTTGCTGGAACACACATGACTCCTCCTACAGGCTGATTCAGAAGCAAAGACCATATCCTTTTTCCTGAACATCATCTTCACAAGAAGAACAAATATGATCCAACTGGCATCACAGATAACACCTGCAACACGGGAGATCTAACACAGAGGCTTCTTTGCTTTCTGATGGTGGGCAAAGGAGGAGAAATCACAACAGAAGTGCTTGTCAACAGCCTGTAAGAATCAGTCTTGGAACTAATACAAAGCAAAGCATGACATTTGGGGGAAAAAAGGCTTCCACTAGCAGGTCTAACCCAGTGACTTTCAGGAAAAGCAGCAGGTGATGGAGGAGGAGTCCTTGGACTTCAGAGCATTTCACATCAAGATGTTGGAAGGTCTGACTTTTCTAAGATCTTAACTTGCCTTGATAATGTTGAAGAAGTCTATTCATCCTAACGTCCCACACCTTCACTGTGTTATCCGTACCAGCCGCAGCAATGCATGTACCATTGGGGTGAAAATCCACATGATTCACAAACCTGTAAATTGCAGTTAAATCCAGTTGTTTACATTCAACTCTTGCTGAAGATCAAAAAGGTTTTTTCAAGAAGGGAAGCTACATGATGGTATAGTGAACACTATGAAAAGGAGATAACCTGAAGATTTGTATTGCTGAATTCCTTTTAAGACCTTGCATATGACCCGAAGGAGAGTGCAGGATTGTATCTAAACACACCAGCTACAACATCGTCCATTACAGCTGTAGGTACAAACCTCCTCAAACTGAGGAACCTAACTGTCACAACATTTTCAAGTGTTCATTTAATGGTTCCAAAACATGTGTGTTCTAGCAAATTAGCACGCTTTCTAGAGTGGAGTGTCCAATTCTAAACAGGAGGGTTTTTTTTCTTCTATTATGTTTAACTAATTTTAAGATGGAACTTAGTGAATTGTGAATTTTTGTGAATTCATACATGGCCATTCGGAAGCCAGCCAGGCTTAGACCAAACTCCTTTCTAGGCCCATATGCAGTTTGTTTTTCTTTTGAACATACAAGTACAGTAAAATCTTCAAATCCTTCAATGAATAGCAACTTGTAAGTGCTAACCCAGTTCGCACAAGAAATCGGATAAGATTAATTATCCTTTGAATATTCTTGTAAAAATGCTGAAGAAGTTGAAGTAACTCAGTAGATTGTCTGGACAAGCTATTTGCTTAAGAGACTTGAAAAAAATAACACTGTCTGAATTTGTCTTAAAGTAATTGGATGTTTCCTGGAAAGCATGTAATTCTGCACTCAAAAATTCAACACAGCAAGGAATGAGGAAGATTGCAGTCTCAGTTTTTTAATAACTTGTGTTTCTGGGCAAATTAACTTTGCTGTGTGTGGTCTAATATTTTCCATATTGACTGATCCAGATTCAACAGCTGTTTTTCTGACTAGAAAGTGGGTTTTGGAATAACCTTACTCAAAACTTTGAAGATGGCATAACAAAGCATCCAAGTATTGATCTGCCAATATATTTTTACTCTTTTAATTTATTCAGAGCAAATTAAAGCTTAACATAACTAGAAAAAGTAAAGAATTAAAGCATCTCCATAAATAATTAAGCATAAAGAAATTAAGGCTTGATAATTTGGACAGCTATCAAATTCAGCCTCTGGTGAAGTCATAAAAAGGTCAAAACAGTTCCGGACTCTAAGAATCTCAAATAACTACTAGGACAACAGCTCTGACCACAGTCACAAAATCACGTGTACTAGGCATCCCCATTTCTGAAATCACAAGGCCAATCCTTGTACACCACTAGATACTCACCCACCAAGCTCACAGAATGAATGTATTAATTCTCTGCTGGTTTTATCCCACACCTTGACAGTTTTATCATCGCTGGATGACACTATCAATCGTCCATCAGGAGAGAATCTAAGATCAGAAATACAGCAATTAAGAAATGCTCCCAGACAAAAGGTGCACGTGGTCAAGTGGATTGGGTCAGCTGTCAAGGTATGCTGGTAAACACACCTCTCTCTGCAAGAAGTCACGCTGGCACCAGTAAGACTAAAAAAACTAACTATAAGTCGAAGAGAAAAAAAAAATGCAAGCCATTAGTCCTCAGATTGTCCCTAATTCCACAAGCGCATCAGGAAAGTCCTGAAGGTGACTTAAGATCTTCCGTCCTACTTGTTTCAGTTTAAATGCATCTCAAGTTTTTCTCTACCCTAATTCAGAACAATTCCTACCTTTGCCACAAGCCTTCAGACTACCATAATTGCTCCCAAAATCGCAGCTGCAGCAGAAGAAGCTTAATCATTCAGGTGCTTTAGAAGAGTGAATTCTATCTCAAAATTTCACATACAATGAAATATGTATTCATATATAATACTTTTCACAGGAACAGATTTTACTGGATCAGCATTTGAGTCCCTAACTGTAGAACGTCATCACACAGAATGGAAAAACATTCCTTCTGCTCTGCTGTGGGCACCTCTAGCACTACCAGCCAACACCATCAATGAACTTTTCAGCTAGAGAAAAATGGTGGCTTTATCCTAGATGTACACATATCTTAAAAACGGCTCAGGACAACTGAAAAGCAGCTTTTAGGAAATAATGTTGATATTATGGCAGCACTCGGAGCACTTTGGAAGGTGCAGCGGTGACCATTTTAACTAGAGGCATGACAAGACTAGAAGTAACTAAGCTGAAATAACAATTCCTTTGTTTTCTTCCATTAGCAACTTCAAGATGCAAAAGTCTCCAGAGCTGCAAAACACCGAACAAATCACTTAGCAGGAGAGTGTGTGCTTTGACAAAGATCATTGAAGAAACACAACGTGGGTACAGTGCTGCTATCCAAAGGGCCCTCTCTGGAGGCTGGCAGTATACTTCAGTCACTGGACACACAAGAATAACTCTGAATAGAAACGTGATACCTCGAAACAACACCAGCCTTTGCTTTGAAGGCTCTACCTGTCAGAAAGCCACACTTACCTGGCACAGCGAACCCAGTTTGTGTGTTGGCTAAGTGAGAACAGAAACTTCTGCCGGTGAACGGTCCACACTTTCACTGTTTTGTCGTCAGAAGCCGTAACTAAGGACTGACCATCACTGGAGAAATGAACGCTTCTTACAGTTGCCGTATGAGCCTTGAACACAGTAGAATCTCCTTTGCTACAGAGAAGGAAAGAGCACTTTAATACTGCACACCAGGGTAGCAAAGACATCATGTACCTGAAAACACAAAGCTTCTGTATACCCAGTACCTGCTGTTAACCCCCACCCGTGTGGGAAATCAACCCCAAATTAACTGATGCTTCATGTGCTATACAGAATTTGTAGCTAAAACCCGCTGTCCCAGCTCAATGCTGGAGCAGAGTCCAACAGGAAACAACCTGTGTTTCCTGTAAAAGAGCAAAAACATTACTGTTAATGTGTGCCATCATTTTAAACAGCATTGGTGGAAATAGCGGTATCAAAAACAGATGTTGAGATTCTGGACTGTTACCAGGTCCTTCGAAGCAAGGCAGGTGAGGAGGGAGGCAACTCACAGCTCATTTGGACAAAGCCAGTGACTGCTCCTATAATGGCCCAACCTCCAGCTGAACACTTGGGATGTGGCATCATGCAAGAAATAAGACAGCTGAACTCAGCATGCCTGACACTGATACTTGGATTGAGCTGTCCTTAACTCAGTCAGGCATGAGAAAAGACAAAGTACTGTTACTCCTCTTCACTCCTCATTCCCAAATCAATGCCAGAGACACTCTGCTGGTAGACAGACGCAGAGCATATTTAGAAATCTAGAGTGCAACCTATTTAGGGATCCAACAGGTATATGGGACTCTTGGTCCAAAATAGATCTCCAGTGTGTCTTGTACTAACAGGAGGAAAGGGAAAGGAAAGAAAAGCAGAAAGACTTGGTGTCTTGCTGCCTCCTCCACTAGGATCTAATGAACTTTATACTGAGGCTGAGGACTACTAAATCTGTAAAGGCCAAAAAATCCAAGTACTACATACCTTCCAGGAATATTCCCCCCTCCCTCCTCAACAAATGTCAGAGCTGCCTGGTTTTATTTAATCTTTTATCTGCCAGAAGGCGAGGAACAGTAAAGGTTATTTCTCAAGAAAGTTTTCTTTCTGTCCCAAACCACAAAACATCCCCAAGTCTGATAAAAACTTGGGCAGAACAATGAAACAACATGAAATGCTTTCAGCCTAACTTATAAAAAACAAATCCCAAACACAGAAATCGACAGTTCAGAGTACCACTATGTCTTTGAGTAATATCCTGCCCTTGAAAGGGAGTGCAAGTTTTCAGATTCTTTGGAAATGAAGTCCTGGCCCACAGAGTATGAGGCGGCAGACTGACAGTGCCAGGCTGGCAAGCTGAAGTTTTCACAACTGGTTCAATATCAATTTTTTTTCTCAGCTTTTGAGATCTCAGAAGGTCTCTCTCTCTTCTGAGAGAATATCTCTCTCTTGCTTCTGTGAGGTCTCTCTCTCTTTTGAGAGAAGATATCTCTCTTCTGAGTGAAGCTCGTTCTCTATTTTCTGAGAAAAGACCTCTCTCTTTCTCTATCTTCTGAGAGAAGACATCTCCCCCTCACTCCTCCTCTTCTAAGAGAAGGTCTCTACCTCTTTCTCTGTCTTCTGAGAGATCTCTCCCTCTCTTCTGAGATCTTCAGTCTCAGCTTGCAAGAAAACTGAAAGGTTTGTACTATGATTCACTTGCAGTATTATCTTGTGTTAGCAGCACAGCTCTAGAGGCAGCAAAACAACACTATCTGTTCATAAAAGACTGGTGAGCAACAAGATTGTATTTTAATTGTAATCCACCTTGTGCCTTTTAATAATGTAGATGTGAACATGGCATTGTGATAATTCCTTCCAGGAAAACATAACCCCAACAGTCACAACTGAAATTACAATCTGCACATTTTGGTATCATTTCACTATAAATATTATATATAAAGATATTTAAAAGCAATTTTATTACAGATTTTCAAGTTTCTTTCAGAACCTACCAGCTCCATGGCAGAGATTACTTATGGTTTGATAGATCATCAAATAAAGATTCCAATCATAACCACAAGAACCTGCTTTCCCAGGTTCCTGAAGCGTGTGCTTATTTTGAAGTTAGAGGTACACTTTTAGTGTGGGTCTGTTTGGATTTCATTTTAAATCCATTATAGCTGCCACCACAGTGTCTGCCTCCGGCCATGATCATTTAGTTTTTGATAGCAGCAATCGACAAGTGCACAAACTTCCAATACTTCTTCATATGCTTGTCCACTGAACAAAATAATTCCACTGTTTAGTGTGTTAGTGTGGGAAACAAGAGAGCACAGGAAAGAGAGGCAGCTGGTTTTCTGCACCTTGGCTGCAAAAAAGCTTCTCATTGACAAACATGATAATGTTGGGTCATAGGCTGGACCTGATGATCTTCGAGGTCTTCTCCGGCCTTAATAATTCTGCAATTACTTGCAGCAAGTTTAAGTTTTCAAGCAGTTCGTCAGTGCTCTCCTGTGTGTTGCATTTCCATTAATTGTTCCTTGCTGAAGAATTAAACAATGCATCACAGAATAAGCAGCAGGCATTGAGAAGCTGCTGCCCATGACTGCCAACAAACTGACAACTGTTAACGAGTTCAAACAACTAAACCCTCTAGAATGGAACTTTCATAATTAGAGTGGAACTTTCATAACTAGGCTAAGTAAATTTTTGTTAATCATATACAAGCTCACAAAAAAGTCTAAATATAATTCAAAGCAGAGAAACTAGTTGTAGGCCAAAAATCAGAGGTTTAAAGGCACCTCACTTTTTTGTGAATATGGCAAATACAGTAACCTCTGACCTGTTTCCAGAAGAGGAATCTCCGTCACTAAACCTCAACTTATGTTTCAGCATCTTGTTTAACAGTAGCATAGAAGCAAAGGAGGAAAAACAGACTGGAGGAGAAAGAGGAACAAAAATGCAGCAACCCAGAGTTGTGCTAATGACCTGTTACATTAGCATAGGGAGTTAATACTGACTTCAAGCTTTGCAGAGGATTTTAGTTTTGTTCCAATACCATTTCAATATCAAAATACCTCTCTTATGCTAGTAGCCATTACATAAAACAATTGTCCTTTCCCTCAAACAGATCCCAGTCCCA
Source organism: Rhinopomastus cyanomelas (assembly GCA_013400115.1). Lineage (NCBI taxonomy): Eukaryota > Metazoa > Chordata > Aves > Bucerotiformes > Rhinopomastidae > Rhinopomastus > Rhinopomastus cyanomelas. The sequence goes on along the minus strand of VXBP01002931.1, from coordinate 186,216 downwards.
CAGCTAGAGAACTGCTACCAAGAAGCAGGGAGAAATCCCAAATCATAGTTACAACACAAAAGGAGCCATAAGGGAAGAGATACTTACATGCTGGGAACCCACAAGCGGACTGTTTTGTCTCTAGAGCCTGAAGCCACCAGGTGACCAGAAGGTGAAAACTGAACGCACATCACAGCATCTTTGTGGCCCACAAAGCGATAGGCTCTCATCTGAGACTTCATACTCCAGATCATCAGGCACGAATCCATTGAACCACTTGCTGAAGTAAAACAGAACAACAAAAGCACATTAAACTGAATTTGCATTAGTTGTCCTCCTGGAATTACATTTCACATTGAGTTCAACATCACAGCTTTCAGCAATCTCAAGTACATTGTCCTTGAACTGTCACCATTGCCTTGTATAGCAGGAATTTCACCAGCAATTCAAAATCACTCATACATTGGCTTGGACTGAAAAGGTGCTTCCAAGAGTCAGGTCATGCAACAGTTGCAGAGGCAAAAGCTACACAAGTTGCAAAACTTCTTCCAAATAAACACACACTAGGGAAACATACAGAAGCTCTGCATGTTCTCCTCACTTTTTTGCATTGGGAAACACAGGCACCAAGTCACACCCACTCTTTAATTCACGGCAACTTCTGCAGTCACCTGTGAGAACAAAACACAACAAAGAACAACCACAATTTGCTTTTACTCTTGGAGTTCTAAGAAAGGGGTGGAAGAGGGTAAAGGAATGCTCCAAAACCAAGGAGGAAGAGAAAGGTCTGAAGGAAGGAGGCCTTTCCCTCGATACATGCAGCTTTTGCAAGATCTCCCTCAGCTGCAAAGAGTCAGAGTAAGTAAAAGGCAGAATCCAGGTGCACAGGCTGCATCCATTGAAAGTACAACTAACAACTCATCTCCGTGCCAATGAACTTCACATAAGCTGCATGCCCCTCCCTATCAGTCCAAGAATACCAGCCAAGCCGTTACCCCAAAGGTAAGAGTAAATCCCAGTCTAAAACTCACTTGCCCAAGTCCCGTCACCAGCTCAGCACAGTGAAAACTGAAGAGCCACTTATTCCTTAAAGCTCACCATGCTGCAGGAAGTCTGCAGCACAGGACCCTGACAATTTGTATAAGAGCAAGCATGCCCATGGCGAAGTCTCAAACATTTTTACAAGCAGTAAAAATGCTCCAATAATTTCTAACACCTAAATAACACTGGCAAATACAGACTATAAGCACCTTAGCCTGCCAACAAAGCCAAGCTACACCTGCCTCTCTAATGCAAGTGCCAAGTGGGGTAGATCTCCAGGGAGATATTCAGATGCTCCCAGAAAAAAAACACCAAACAAGCAGTCTGATGTTAGATTCTGAAATGGCAGTATTATCATTACAAGATTTCAGTTTGTTAGTATTATGGCAAAACACCAAAAAGGTTTTGCTGGAAATGCCCTTCTATTTCCATGATTTCAACACAGAAAATGTATGACATTATCTGTTCCTGCTCCTGATGTGAGAGTAACAGCTGCAGTTTCAAACAGGCTCATTCAGTATATAAGTGCTCTAAGGGGAAATACCCTCAGTAAATTTGCAGATGACAAAAAATTAAGCACAAGTGCTGATCTGCTGGAGTATCAATTGTATGAGGTTTAACAAGGCCAAATGCTGAGTCATGCACTTTGGTCACAACAACCCCCAGCAACGCTACAGGCTTGGAGAAGAGTGGCTGGAGAGCTGCCTGGTGGAAAAGGACCTGGGGGTGTTGATGGACAGCCGGCTAAACATGAGCCAGCAGTGTGCCCAGGTGGCCAAGAAGGCCAATGGCATCCTGGCCTGTATCAGAAACGGCATGACCAGTAGGAGCAGGAAGGTGATTGTGCCCCTGCACTCGGCACTTGTGAGACCGCACCTCGAGTACTGTGTCCAGTTTTGGTCACCACAGTACAGGAGGGACACTGAGGTGCTGGAGCAAGTCCAGAGAAGGGCAACCAAGCTGGTGAAGGGGCTGGAAGACATGCCCTATGAGGAGAGGCTGAGGGAGCTGGGGTTGTTTAGTCTGGAGGAGAGAAGACTGAGAGGGGACCTTACTGCCCTCTACAACTACCTTAAAGGAGGTTGTAAAAAGGCTGGTGTTGGTCTCTTCTCTCAAATTAGTGATGATAGGATGAGGGGAAATGGCCTCAAGCTGCATCAGGAGAGGTTTAGATTGGATATCAGAAGGAAGGTCTTTACTGAGAGGGTGGTTAGGTACTGGAATGGACTAACCAGGGAGGTGGTGATGTCACCATCCCTGGAGGTGTTTAAGGAACGAGTGGACGCGGTGCTTAGGGATATGGTCTAGCGGTTAGATACTAGGAGAAAAGGTTGGACTCGATGACCCTGGAGGTCCTTTCCAGTCATGATGATTCTGTGATTCTGTGAAACTAAAACCCCACAGATTGTTTGGTTTGTTTGGCTTTGTATTTTATACAGGAAACACCTTTCCTATGGGATATTAAAATGTAAGGGGAGATGACTGTGTAAGAGTAGACTGAGCATAGAGCCTGGTATCAAGGGATTAAAAGGTTAGTCTTAACTACACTAAGTCACTGTCTGGCAAGGATGGTATGTTGCAGAGTCACAGAACATTCCTCATTGGAAAGGACCTCCCAGATCATCAAGTCCCACCATACACACAACACCACCACCACCATCACAATCCTGATCAGACACCAGAACCAAACACACACAACCAGATAAAACACAAAATAAACCTCCTGCGATATCTGCAACAGCTTCTGAAGTGCCATGTCTAGATGAGTGCCTGACCACTCTGTCAGTAGAGAATTTCTTCCTAATAACCAATCTAAACCTCCAATATGCAACTTCAGATCATTTCCTCTAGTCCTGTCATTATTTGCATGGGAGAAGCAGCAAATATCCAACTCTCTACAACCTTCTTTCAGGTAACTGAGGAGAGCAATGAGCACTCAGTCTCCTCTTCTCCAAACTAAACATGTCCATTTCCCTCACCCTGTCCTCATATGACTTGTTCTGTAGACCACTCATGAGCTTGGTAGCAATTCTCTGGAGACACTCCAGCACCTCAATGTCCTTCTTATAGTGTGGGGCCCAGAACTGAACACAGTACTCAAGGTGAGGCCCAACTTCCCCAAGACTGATGTTAAAACAAAAATTAAGGAAAATAACGCTCTGACATCTCAATAAAACACTTCAGTATGACACTGCTCATACATGACTTATTGGACTAGTTCTTTCGGTTTGATTAATTTACTGTTGGGGGTGCAGGGTGTGAAAAGAACTTGAAAATCTAGTAATAGTCAAGTGCACACAATGGACCCAACAGCACCTAAAAACAAAAGTTCCTAGAACTTGTTCCTTTTCTTACTGTATCTGCTCAGATAAAATTATCAAGAGCAACTATTCCACAGCCCAGATGGAGGCAGCAAAGTCCCCCATGTTACTAAAGAAAGCCTGCTCAGAAGCAATTCTGAATTACACTCAGAGAGAGCGTTCTTGCTAAACAGAGACCTGCACTGACTGTATAAAGTTTTAGGGAACCACAGACTCACAGACACAGCTATGAGTGAACTCTTGCTCTGCGATCAATGATGCAGGTAGTGGACAGGAAAAGATAGCAGACACCAATACAAACACTAGCAAGTAGAAAGGGGGAGCAAGGCAAGCTCGATTCATCTTCATTCCCTCGCAGCATCCAGAGCGTTGTATAAGTTACAAGATCCAGAACAGCATCATTCCCTTCTTGACTGCTGCATTTCTGTTCACTTATGCCTACGGCATCCACTGCTTACCAAGTACTTTGCCCTATACCACCCACTTCTGCCTTATCTTCTCTGTGAGTCAAAGCAACATCCACCACCTTACACAGACTAAAGAACAACTTCACTAAGAGCCAGAAATCCTCCTGTTTCTACTCAGTGCACCTACAGTGGGCTGCTGAATGGCAACTAGGACGCACACCTTTGGCACAGATGCAGACAGCTGTCTAGAGGAGAGAAACACAAGACGGAAAAAGTAAAGTTTTAACCTTAAGCTGAGTGCATGGTAACGCCACGCACGTGAAATGGTAAGCAATGGTAGATGTTCCTAAAGCTGTAGCAGCATGAGCACAACTTACCATTCCTCTAGTTGAACAACAGGGTTTTTTTCAAAGCACACAGAAATGCTTACCCTGAATTTCTCTAAAATCTCTTCATCATCAAAACAAGTCCTTTGCTCTAACAAAGCTCAGTACCTCCATTGTTCCCTACATTTAATTAAAGCAGAGAAGCTCATCTGGCCATCAAAACAGCGAGAAAATTTACCCAGTTGTTTCTTATTGAGACTGAAGTCCACACTAGTGACAGCATCTCTGTGGCCTTTGAAGTGTCTCTCCAGGAATGGATCTTTCTGAAAGACAATAAAAGTGCAGACACTATAGATTATTAACCATCTATGCAGAATAAAAACCATCTACAACAACCAAACTTGAGTCACACAGAGAATCACACAATGCTCTAGGTTGGAAATGAGTTTTAAAGAGCATCTAGTCCAACCTCCCTGCAATGAACAGGGTCACCTTCAAACAGACCATGTTGCGCAGAGCCCTGTATAACCTGACCTTGAATGCTTCCAGGGATGGGACATCTCTCACCTCTCTGGGCAACTTGTGCCAGTGTTTCACCACCCTCATAATAAAATAATGTCTTCCTTATACCCACTCTAAACTTATCCTCTTCTAGTTTAAAACACTATCCCTTGTCCTGCCACAACAGGCCCCGATGAACACTTTGTTCATATCTTTCTTATTAGCCCCGTTTAAGTACTGAAAGGCCAAAATAAGGTGTCCTTGGAGTCTTCTCTATTCCAGGCTGGACCTCAACTGTCCCAGCCTGTCCTCAAAGCAGAGGTGTTCTGATCATTTTTGTGGCCTCCTCTGAACCCTCTCCAACAGGTCAATCTCTCTCCTGTGCTGAGGACTCCAGAGCTGGATACAGTGCTCCATGTGTTGTCTCACCACAACAGAAAACCGACGCAGAAGTAAAAACACCATGCAACACAAAAGGTAAATTTCACAAGTATCAAACTTTAAAAAAAAGCAGATTATCCAAGCTGGTAATACCCCTGCATCTTAGGTGAGTTGCACAAATACTTCAGGCATTCTTACAACATGCTGCTGACACAGTGACCCCAAAGGTGATTTTGTACCACATGAGCCTTACTGACAGCCACTTAAGCAGGTAGTCAAGTTCAGATTAGCTCTGCAGGTACTCAGCACATTTGAAGTGTAGTCCAGGGGCCACTGTTGGCACAGAACAGCCAAATTTGCAAGAATTAGCATTACCTGTGTGAATCAGAACTGCAACAAAATAGACCGAACTATTATCCTGGGGAACATCACATTTTCCTACACAGCAGCTTGCTACCAAGGCCCAGCAATGCCTGAAGCCAAAAACCCCAAAACACCAAAGACATTGAGACAATCACTAAAAGAAGGCTCCAAAACTTGGAATTTTTTCTCCAAATCTCAGAACAGGCTGCTCTGCCTTCAATCTCTGCTAACACATACACAGCCTCCCTGGCAACCTCTGCGACATCCTGCCCACTCAGCCAGTTGCAAGGATGATCTTTCAAGGTCCCTTCCAACCTCTAACATTCTGTGACTCTGTGACTGTGACCACTTAACCCCAGCACAGGGCCAACCTCTCACCAGAACACCCAGCACCAATCCCTCACTAGCTCCCTCCACCTGCAGCAGCACCAATCCCCCACTGACCTAGAGCTCCCTCCATCTCCATCAGGCATCTCCCTGCAGGTCAGAGATACCCCACACTCAAGCACAGACCAGCCTCGGCCACAAGAGCATTCCAAGCCCAGGGCTGCCTGCCCGGGCACCAGTAGCATTAAACTCCCCCAAGCTCAGCTCTGTCCCCAATCCCTCCCACCTCCAGCCTAAATCCAGTTAAGCCGGTGCTGCATAGCCCAACTTCAGCAGCGCTGAGTCGCCCCTAAACCCAGCACTGCCTCCCACGGACTCCCAACCCCAACAACAACCCTCCCTCGCACTCCCCACTCCCCAGCTCTGCCCCTAGGAAACCCCCCAGGCAAGCCCCAAGCTCGGGGGCCCAGACAGCACTCAAACAGCCCATCCGGCCCCACAGCTCACGGACCCCTCCCAGCTCTCAGGAACACTAAACCACTGCAGACCCCGACCCCCGTCTCAGCCCGGCGCCGGCAGCAGAGAACCCCTGGGCTCGGCCCCGGTCCCCCTCACCAAGCAGCCACCGGCCATGACAGTCCTGGGTCCCGCTCGGCGCCTCCCGCGCTCCGTAGCACCGGCCGCGGCGCAACCGCGGGCTGAGGGGCGGGAAAGGGCAGGGCGGGGCGGGAAGGGGCTGGCGACCGCCATCATGGGCGTGGGCTCTTTCCTCTTCACTCTCTGCGTAGGAGGTGATTCGGGGGGGTTGTGTTTGGGTCGGTCCTGGATGCAGAGCACTAAGTTGTTTGGAGGCCGTGGGACTTAAATGCTGCTCCGTTGAGGAAGTGCCTTCTGCTATGTGAAGATGGGTTAAAAATAGGGCTTTTCACTCCCGTCCTTTGGGGTACTGGGTCTGAAGTTTTTGCTGGGGCTTTGTTCCTGCAGACGCAGCTTTTCTGCCCACGTAGCTGTAGGTCCTGGATCTATGAATGTGAAGCAGCTTCTAGCATAGACTAATCTGTTCTTAAATTATTTGGCACTTTGCTTCCCCCTCCTTTCCTCTTGCCCCTCCTTCCCTTCCCTCTCCTTCCTTTCCCCCTCCCTTTTCCTTTCCTCCCCTTTCTCTGCATATAAGTAAACCAGAACACAGCAAAGATGCTAAACAGGCCTGAGGTGCTAAAGAAGCCTTGGACAACCCAGTTTAGAGAAACACAAAGTTGGAAGTATGTTGTGGTTGCACTCTCACTGACAGGAGTAAGGGAGGGAAACACTTGTTTTTACTGAAGGGTTCCACCACCACAAATGAAAAACTCAACCCACCTTGTAGATAACACAGGTATATGTGTATATATATATATATAGCAGTAGCATCTATGAGGGCCATGGATGGTGGCTTCACTTAGTGAGTCCTCAGCCTCGGGGTTCCATAGCCAGAGAAAACAGCAGCCTGTTGGGGAGACAGGTGTCAGTATCTGGAACAAATGTCAAAAGAAAAAGTACCATTAAAGAATCTTCCTGCCTTTGTTTAAATAAAATAAAAGAGGGCACTCAGAAGCAACAGGCACACATCAGGTTCTGTGGGAGAGAGAGGAGGATCTTGAGATAGCCCAGTTCAGGCAAGGCTGTGCTGGCCAGGCTCGGGTCTTTGTGGTATTATCTACCCTGGTTTGGGCAGGATGGGATTTTCCAGCCTCTCAAAATTCATGGCTCTGGGAATGAGCCCTCCCCCCCCAGTCACCTCAGTCCCTGTTCTGCCACTGTAGTGGATGTAGTGGTAGTAGTGTTGTGTTGTGGGCCCTTATCCGGATCCCCACACATCCTGCCCAGGTTGCTATTAATGTAGTGGGTCAGAGACCCTGACGACATTTCAACCAAGAGGTTTTCGCTAAAGCTTCAAGCACAAAGGGAGAGTTTAGCAAATCCACTGACAAAACTATGGGCAGCTAAAGCAAACTTTCCTACAGAAAACACAAGAATTAAACTTACAGAGTCTATATAAAGCAGAACAGTCACCCCCCCACTGGCAGCACCACAGCGTCACCACCAGCCGGAGACACAGCCAGGCGTTTCTTCAGATGACCACCAGAGGGCAGGGTGAGGTCTCCTCCAGCCTTCACGCTCCTAAAGTTACGGAAATAAGCAGGAAAAGTGGATAAAATTCAACATTAATTCACCAAAGATAAATCATGCCAAACTAGAAGCTTCTCTGCTAGGACTGTCATAAGTCCAGGCAAAAAAAGCCACTTGAAATACCATTTCACAGCCTGCCGCCTAGACATCACACAGTCATTCTCAGTGAGTCCTTTTGTGCGGTTATTGACACAACCATGAAACAGGAAGGGACCAGGGATCTCAAGATCTGCATCTCAACCATAATGGCAGAGCGTTGCAGTTCCTGCACACAGGGCAGGTGACAGGCAGCAGAGCCATTGTGCAGTATCAGACCCACCCAGCATTCAGATGTGTCATTCCTGATGGAACTATAGCTAACCTTTGACTGCAAACCTCATTCAGAGAGCCCTGAACTTCTGTCTGGAGTGAGTGGGTCTAAGTTTAGCAACTAACCTGAAAATTTACCACTTTTGAATTGCAAATTTGTGGACAAAAGGCTCAACATGAGCCAGCAGTGTGCACTTGCAGCCCAGAAGGCAAACTGGATCCTGGGCTGCATCAGGAGAACTGTGGCCAGCAGGTCAAGGGAGGTGATTCTCCCCCTCTACTCTGCTCTGGTGAGACCCCACCTGGAGGACTGCATCCAGTTCTGGAGCCCTTATTACAAGAAGGATGTGGATGTGCTGGAGCGAGTGCAGAGGAGGGCCATGAGGATGATCAGAGGGCTGGAGCACCTCTCCTATGAGGCCAGACTGAGGGAACTGGGGTTGTTCAGTCTAGAGAAGAGGAGGCTCCCAGGTGACCTTATTGTGGCCTTCCAGTATCTGAAGGGGACCTACAAAAAGGCCGGGGAGGGACTTTCTAGGATGTCAGGTAGTGACAGGACTAGGGGGAATGGAGCAAAGCTGGAGATGGGTAGATTTAGAGTGGATGTGAGGAGGAAGTTCTTCAGCGTGAGAGTGGTGAGAGCCTGGAATGGGTTGTCCAGGGAGGTGGTTGGGGCCCCATCCCTGAAGGTGTTTAAGGCTGGGCTGGATGGGGCTCTGGCCAGCCTGGTGAGGGGTTGGAACTGGATGATCAGGTGGTCCCTTCCAACCCTGAGTGATTGTGATTCCATAACTTGTCCAGTGAAGTGATCCTGCTGTGGCAGGGGGATTGGACTAGATGACCTTTCAGGGTCCCTTCCAATCCCTAATGATTCTATGAAATCTCACTTCTCACGTGTCCCATTAATGTTTAAACTGCTGAGCACACCAGTTTCTACCCACACTCTTGCAGCTCAAGAATATGTCAATTAGGGGACAGCATACTAGGCTTCAGAAAGCCACAGGACTTCTGAGAAAATTGAGGTTCTCAACAAGACCAGCGGTGGGAAGAAGTATTTGCTAGCTACAGAAGCACCAAGAGATGTCGAGTTGCTTAAGAGAATGTGCACCAGCTAAGATGGAACCAGCAACCACACCCAAGTCTCCCAATCACTAGCAGCAAAACAAAGTCATTCCATCTCCATGACCTCATCACAGGAGTTCCATGGCTATTTCAAGTCCCATCTCAATACACCCTAGAGGTGGGAGACAGGCTCCTTGAGGAACCACCTCTGCAGTGCCTGTGTCAAGGAGTGGAGCAGTTATCCTGTTATTGCCACTTTGCATCCAGAGCAGATGGCAGGGAACTGGGCAGACCAAGCAGACCACTACAAGGAACCAACAGCTGCAAGTGAAGATCAGTGTTGTCCAGAGACTTGCTGTCCTGCTGTGGAAGGAGGCAGATGCAGAGAGTTTAGGAGGCACTGCAGAGGGGACAAGGTCCAACAGGGAACTCCACTGACATGCTGCTCTCTGAGTTACATGCTCTCATAGCTTCCATACTGCTTTCCATCAGCTGAAGGTGTAGCTTGCTGCCACATCAGCAATTTTCTTTCTTACTTATGACTCCATCCTCCCATGTGTGCCAAACTCATCTATTCATAGGCCACATTTTTTTCTCCCACCTGCCTTTGTGCTTATTTTCCTTCCTTTCAGTTAAAAAGGCAGGGAAGAAGAAACCCTTCTCCTCAAGTAAATCCCTCACTGACCTACATGCAAATTTGTTTGAGCAAATTCAGAGAGCTCTGAACCTGTGTGAGTAAGAGGAGAAAGTGGCGCAGGCTCTGCTGCTATTGGAACAGAGCTTTACTGCTGCTTAACAACAAGGCAATGAAACAAAAGTCACTGGAGTTTAGAGGAAGCTCAGCTAAGGGACACCTGGCTGTCCTAGATGCTTGTTATCAGAGCCTTGGAAAGAGGGTGAAAGGTGACATAAGTTGATAATATCAACAGCTGGGAAAGGCTGACATGGCTAGGGAGCCTGTCACCCTCCTCATACCAGTGTTTTGCTGTGGTAAAGCAAACGGTGGGCAGAGCCCACACAATGGAGCTGCTCATGCCACCAAGAGAGAATTTGTCTGTCTCAGATCAAAGGCATCTGCTAGGCAGAGAGCCAGAAATGTCTGTTAACTGCAATGCTGTATTTTATTGCCTTTGCAGGTCATTTCATGGAGTCATAGAATCATAGAATGTACTGGGTTGGAAGGGACTTTCAAAGGGCATCCAGTCCAACCCCCCTACACCAAGAAGGGCCATCACTCACCAGACAAGATTGCCTAGAGCCCAATCCAGCCTGACTTGGATGGCTCCAGGGATAGAGCCTCCACCACCTACCTCTCTGGGCAGCCTGTTCCAGGGAACCCCCACCCTCAGATTCAAGAACTTTTCCCTGATGCTCTTCCCCCTCATTACGGAGGGCCAGGAGAAATTTCTTTTCTCCCAGCTGGACTGAAGTTTCCCTGGCTGGCCTGGATAACCAGGCCTGTCCTGCCAGTCAGCAAGCAAAGGTGAACTGGCACTGGCTGACTGTGGGCACCAGGGGACTCTTCTGACATGAGAGTGTGGTGCCCATGCTGTGCAGTGGGGACATCACAGTGTGACATCATGGTGATATCTGATAGTGGTGTCCTGGCAGAAGGGAGTGGTCAGAAGAGAAATCAATGAAGAGTGCTTATTGCTTTTCACACTCTGTAGCAGTTTGACCATTAACCAGATAGGATTCAAAATAAACAGGGAGGAGCTACAAGCCATAGTGCACCAGGAAAACTATGATAGAGCAGCTATCACAGAAACATGCTAGGATGCCTCACGCAACTGGAGTGCTGCAATCAATGCCTATGAGCTCTTCTGTGAGCAGGGGTAGGCAGGGAAGGAGAAGTGGTGGGGTGGCCCTTTATATTAGGGACTTCTGTGAATGTCTAGAACTTATAGTGATGATAGAGTTGCATGCTTAGGGCTCAGAATCAGAGGGAAGGCCAACAGAGTTGATGCTGTGGCCTGTTATAGACCTCCCAATCAGGACAGAGAGGCAGACAAAACAGTCTACAGATAACTGGGTGAAGTCTCACCATCACTTGCTCTTGCACTCGTGGGGGCTTTCAACCTCCTGGATGTCTCCTGGAAATACAACATAGCAGAGCAGGAACAGTCCCAGAGGTTCCTGGAACGTGTTGAATATAACTTGTAACAGCTTGTAAGTGAGCCAACTACGGAAGCCTCTCCACTAGATCATCTGTTTGTGAACAGAGACAGACCAGCAGGAGATATGAAGGCTGGTGGCCATCTTGGGCAATGCAATCATGAGATGGTGGAGTTTTTAATTCTTGGGTAAGTAAGAAGGGAGGTCAATAGAACGACTTCCTTGAATTTCCAAGAGGGCACACATTGACACATTTAGGAGATTCGTCAATGGCATCCATTAGGAGGTAGTCCTCAAGGACAAAGGAGTCCAGGAAGGCCGGACATTCCTTAAGAGGGGAATCTTCAAGGCACAGGAACCAGCTGTCCACATGCTGTAAAATGAGCCAGCATGGTAGAAGACCTGCCTGGCTAAGACAGCTTTGGGTAGAAACCAGGAAGAAAAGGAAAGTCTACTGGCTTATGGAACAAGGGGTAGGTGACTCAGGAAGAGTGCAAGGTTGTTGCAAGGATATGTAGGGAGAAAATTAGAAAGCCAAACGCTCAGCTAGAACTTAATCTGGCCAGTATCATTAAAGATAATACTAAATGTTTCTATAAATACGTTAACAGTAAAAGAAGAACTAAGGAGAATCACACATGTTAACAGTAAAAGAAGAGCTAAGGAGAATCTCCACACTCTATTGGATGCAGAAGGGAACCTTGTGATCAAGGACATGGAAAAGGCTGAGCTGCTGAGTGCCCACTTTGCCTCAGTTTTTGTCAGCAATGCTTGTTGCTCGCTGAGGGTCCAGCTCCCTGAATTGGAAGACACGGATGGGGAGCAGAATGCAGCCCTGATAAACCAGGAGGCAATGATTTATGTGGAACCGCCGATGTTCCAGCTTACACCCATTGCCCCTTGTCCTATTATTAGATGACACCGAGAAGAGCCTGGCTCCATCCTCCTGACACCCACCCTTCTCATATTTATAAACATGAATGAGGTCACCCCTCAGTCTCCTCTCCTCCAAGCTAAAAAGACCCAGCTCCCTCAGCCTTTCCTCATAACAGAGGTGTTCTACCCCCTTCATCATCTTTGTGGCTCTGCACTGGACTCTCTGCAGCAGTTCTGTGTCCTTCTTGAACTGAGGGGCCAAGAACTAGAGACAATATTCCAGATGTGATCTCACCAGAGCAGAGTAGAGGTGGAGAAGAACCTCTCTCAATCTGCTATCCACCCCCCCTTCTGATGCACCCTAGGATGCCATTGGCCTGGCTCATGGTCATCCTGCTGTCCAACAGAACCCCCAGGTCCCTTTCTCCCACACTGCTGCCCAACAGATCAGTCCCCAACTTATACTGGTACTTGGGGTTGTTCTTGCCCAGAAGAAAGACTCTACAGTTGCCCTTGTTATACTTCATTAAATTTCTCCCTGTCCAGCTCTCCAACCTGTCCAGGTCTTGCTGAACGGCAGCACAGCCTGCTGAGGTGTCGGCCACTCCTCTCAGCTTTGTGTCATCAGCAACCTTGCCGACAGTGCTCTCTAATCCCTCATCCAAGTCATTAATCAATAGACTGAATAGTACTGGTCCCAGTACCAACCCTTGGGGGACTTCACTAGATATAGGCCTCCAACTAGACTATGTCCCACTGACCACTACTCCCTAGTTTCTATCCTGCAGCCAGTTCACGACCCACCTCACTACCCTGTCATCCAGACCACACTGCCTAAGTTTGGCTGCTGCAAGGATGCTGTGTGAGACTGTGTCAAATGCCAGAAAATAATGTTTAATCTTGGTCTACACGACACTGCTTGCAAATAGTTGCAGGCAATCCAAAAATCTTTTCCACTTAGGTTTTAATTCATGACCAACTTTGTTTTCTCTGCCATGCAAGGAGGTCCTTCAACAGCAGACCTAAGGAAACCTGGTCCTTCATGGATTTAGTGTTTGGATAATTAATTTCTGTATGTTGGTGGGTTTTTTCCTCATGGCTACTATGGTTCAGTCTGTTGCAGCTTCTAAGTCAGTGTACTGTAAGGTCTCTTTCCACAGACTGTGTGGTTTCAGAGATCACTTAGGGGCTTTCAAAAGCTTCAGTGTTCTTTGAGCTCTTCCCTGAATTGAAGCACAGTCACCACAACCCCAGCACAGCTATGTGCCATCATGAAACTCAGCATAAACCAGATGAAAAAGGAAGTCAAGGGCAGATTATGTAATAGCTTAGCAGAATTCCTTTAAAACACAATCCAAGTCTGAAAAGACATCAAATCAGACAATTCTTTTCTGTAGCCTTGTCTCCTTCTTTCCCAGACACATGGCCTGAAACCAAATAGCTTCAACGGTCACCCTCTAGCTACCAGACCTTCAGCCCTGAATGCGAGACAATAGGAAGCTCCTCAGTCCCAATCTGGAGCCTTGTTCTCTCACAAACAGAAGCCAGCCACAGCTACTTTACATCTCCCTCTCACCAGAGGGGAGTCAGTCCCTCATCCTTGCAGCCCATCACCCTGCAGTGCTGCGTGACACCACTGGAGAAGCAGTAGCTGTTTATAAATAGAGGGCTGACTCATGCTGGGACATTGGTCTCTTTTCTTGTCCCTCCCTAACGCTATCTCACCCAGCACAAGTGAGCAGTAAAACTACTCCCCTGCATGATCCCACTCCAAGCTGCACTGGCCACACAGGGTTAAGCAACCAGATACATCAGCGCCTTACTGGAGGCTGTGCTCCTTAGGGCTTTGTCTGGTAGTAATTAAGCCATGTCATTCTTAATGAAAGCTTGGTGGGAGAGTGTCTTCCCCTCTATCCTCAATGGTGTCCAAAAAGAATGTGTGAGCAGGGACAGGGCAGAGGCTGCCAGTAACATCCTGCAAGCTGCAGAAAGAGGAGCAGAGTCATGCTAAAACCATCAATTTGAGCTTCCAGTGACATCACTTCCCTCCTCACCTGCCCCACCCTGCATCCACATCCAGACAGCCCTCTCTCAGTTCTTCTTTTCTTGCTCAGCAGGGCCCAGCTGTGCTCTGCAATCCCACCCCTGAGGTGGAAAACAGCACCTGAGCACTTGCAGGGTTAGAGCAACCCCCAGACGCAGCAAGTTCACTGCAGCATGAACACGCAACGTTTTATTCCTTTGAGCAGCCTCTACTTGGAGATTAATTCAAATAAAAGCCGTTTAATTCACAGGACAATCAAAGTTTGCAAGATAAGTAACTGGTGGGACAGCTACTCCCTAGCAGCCCTAATTAGTATTCAAGATCCGGGCTGGTATGTTAAAGGCTATGTTCTAGTACAGCTCTTCCACTATCCATAATAGTTCAGCAACATTCGAGTCCACAGTGACCATTAAACCGTTGTGCTGTGGTTTAAGTGGAAACCAACAAGACTTATTTGGAGATGAGCTGAGCAAACAGGAGATGAGCTCTCACAACAGAAAGCTGTGCAGAGCTTTGGGCTAGACAGAGTGCTGATAATGCCTCCATCTCAAGGAGTCAAGTCCAGGGGCCACCCAACCACATCTGTTAGCCAGAGCAACACCAGACACTTCCCAAAGAGGTAGAAGATCCTCAGCCTGCCCTCCAGTATCTCAGGACTGGTTTATCTCTGGACCATTACACCCATTAGTCCATTGGGAAAGTGACACTATTTATTGTCACGGCTTATTGCCATGTTTCCCATGTAAGAACCTAAGTTAGACATGCTCTGTCTTGCTAAATATATGACCTTACAAACTTCAGAAGACAATAAGACACAGATAAGGAAACTTCATTAATCAATTATTAAATATTTTTCCAAATTATTTTTTCACAGCCCAAATGCCCTTTAGTTACTGTAATGATTTCTTGGCAACAAGCCCCAGGCAGGGTGTTTCGAACAGGAGGTTCTCCACAGCTACCACAACATACCTACCACTCCTGGGTAGCTACTTCATAGAATGATTTAGGTTGGAAGGGACCTTAGAGATCATCTAGTTCCAACCCCCCTGCCATGGGCAAGAACATCTACCACTAGACCAGATTGCCCAGAGCCCCATCCAACCTGAGATCCAACCATTCTGGGCAACCTGTTTCTAGTGCCTCATGTCCCTCATAGAGAGGAATTTCTCCCTAATATCTCATCTAAATCTGTCTTTTGGTTTGAAGCCGTTCCCCCTCATAAAGTCCCTCTCCAGCTTTCCTGAAGGCCCCTTTCAGGTACTGGAAGGCTGATACAAGGTTCCTCCAGAGCCTTCTCTTCTCCAGGCGGAACAGCCCCTATTCCCTCAGAATGTCCCCACAGCAGAGGTGCTCCAGTACTCTGATTTTCTTCATGGCCCTTACCTGCATGTGCTCCGACAGCTCCCTCATGCAGATAAACACTCCCACTCAACTCAGTGTCATTTGCAATTTTACTGATGGTGCACCCTATCTACTTACCAAGATCACTGATGAAGATAAACAGCAGTGGTCCTAATACTGAGCCCTGCGTGACACCATGTGTCACTGGCCAATTTAACTCCATTCACTACCACTCTTTGGGCCCAGCCATACAGCCAGTGCTTTATCCAACAGAGTGTCTGCTCATCGAAGCCATGGGCAGCCAGTTTTTTCCTGAGAGTTCCGAGTAACAGTGTGCCAAAAGCTTTGCAGAAGCCCAGGGAGACAATATCCACAGCCTTTCCCTCATCCATTAGGTGGGCCACCATGTCATAGGAGATCAGGTTAATCAAGCAGGACTCGCTTTTCATAAACCCATGGTGGCTGGGCCTGATCCCCTGGTTGTACTCTGCATGGCACATAACGACATTCAAGAAGGTCTGCTCCACAGCCTTCCCTGACACCTAGGCCAAACTGACACGTCTGTAGTTCTTTTCTGCCTTTCTTGTATGTGGAGGTCACACCTGCTACCCCCCAGTGCACTGGGATCTCCCCAGATATTCAGGACTCTCTGTAAATAATGGAAAGTGACTTGGTGAGCACATTCGCCTACTCTTTCAGTACTCTTGGGTTGAGCAGTTACTGCATCTCCTAATAATTCCAGGAATGGTCTCTTCAGCTTTTTTTTTGTTTTCTCTTCTGCTACTTTTTCCCACACTTCTCCTTTATTTCTCTCCTCTCCCGCCAGGTTCAGGATTGCCTTGTCCAGTACAGAGAAGTGTCACAGGCAGCTTTGATAGCCTGAGACTTTTGCTGCGGGGTGCTGGGTTAGTCAGACACACCCTGCCCATCTTGCTGAAGATGGTGATGATTTGTTGCCACCAATCGTGCTGGGAACACAATTTATTCAATTTATTAAAAAACCCAAAGAGCTTTGCCTGCTTGACTCACGCCTGCTGCTGTGTTTAGTATCATTGGAAAATTGCTCCATGTAAGGAGCAATTTAGAAACAGCTTGATGAGGAACATCTTGTGCTGAAGAAAACTCATCTGCTTTCCTTTAGACCAGCTGCATGTTTGCTGAGGATAGATGCACTGGGTACATAAATGGAGATGGCTTAGACATACTGAAGCAGCAACTCATTCAATAACCACACATTTATGAAGACAGTTTCTAATCAAACCCTTTCTCCAAGCAAAGATAACTGGCTATCCTTGACATTCTTGCCACAAATACATGGCAGCTCTTGCACTCTGCTGTCTACAGCACACAACAGCTTTATTGTGCAAGGACGCACCAAGCCTACATGACAATCCCAGCCTCAAGGCATTCATCATTAATAAGACTTCAAAGCTGTCTGCCGTACACTGGCCAATTGCATGGCAGTGCCTCCAGCTAAGATACAGCCCTTGCTTGTCTGCCTGCTTAATGCTATGGTCAACATGGGTGCACACAGGATGGGAGGTGCCTTTTCACTGTAGGTGAGAAAAAAAATCTCATTCTGTTCAAAATTTAAATGCTCTTTTGCCTCCTACGTTGACTTTATGGTGTGATGGGACAAGGAGGATTGCCTGCCTTTGCATTAGACAGCAAGAGAACTGGGATTCACAGAGATCTTCATATATAGAAGATATAGATGGTTTCGCATAGAAACCATCAAGATGCTGAAGCAGGAGTTCAAGCCAGTCACAGACAGACAGATGTGCTTCAGCCCAGCAGACCCTGGTGTCATGCAGGAGGCAAGCACATCTGAAGCAAAGCAAGCAGCTCTGCAGGAACCTATATTCTGGGCAAAGATCCATTGTGCCTTCAAGAGCCCATGCCAAACACCTCCTACAACTGGAGAGGTTTCACTCAGGCTTAGCAAGTTGAAGACAGCAACAGCACAAGTGCCCAGCAAGGAGCTGCTCAGCCAGCCCTGCTGCAGTAAGCAGTATCATAGCCCTGATGGGGACCTAGTCAGGGAACCCAGCAAATAGTGAGGTAGAGCATGGCTCTGCTTGCTGCATTACCCACCTCCCCACACACCTCTTCACTGCCAAGAACACAGCATATGAAAACCTCTTGAAATCTCAACAAGATTGTGTTCTCTCACCTTGATTGCTAGTGAAGCCTATGATTTCAGCTTCTCTTGTCAAGACTGGTTGTCTCAAAAACTTGTGCCCCTGCTAAGAATAAGCTGAAACTCTCTACCTGCCTGCTGGCTGGCCAGCAAATACACACACGTTTCCTCAAGAAGGAAGTACCAGGGCCCAGTCGATATTTAGGAGATTTGACAGAGAAGTGAGGATAGTGAGTGCTATAAAGAATTACCACATCAGAGGCAAGGATAAGTCAGAGTATGCTGTTCACAGAATAGTTTGTCCCTAGTTTAGGTTACAGGGCTTTCTCTTTTTTCTTTGCCAAGGGCTCTTCTCTCAGCGAGTTACACAAGGTGTCAGCTCTGCATCATGCAAAGTGGAGCAGCCCCAGGATAACAGCACTGTCATGACACCACGATGAGTTTTGGTTTGGGTCCCAGTTTTACTTTGGGCATTTTTTTCACTCTGTGCCCTCTTTTTGCCCCTGGCACAATAGCATTGGCTCCAGGAGGGACTGCTCTTCAAGCACTTACAGAACAGATCTCTACTGTGCACACACATGACCAAGGTAAAGCCAGTAGAAACAACCTCTTGATTACTAAAGCCAAGCCCAAGAAAGTCATTAAAGGACAAACCAACCCTGACCACTCAAGTCAAGTCCCTATTGTTTGCCATAAAGCAATGTAACCCCAGAATTTGCTTGTTTTCAGGGTATCTCTAGCTGCAGAGCTTCCCCTCTGTGATGGCTCTGCCCAGGATGGGTGGAAGAGGAGTGGATCACATCGCCTCCAGGTCCCCCAGGTCAACTTGACTTGCTTTTCCAGAAAGAGCTGCTGGAGCAGCTTTCTTTTCCAGAAAGAGTTAATAGGTTTTCCAGATGGCATTGGTGGGGTTCAGTTCAATGTCACTGCTGTAGAACTACACTGTGTTCTTGTTGTCCTTCCCTGGGCCATTGGCAGGAGGCAGCAGGGTGGGGGAAGACCACCCGTGGTTCCCAGTTGTCACGGCCCCCTCGTTACAGTTGCAAGGTGGACTGTGTAGGTTCTTTTACCGTGACTACACAGTGTAAAATGCAAAAGCAAGGCAAACATGCCAGGGGGTTACACTTCAACAGTGCAATTTTATTGCCTTCTCCATAAAGTGGCACATGACAGAAAGACAGAACGATGGAAAAGGAAGAAAGAGTAAAGAGAAGAAAGAGAATGACAGCTACCATCACAGGGTCCTAGGCAGCGTTCATTTGCCTTCTGATCTTCCAAACATTTCTTGGTTGGGAAAGCTTCCAAAAGCTTTCCCGAAAGCTTGCCACCGTTATGCAGGCTTGCGTGCTCAGCTTGCTGCACAGTGCACGCTGCGCTGCCTAGGCTGCGCTTGGCACCCTTCTTGCTGCTAAGGAGCCATCTTTCATGCCAAGCAACACACCTTGCTCCACCTCTGACTCATGGAGCTTTGCCAATCTCTGCCTTCTTGAGCCAGGGTCTCACACTTTGGCTGAAGAGGTAGTCCCCCTGGAGGCGAGTGGCTTTTAGCCAGGTTGTGTGTTTTGGTATTATAATGAGCAAAGCCCATCTGATGTCTTCCTAGATGTCAGCTGGTCCTTGGTGGTCAATCTTCCTTGACAGTCTAATGTCATCTACACCATGCTAGGTAGCAAGGAAAATAGCACCATGCAATTAGGTGTTCCTGGCTCTCTCTGCTACAATGGTTCCAATTATCTTAGTGTCGAGTTCTGGACCTCTGCATCCAGTTCTGTACCTTTATTGTCCAAGTCCATAATGACTATGTTGAGGCAACTCTGACCGACTCTTACACCAGTCTTGCAGCACCCAAGCCTCACTATCTTCCATAGTTTTGTATCTGGCAGCCCCTGTACCCCGTGACCCCTCTCTGCCTCCTGTAGCACTCTATAGGTCCCTATCTGGCAGATCCACTGCCCTAACGGCCTCCTATCTGGCAGCTCCCCACGGCCCCAAATAGCTCCCTATCTGGCAGCCCCCTATTAGGAGGGGACTATTGGAGCCCTACTAGATTTCTCCTGCTTTTGAAATTGTTTTTCCTTCCAACTGCTGATGACCTACATAATAAGCAGGTCACCAGAACATGAGAGATGTTTTCTGAGGCAAACAAGAAAAGCCGAGCAGTTCCCCCGCTGCGCATGCTTTTGAGGACACAAGTGAAGTGCTGCTTCCCTGGGGTCCCATTCATCAGCCTCCTTTATGCTCTTCCTGTCTGCAGCAGGAGCTGCTGGAATCCCACTGGGGACATGATCAGACCTGGAGCAGAACATCAGGTTGTTTAAGGACCAGCTGCAGCGGGGACTGAGGGAAGCTTCAGGAACATAAACCCTCCTGACATGAACAACAGTAATGCCCTGTGCGTTAGGCCCACGTGATGACCTGACTGCATGAGATTCAATCCGCTAGGCAAGGCAAGCTTCCATCCAGGCAGGCAAGGAGAAAGCAGAATGCTGTGAAGGGTCACAGTGAAGCTGTGAAGTCGTCACAGTAATCCCTGTGGTGCAAACCCTCCACAGCCAAAGGAAGGATATGGTTGTAGCAGGTCTGCAGCCCACAGGAGTACAAGACTGGGTTGTTCCCAGCTGGAATGGTGCCCTACCTGAAGATATGGCAAGCAAGAAACAGGGCTAGAAGAGCCTGAACATTCATTACTTCTCAAGTTCTGGTCATTGCTGCCCCCTTACAGGAAGCACTCCTAAAGGCTTGCTACAGTAAGGTACAAGCTGGAAATGAGAAGGATTTAAGTAATGAAGAGAAGAAAGACCCAGAGACAGTATAGTTTTAAAGCACAGCAGTATGGAACTAGACTGTCTCAAGAAGATGTCTCCAGCACCACACTCTCTAATCTTCCAGCTGATCTCTCCCCACCTTCAGCCACCCCTCCCAAACAGGAGACAACACTGTGAAAGATGTAGGCCAGCATATCCAATCCCCACATGGACCAGAGCTAGATGCCTACCCAAGGGTAAGACAGGAATCTATTACAGAAATGACTGTAATGTGATCCACCCTGGGGCTCAGATAGGCCCAGAGGGATATACGGAGTGAGTAACCAGAGCAGACAAGGGTAAGAAGCTCTCTCGAACAGCCTAATGGCTCAGAAAGCTCCAGTAATGACAGTGCAAGTCTGGTAACTAGGTCACAGTTATGAGCCTTAATTCATCCTGAAGAGACCCATCTGCCATGGGGAACAAGACAGATAAGGTAAGTCACTAAGCCCAGAAGCAGGCCAAGGGTGATGCCAGACCCCAGCCAAGCACCCAGCAGTTTGAGGACTATGTTCCACTTGGCAGTAGCAGCTGCTTTGCTCAACCAACAGACACACTAGGCTCTCTCCATCTCCTCCAATGAAGCAATGGCAGACCAGAGCCTGCTCAATAGTCCATATCCAAACCACACTGACATCAAGTCATTCAGATCAGTCAGGATCTGAAACAGCCTGGGACAGGCAGACAAGGGGCTGCAGCAGAGGAGATAGATCAAATCCTGCTGGACTGCTGAACTCTGGCTTCCTGCACTGTGTTTCACCTGCAGCCCTGCTCTTCCACCCGACACTCCTCTGTGTCAGGGTGCACTACCCCAAGTCACTTCTTCCCTGACTCCTTTGGGAGAAGTTGAGATATGCCAGCTTCTCCCTTTGTGCTGCATCAGCTTGCACAGAGGTTTAAATTAACATGCTGGGCTGAGAGTTACACTCTGGGAACCCAGGTGCTGTGTGGAGAAAAGGTCCTGACACTGCAGCTGAAGTTCGGAGAGGTCATGTGTTGCCAAGGCCAAATTATTCACCTGGTAGAAAGACCTGTCCCTGACTTTGACCTGACTTTGACAGTGGGGAGCCTACCTGGCATTTGAGTGGCAGAGATGAACTGAGGGCATGAATCACTGACACCTGGAGAAATCATCTAGGTGCACACGATCTACCCTGGGCTCTGCAACTAACTAGGGTTTACACCTAACATACTATCTGCTTAAATCTAGCGGGGACAGGGAGAGAGCTGCGATAATGTTGATTGAGTTTTCAAGACCTGCCTCTGCTACATAAGCAATTAAAAAGCAGCCACCATCAGCAAAGATGCAAAACCTATCAGGGTTTCTGAAGACTCAGCACAAAGCAGAAGCCTTAAAAACAGCTCTTTCAGATTAAGGACATGTGACTAATAAGCCCTAAACTGACAATTGTTGGAAGATGGGGGCGGCCTAATACTAAAGCCATGTCTCCAGGGGCTCTTACTAAAGTGTCACTTGTGCTCACTGCCTCTTCCAAAGGCACTTTGTGTTCAGCGACACACACAGCTGACAGCATACCAGGGAGCAGGCACAACTCCATACAACTAAACCAGAACAAGCACCAAGGGGAAGACGTGCCAAGTCAATATAGCACAATACTTCTACCCAAAGAAGCTTTCAATAGCTGAGCAATCCAACTGCAGGCACACGCAGTCAGCACGCACATGCCCTGGTCTCCCTCACCAAGTGGAGCTGTGTGAGGTACTGCATCGCTGAGAGATCACTTCATGAAGACTAGATCACCAGCTATCAGACCCAAGAGGCAGTGTCAGGACTTTGGGAAGGGTGTACTGAAATAACATTTTCCTATTCAAATGCAAACTTAAGAAAGAGCTCTAGTTTATTTGCTATTGTAATTGGAGACTTAAATCTCTGACTTGCTCAAAATCTGATTGCTCTTCAGGGTAAATGTATCTTGTTGGGTTTTTGCTCTGGAGGAGACATACAGATTTGGCAACCAAGCTGAAACACACTCAGGAAAGGTTACCTACCACGTCTCTGAGGCAGTAGTACAGGGAGTACAGAGCAATCCATGGCCCCGTAGGCTCATAAGGAAACCCAGAGCTCCCCCCCTTTGCTCACTTGTAGAAGAGCAGCAGCCTTTTCTGCTGTGCCAGTCACCAGCCTTCTCTCTCCCTCCTCCATCCACAGTGCAAGACCAGGAACCATGCAAGCCCTGCAGACCATTCTAGATTTCAGCTCTAGATCTGTGCTCAGGGATCCAGGGGCTTGGCACACCTTTGCTGCCGTTAGCTGTTAACGGCTCAAGTGGTGCACAGCTCAAGTGGTGGCTGCACCCATGCCAGATACTCCATCCTCCACTACAGGGCCTCATCCATGTTGCAGGTTGAACAGGATGAAGTTTCACATCTTAGCACCTGGCCTAGTCAATGTGTATTGCCCCATACAAAATTTCTCCTCAAAACTGTCTTCCAAGATATTGCTGCCTCATAAATCATTGCTTGGTAAACGATCTCTAGTTCCATCCACCCAGACACAGAGACTTGCTCAGCACACTCCCGCAGAGGCAGAAGAATTAACCTGTGAGTAGCGAATGGGCTGGGGCAAAACGTTGCAAGGCAAAACAACCACTTTCCTACCTGCTAAGCACTAAAATAACATGAACCAGTGGTGCTGTTTGGCTTCCAAGTGCCAAACAGAAACGTAAAACTGACATCAGCTTTGAGGGGAATGGTTCAGCCACTGCATAAATCCCAGCACCCCAGCAACAGCTTCATGCAATGGAGTTAATCTGCAGGTTTCCTGGTGCTACTGATAGCTGCAGAGAATCAGTTACCCTTCACCCCAAATTCTTTCTCCACCTAGTGCTACCACCCTCCACACCACATGCTCCCTTTCTCAGTGCTGTGAGGAGGTGTCTCAGGAGACATCTTCTGTCCTACCATTCAGTTACATGGTTCTTTTAATTAACACATTGTCACATTTCACACTGGAAAAAAGATATGACTTTTTGTGAATATGAACCCTGAATTGCTTTTTCAAGTCCAGCCTTGAAGCACAGACTTGTCAAGTCTAGAAACCAACACTGGAAATGTTTAAAAAAACCCATACTACACTCTAATTCTCTGTGAAGCCTATGGGATGGCTGCAGCAATTTTGGGGCAAAGTGCTGCAACTTGCAAATCTGCAGAGACTAGATTTTCTAATGCACATTAAAGCTCCATAAGATCAGCCAAGATCTACTATAACACCACAGCACTCAGGTCAGTTGCATGATCCATCACTAATGCTGAGCCAGCAATAAACCTCTGTTCTCCCTTGATTTGCTCTTGCAGTCAATTTGACACGAGAAACCAGGCGCAGAAGAGACTACTGACTTAGGTCAGGTTTGCATTTTGCCAATTCAGTCTTAATTTCTCAGCCAATCCCTTTCAACTTTTCTGTATGCAAGGTTTGCACTTGCATCTTTCCAGGACATTTCCTAGATCAGCTAGTATCCCTCTTTGCCCAGGGCTGGAGCAACCTGCACATACAGGAGAAAGCATGTCCATCTCATTGACTAAATGCAGGGTTCCTGAAAAGACAATGCTAGAGACTCCAGGTTCTTTCTCATGTCTCTTAGAGACATAAGAGCAAGACATTTTCCAACCATTACCATACCCCAGGCAAACACTTGATGAGACTAGGTGTGCTAAGCACACCAAATCAAAGACAGCTTGTTCCTTTGAATCCTCTAGCCAGTAGATCTCAGCTAGAACAGTGTTGAAATCAGTTGCAGAACCATTAGGTCAGATAAACTCCAGTCAGAAAAGTCTGCCAGAAGGGTCGCAGTACCCCAAAACACTCTCAATCCCAGATGTTTTGGCTGGTCCTCACATGTACTCCTCCTGGTACTGCCTGTGCTGCTTGGCAGGAGCATGGCCCAGAGCTTTGCATGGCGCGGGTTGTTTGTAAGACAGTGCAGAGAACTTGCCAGCTTTATGAAGAGTCCAGTGCAAAGGCAAACAAGGAATGAAATCCTTGTGGACTTCAATAATCTTAACATGTCATAGAGCTTCTGCTCAGAAGCTCCCAAGTTAGGATTTGGAGATACCATGTGCTAATTTCCTCCATTAATATCTCAGCACTGACCCTTCTCCCCTATCGTTGACACTCTTCTCTTTTTAACACCTTATCACCACCCCTTAACTTTATCATCTGTAGGACACAAGGAGGAATAACGTGTTGCACTTCAAAGGTTAAGCAACAAGAGCTATTGCAAAACAGCACAGCAAACCACATGGGCAGAACACTCCAACACCCACGCTGGGAGACAGAAACTCTCTCAGAGGAAGGAGCTGGACACCAACAAGGCTGTAGCGCATGCTTGCGGCCTTGTGCTGTGGCACATGAGCTGGGGTGTCACACAGACCCTTCTCCCACTCATGGGAGTGGTCTGGGTCCTATGGTGTTTCATACTCCATTACCACACTTGCATATTATTTTCGTGTTGTCTGAAACATCCCCCTGTAGATGTGACACATCCTTCCGCTCTGCTGCTTGGCCACTTCTCTCTCAATCCTTTGGGTGTTTCTTTTAA
The DNA here is from genome assembly GCA_013400115.1 of Rhinopomastus cyanomelas. NCBI lineage: Eukaryota > Metazoa > Chordata > Aves > Bucerotiformes > Rhinopomastidae > Rhinopomastus > Rhinopomastus cyanomelas. The sequence continues at coordinate 161,151 of VXBP01002931.1, read as the reverse complement.
GAAGTGAATTCTAACTGACTGTACAACTATAGCAACTGACATCAACTATAGCAACCACCTCTTCAACAGGTTTCCCTGACCATTCACAGAATCATCACATCAGGGATTGGAAGGGACCTCAAAAGATCATCTATTCCAATCCTCCTGCCACAGCAGGATCACGTAGACCAGGTTGCACAGGAACATATCCAGGCACGTTTTAAACATCTCCAGTGAAGGAAACTCCAAAATCCCCCTGGGCAGCTTCTTCCAGTGCTCTGTCACTCATTGTCAAGAAGTTCCATCTCACATTCATAAGGAACCTCTTATGTTCCAGCTTACACCCACTGCCCCTTGTCCTATCACTAGATGACATTCAAAAGAGCCTGGCTCCATCCTCCTGACACCCACCCTTCAAATATTTATAGACATTAATGAGGCCACCCCTCAGTCTCCTCTTCTCCAAGCTAAAGAGACCCAGCTCCCTCAGCCTCTCCTCGTAAAGGAGGTGCTCCACTCCATCATCTTCGTTGCTCTGCACTGGACACCCTCCAGCAGCTCTGTGTCCTTCTTGAACTGAGGGGCCTAGAACTGGACACAACACTCCAGATGT
>VXBP01002931.1:141539-160013 GCA_013400115.1 Rhinopomastus cyanomelas | reverse complement strand
CCTCATTAATGTCTACAAATATTTGAAGGGTGATTGTCAGGAGGATGGAGCTAGGGTCTTCTCAATGTCATCTAGTGATAGGACAAGGGGCAATGGTTGCAAGCTGGAACACAGGAGGATCCATATAAGTATCAGAAGGAACTCTTCACATTGAGGGTGACAAAGCATTGGAACAGGCTGCCCAAGGGGGATGTGGAGTCTCCTTCTCTGGAGACATTTAAGATCCTCCCTGATATGTGCTGTGTGCATTGGTCTAGGTGATCTTGCTGTGGCAGGGGGATTGGACTACATGATCTTTTCAGGTCACTTCCAATCCCTAATGATTCTATGATCTTTATGTGCACACCGAGCAGGGCAGTATGAGAAAGAAAGAAGTGCCTAATGCTCTTTAGCAACACCTGAAACATCCCTGTGTTATCAACACTGTTTTCCTCACAAACCCAAAACACAGCCCCATACAAGCTGCTATGAAGAAAATAAAGTGTACCACAGCCAAAGCCAGCACATTTTCACAAGGACAGAAGAGGAGAATAAGGTATGCCCTTGACTTCTAACAATCTTCAGCTTCACAGAAAGGTCAAGTATTGACATTGCTGTAAAAGGATAGCCCACAGGCTCTAGTGCAGCCATTTTCACTGTTGTGTGTTGATTTCTTGTTTTCAAGGACCGTTACCATCCTGCCTTTGCTGACTTACCCGCCTTAATGATTCTATGATTCCTGCCAATGTCCACACTAACACAGGTATGAGCTCACTAGAGCTAGCTGGTGTAGCAAAGACACACTTTACTATATAAACATGACTTGAGCATCTCTCTGGGCCTGGAGTGTTTAAACGCAAACGAAGAAGAGCCATCTACTTCCTTCTCTCATCTGTCAGTTGTCCTTCCCACATAGAGAGGAGCAGCCTACCTGCTTAATTGTTTTCTGGAAATTCTAATTACAAACAGTCACAGAGAGCTTAGTCTTCAGAGCTAAATCCTTTCCCCACCCTCTCACACATTCATATAGATTATTCACTATGGTACTTCTGCACTCTGCTGACTACATAGAGAGTTCAAGCTCCTAAACTGGATGTAGAAGGTGGTGTCTCTGCCTGAGTAACTAACGAGGAGAAATGAGGGCTGAGATATGCAAAAATCACAGACAGAAGCCCATCAACAATCCCAACTAAAAATATACCAGTTGGAGTCTACTGGTTTTTTCTAAGAGAAAAAGGAAATGTGTGTCAGAGAGGAACAAACAAAGGTAGGAATGTAAAGTATGACAAGTGCAGCAAAGCTCTCAGTAGTTGAAAGGATTACTGTACCCTTTCCTGCTGTGTGCTGCACAAGTAAGATGAAAAAAGACTACTTTGTCATTTTCCACACCTAAAACAGCTGGAGGAACATCAGTGAGTTAGTCTGGAATGGAGATAAAACACTGCTGACGTGTTCAGCAGATGGGCTGTAGACTGCAGCAGCTCTGGTGTGGGAGAGGTGCCCTTCAGCAGCAGCTACAGAGCAGGTTACTGTGTGAGAAAGGTGGCAACAGCTTCTGCTGTCTCCACTGAACCTGGTCACACCTCTGTAATGGGACTTTGCCAAACAACCAAACTTCTCTGCAATAAAGGGCAGCACCTAGGGAAAAAACCCTGTCCTCACCCAACACCAACTGGTGAATTTTAAAAGACAACCATTACCTTGGTGAGGAAAACTTTGCGCTTGTTTGTATGTGAAGGGTAAGAAGCTTGCCTGGCCTGTGTCTGTGGAACGAGGATGCTGCTCAGTTTGCCAGCAACAGCTCACATGTGCCTCAGCACTAAACAGCTCTCCCAGCTTGGTCAAATTCTCTGTCAATGAGAGGATTTTACAAAGACGTTAGACTTCCTCTTCTGTCAAAACACTGGATCCAAATGAGGAAAATCTGATTAAGAAATTTAGCATGGGAAGAATTTTTGCTGTGCAGCTACTATCACAACCCTTGATGTTTGCCTTAAAAGGTAAACACAGTTCTCTCTGAGAACCACCAGTCTCAGGACCGGAGGTGGAAGTTCTCACATCTAAGTCTGGAATTTGAGTCTGGATTAAATCCAGATGTCAGAATCACATCCACTCCCTTGGAAGATTCAGACCTCACTATAGACAGTCATTTGTGCACAGAGAGGGAGAATTGTTTTTCTGGCTCATCCTCTTGTGAGGGTGGGAAAAAATTAGCAATACATGTAGCTCTGACTTCAGAAGCAGGCAAGAGGGATTAAACATTGGTATCAATACAGCTTTCACTTGGACAGGCTGAGTGCAGAGGGGTTTTGACTCGTTTTTCTGCTGAAGTACCTAGATGCTCTCCTCAAAGCATAAAATTCATTAGAGGGAGCTAACTGCTGACAGATGTGAGACTGTATAAAGGTTACAAAGCCGCTAACCAGGTTCTGTTCCAGGAATACTGGGCCAAACATGCTTGAGAGAAGAGGGCTAGGAGGGAAGTATTGAAGGGAATTTATACCTGAGGTTACCAAGGTTACCAATGGTAACCTTGTAACATGGACAGAGACCATCTTCAGCTGCAGCTTTGCACAGACATCTGCAGAAATAACAACCCTACAGCAGATTTTCTTTACCCATTTCCATGTCTGTACTTTCTATGGCTTTTCAGGCACCTTCCAGACCGCTAGAATTTAACCTTCCCCGCTGCAAGCACACCCGCCACCGTGACTTATTTGGCAAAGAAATGGACAGAAATCATGGGAATGAAATGAGCTTTAGAAAACTGAAGCTCTCGGGGTAACAGCGAGTCTTCCTTTCCCTTGCCACTGCTTTTCAGGTAGATGAAGCTTCTCCTGCTGAACCCATCTGGTATGCAACATCTCAGCTACTAGCTTGAAACCTTAGTTAAGCTAGGGACTACCAACCTTTTCACCTAAACTGTGTCATGGCCAGCTGAATGCATTCCCTCTCACACCAACACTACCCCCTCACCTTTAATAATTTCCCTTCTTAATTACACACTACTTCACAGGCAGTCGTTGCTCCTCCCCTGCCAAGTCTCTGCAGGCAGCCCCCTTGCACAGCTGCTTTTTCTCTCAGGACTGCTCCCTGGAGCCTGGGAAAATACAATTGCATTGACATTTCATGCTAGTTTCTCCTGAGCCCTGCAGGATGATGGTAATACAACACCACAATTAACATCTTTAAATACCACTTAATTAATCTACTGAAGCCCCAAGAAATTTTAATTAATGGCAGTATTTACTTCACCTTTACCATGTAAGCTCTCATAGTGTTTCCAAAGGAAGTGAACTGGTGGAGCAGCTGACAAGACAACCTTTCCCTGACTTTTCTCTGCTCTATTGTTCCCAGAGCTCAAAGCCATTGCTGTGCACCAACAAGGACGTGTTCCTTCAGCAGCCCTCCAAGATGAGGGTCAGGTTAATGCTGTTCCATTGCTATTTAACTCATGTACAAGGTTAAACACATTCCCCGAAGTCAAGCTCTAAAGAAGTGTTATTGCAAGGTCTGATTAATAGCAGAGATTGCAGTGAAGTCTGACAGGAAAGCCCAGAGTTCTGCTCAGCTAAGAAATCTCTGTATCATAGCCAAGGTCACCGTGTCTCAGCTGCCAGCCTTGAATGATGCTTGCGTAAAACTCTGGTGCTCTTCAGGCTTCATACTTCACCAAGCCCTCTGAATACAAGTTTGTGCCTCCAGCAGAGCAGCCTAAGTCACTTCATCCCTCACCACTGCAACATGGAAAGATGCTGCTATTAATACGATCAGGATAAAGAAGGATTATCAAGAGTTTTGTGGGATTGAATCCGCTGTAGCAGGTGTCAACACATGAGAGGTCTGCTGCCTGCTGCAGTACTCTGCCAGCATATCTGCATAAGGCATTTCTCTTCTCTGTCTCTCTGAAGTACCATGGCAGGGAGGAGAGAGTTCAAAAACCATCAGCATACTGCAGTTGAGTTCGTGGGACTTGATTTCTGTTGGTAAAACAAAAATCAATCCAAGGAGCACTGGAGTGATCCTTTAGGTTCAGGCACTTGAATCCAGTGGCCTAAGGACACTTTCCAGGTAGAATATCATGATGTTTTCAAGCAGCCAATGCGATCACATGCTGAAGGGTAGGGAGTTAATGCTCAGGAGAATGCAAACAGCAGCAATGTGAAGCACAGATCAGATATCTATACACTTCAAATACTAATTAACTACTATATTTTGCAAAAAACATAGATATTTGGGGTATGCAATGATAGCTGAAAGCCAGCTGTGGAAAAGGGCACTTTTCATGAGCCAGCTGTTTTGTAGTCCTGTCCTGGTGTCACCAAACGACCGATACTCTTGCTATCAGAACAGTTACACAGTCTTGGGTCAAATACCGAAGCCTTAGTGTAATCATTTACTTATGGAACCAATTAAAACCAGCATGCCTCTCATTTAACAATGCCCAGTGAGGAAAGGTTGTTTCTTAATGGAAATTCCTGTATTACATTGCTGGAACAGGGAGTTATTTAGTAGATCTTAAATAATGGCTTGAATTTCTAACAAGCCAGAAGTGAAACTGCCTAGCCCTACTAAAACACAAATCCCACAACCTGCCTGGTCAAATCCCACCTGTGAGAAGTATATGAGGGCAAAATACTGCCTGGTGTCCTATGTCAGAGCTCAGTAACACACTGGAGTTAACAGAAAGCCTGCCAGTTGACTATAGCCTACAACTGCCTTCCTCCTGATGTATATATTTGGAGCACAACATTTACATACTGAGGCTGGAGAGGAGCATCAACCAGTATCATACCAGTCTTCCCCCATGGCCTGGGCTAGAGTTCAGTAGCCACAGTCCTACGCAGGTTTTATATTTCATTACTCACTCTAATATGAGCACCTTCTCGTAATGTGCAACGTGACTACACAAAAGACATGAGTCCACAGCAAGTTTTAAAAGACAAAAACCTTGTACCTGTTACAAAAGCCACTCTTGCCTCAGAGTGTTCGAGCTGTTTCTCGGCTGGCAGAGGGACACAGGCTGAAGACAGGCAACACTCCACAGAATCCTCTCTTCTGTGAAACCACTGTTTCACAAGAGGAGGAAAAAAATGCGTCATCATCTTTCTTCTCCAGTCTTTCCACAGTTGAGCAGGCAGTATGTACTTACAGTAATTAGTACTGCTGCAGCTCAGCCAGCCAGATATGTCAAGAGAATGCCTTTTATTATCACCCACCTGTAAATATTCTTTTAAGCAAATAAACTTTAACATCCACTACAAAGCAGAGCATGTAGAATTCAATTCTGCTTGCTGCTGCCCTTCTCACAAAGGCCTTATTTACCTTCAAAACCCAGGCAATGGTGCCAGGCTTTGAAAACCACAGCAGCAGGACTGTGAACATCACTGAGAGAGATGCTGTTACGTTCATTCATACCGGCTGCAAATATCATGGAAGGGGTTCTGGGTCTCCGTGAGAGTACACGCCGGTTCCGAAGTGCCGGCCAAGGGCTCTGCAGAGAGTCAGAGCGGAGTCTGTAGGAAGGTGAATGACTGGGAAGAAAATCCCCGGGATGCGCCCAGGCAGTCCTGCGTTTCCCCTCTCAGCTGACTCAGAACCCGTGTTTCGCACGGAACAGGGCTTCTGGGGAACCGAGGGGAGAGGCCGGAGCGGCACACGTACCGGCCTGCCCTTCCCGCGGGGGCCGAGCCACGGGACCGGACGGAACAGGCCGGGCCACCCGCTCCCGCACACCAGCAGCCCCACGCGACTCTTTACAGCTTATGACGGTTTTGGGCCACCCAACCTTTCCAGTGCCCTCCTCAAACCCGGTGGGCGCCGCAGGACCTCGCCTCACAGGACCCCAGCCCCACTCCCTGACGCTGCGCGTGCGCGGCAAGGGGCGGGGCCGGGCCCGCCCGCCGGGGCTACATAGGGCGGCAGCAGCCGGCTGCTGGAGCGTCTCGGTGTTCGCTGACGTCGCATCCGGTGTCTTGGCAATGGCCGCGATGGAGGCTGTGGCCCGGCGTTGCCCGTTCCTGGCCCGCGTCTCGCAGGGCTTCTTGCAGAAGGCCGGGCCGTCGTTGCTGCTCTACGCACAGCACTGCCCCCGCATGATGGAGGCTGTGGCCCACCGCGCCTTCGCCACGTCTGCGGCCCGCGGCCAGCAGGCGGAGGAGGAGAACCCGGCCTGCCGCCGTGAGTATGGGGAGTGGGGCGAGCCCTGGGGACAGGCCGCGGGACCCCGAAAGAGAAATCAACGTGTGCCGTAGGAAGAAACTTCTGGAAAGAAGCAGCAACTCGGAGAGGAGGGCTGAGCTGTCCGCGGTCATTAAACGTGGGCTTGGCCAGCGATCGGCCCGGAGGGAGCTCTGGGGTTTGGGGGACTGTGGTCCTGGGGCACAGATCGGGGGTGTTTCCCGCTTCAGAGGTTCTGAACCCATCCGGTAGCGCTTCTGTGGGATTCCTGCCTTGGAGTTGATGGTCACAGAGTATTGGAAGTGGAAGGGACCTTCAGAGATCATCTAGTCCAACCCCCTGCCGGAGCAGGGTTTCCTAGGACAGGTCACACAAGCCTACCTCCAGGCTGGTTTTGAATGTCTCCAGACAAGAAGACTCCTCAACCTCTCTGGCCAGACTGCTCCAGGGCTCTGTCACCTTCACTGTATAGAAATTCCTCCTCTTGTTTAGGTGGAACGTGAGGAGGGACAGTGGCTGAACTCTCTCAGAGCAGAGGAGGAGTAGTGGCTGAATATAGTGAACCCCTGACAAAAAAAGTCCTCCTCAGAGGATGAAAGAGAGACTACAGCACTGTACCACCCTGTATCTTAAATCGGTTGTCCTTTGGGTGTTACTGGGATTTCCCACTTGCATAAATAAAACACAGTTGCTCAAGTCAAATAGTTATGAATAGCTTGTGCCCAATTAACTGTAAAGGTAATGGATAGGAGAGTTTAAGTCAGTGTGTTAAAATGATGAAGCTGAATTGCTTTTCCTTTTCTGCCCACATCTCAGAAGCTAAAAATGCCAAAGAGGTGGCCAAACAGAATACAGATGGAACCCAGTCACCTACTGGTCACTCACCTGCTGGTTCTAGCCAGAGCTCTGCTACCAAATGCCCCTTCCTGGCTGCTCAGATGAATCACAAGAACAGCAATGTTTTCTGCAAAGCCAGCCTGGAACTCCAGGAGGATGTTCAGGAAATGCAGGCCGACAGGCGAGGTATGTATGGTGTGTGTTGAGCTGGTGGATCTTCCAGAGAGCTTCTGTATCCTGACTTCCACCAAAATTCTGTGGCTCCAATTATGTGAAACAGCAGTAAAAGTTGTTGGAGACTGTAGATGTTAGCAGTGTACCTGTGGAGGTAAGCAGTGTTTCCCTCAGATGGTTTTGATGTGGAAGCACTGTATGTCGTGTTTTGATGTGCTGGCTCAAAATACAAGCTATTAGGTTTGCATCAAAGAGAGCGGTGTCAGGGTGCTGGTACAGACCACAGCAGAGATGTGCAGAGATGGAAGGAACTGGGTCAGGGTACCAAGCAAGTATCAGCACAAACCCAAGCTGGAAAGCAAGCAAACATGGATTGCTTTGTTTATGGAACTAAAGGGTGTTGACTGGTATGCAGTGCTGATGTGGGAGGGCTGTCCTTCCAAAGAAGGAACTTTTCACCAATGTCAGTAAAGCCTTGCTGTCTCAGGGACATGTTTTACTTTGCTGTTTGTTTTCTGTGGCCTAGTTCCAAAAGACATCTGCGCTAACTGAACAGAATGGTAAGAACAAAAAAGAAGCAGCCAATAAGAGCTCTGCCTTTGAGGTGTGTAGCAGCGGTTTCAGATACATGCTGTCACTGGATAGAGTGGTTTTCTGAGTCACAGTGAACCAAGTGTAAGAGATGTTCACGTAATAGATTAGCAAGGCTTTCCTTTTGTCTCATAACACCACAAAACTGTAAGCAAATCAAATAATCTTACCAGGGCACGTGGTTCCTAAAGAATGAAGAATTAGTTATTTACAATGTTGGCCTTGCTGAACTCAACCCACTTCATTTTGTTTTAAACTGATTAAGCTCACTGGAATTCCTGACAATGTCTGTAGGTACAGAATTTGCCAAAATACCAACTTCTTCCGCAGTGAGGAATGCTGAGGCTAAAGGAGAGGAGCAGAGTGGCTTGCTCAAGAAGTTTAAGGATATTGTGCTGAAGCAAAGACCGGAAAGCGTCTCTCATCTGCTCCAGGATAACTTGCCAAAATGTAAGACTGCCTGACAGAATTCCCACAGACCTGTTCTCTTGAGATAATTTCACGTGTGCTTAAGTCTGTCTCATTACAGCTGTATCCACCTTCCAGTATGACCAGTTCTTTGAGAAAAAGATAGATGAAAAGAAGAAGGATCACACTTACCGAGTGTTCAAGACTGTGAACCGCAAAGCACAGATCTTTCCCATGGCAGATGACTATACTGATTCACTGATCACCAAGAAAGAGGTGTCTGTCTGGTGCAGCAATGATTACCTGGGGATGAGTCGTCACCCTCGTGTGTGTGGAGCGGTTATGTGAGTAGTACCATGGTCTTAGGAGGTGGTTTCAACCTATAGTTCCCCACAGGAGTTTTAGTGGAGAGACTTTTGAAGACTTTGTTTCTGTACTGTGTTGCATTAAGGTGCTTCTGATATTGTTGTTGCTGTGTAACTGGGCTTACACTCCTCTCTCGAACTGTGCTAGGTTGCTTGAACTAAATGTTGCAGGGTTGCAAGACAGCAGTCAGTCAGTAACGCTGCTCCTGGGATTTTCCTTCCAAATCCCCAGGTGTCAGCAGGTGAACCGGACAGTATACTGCAGCAGCAGCACTTTAACTCTTGGGTCATTGCCTTATGCAGGTTGCTCCAAGAACTTAAACCTAAGAGCTACTGTTTGCAGCCAGTCTCCTTTTGCAACAATACTTATTACGAACTAGAATGATTGCAGCATTGATCATTCATCCACGTCATGCAGTAATGCTGATCCTATCTTTGGGCCCTCTGTAGGGAGACACTGAAACAACATGGTGCTGGAGCAGGAGGCACGAGAAATATTTCGGGAACAAGTAAATTTCATGTGGATTTGGAGAAAGAACTAGCTGATCTTCATGGAAAAGATGCGGCACTTTTGTTTTCATCCTGCTTTGTAGCAAATGATTCCACCCTCTTCACTCTAGCTAAAATGCTGCCAGGTGAGATCTCAAACTGCACCCTCTGTTTACCCTAGAAATGCAGCTGTGTCCTAAGCACTATGGGGTACATCTGACAAATGGTTGTCCAAAGTGAGGATTCATCCTGCTCGGGCAGCAGAGAATGGCCATGGGGGTTTTTAAATGCTGGGAATCTGCTGATGCTTCCTGTACTTAAAAGTGTAACTGCGTTGTTCCTCAGGCTGTGAGATCTACTCTGATTCTGGAAACCATGCCTCCATGATCCAGGGGATCCGAAACAGCAGGGTGCCAAAGCACATATTTCGCCATAACGATGTCAGCCACCTTCGAGAGCTCTTGCAGAAGTCTGATCCATCTACCCCTAAAATTGTTGCGTTTGAAACTGTTCACTCAATGGATGGTAAGTTGACATCAAACCCTTGTCTATCCTTCCTGTGCAGTTAGGGTTCACATCACCTTTGTTTTAGATCTGAATGTGGACAGTGCTACACTTCAGAAAACTGTCTTCTGCAGGGCCTGTTGTTTGGGGTTACTCTCATATTTACCCAAGCTGAGTAGAAAGAGTTCTAATCTGTTGGTCACTGCTTTGGTTCCCAGGTGCAGTCTGTCCTCTGGAAGAGCTGTGTGATGTGGCCCACGAGCATGGGGCAATCACTTTTGTGGATGAAGTGCATGCTGTGGGGCTGTACGGAGCTCGAGGTGGCGGTATAGGAGACCGGGATGGAATCATGCACAAGATGGACATCATTTCTGGAACACTTGGTATGCGTGGCCTGACACTTCAGCAGCAGCTAAGGCAGCAAAGCTTTTGAGCAGCCTAATTAAGTGGGTTAACTCAAAACCAATTGTTCAAACAAACTTGCTAAGGGCTGTTGGGGGATCCAAACTGTGCCCCACAGCTTGAAAAGCTTGGGGTAAGCTGCTTACACTGCCTTACAGATCTGTTAAGGGGAGTATTTGTTCCTTTAAACAAACTAGCAGAAAGTTCTCCATTATACAACTCAAGAATAAAAGCAGGTGAGAATGCCAGTAGGGTAGTACACTATTTTTAGTATTACTTAGTTCTTTCTGTGCAGTGGAGTGCTCCTAATCTAGAAACCTGAGATGGCGAGTTACATAAAGAGATTTGGCAAGAGTTGAAGCAACTGCTATTATCTGAGTAGAATGCAGGCTTAGGAGTGAGTTTACTGCTGCAAACTTTGAAAGCAACAGCTTCCTAAACAGAATAAAATTGTACTGGGAAATTTTCTGGCTTTGAAGCCTAGCCTCTTGGGTTACAGCCTGATAGAGAAGTACTCGCCAGACATCCTTGTTCTGTGTTCTGGTACCTCAGCACTTGGAAAGGGAGGCTGGTGTCGGCCGCACCGTCACAGTAGCAACCCTGTGCACTCCTTAGGAGCACAGGCTATTTCTAGCATCTCTGGGACAGATTAAGTCTCTCAGCAGATTTAAAGTAGTGTTGATCACTTGGGGTACTATTGGAGTCTGATTTGGCCTAGGTCTTCCCCAAAATCAAAACTTGAGCATTTGAGTCTTGAGCTGCCCTTGCTGTGTGATAACTAGATCCATGTTAATGGGATGGACTTAAAAACAGAGCTGTAGCACGTGCTGAGCAAATAGGAGATTAACATGGAGGTTAGGTTGCCTGAAAGGTTAGAATGCTTCATGGGTCTAAGAAATAAGCTTTTTTTGCCCTTTTTTTCCCCCCCCCCCCTTCCTCAGGCAAAGCCTTTGGTTGTGTGGGAGGATACATCTCCAGCACAAGTTCTCTGATAGACACTGTTCGTTCGTATGCTGCTGGCTTTATTTTCACAACCTCCCTGCCACCCATGCTCCTGGCTGGTGCCCTAGAATCTGTCCGAACTCTGAAGAGCGCAGAGGGGCAGGTGCTGAGGCGCCAGCACCAACGCAACGTGAAGCTTATGAGGCAGATGCTGATGGATGCAGGGCTTCCTGTGGTACACTGCCCCAGTCACATCATTCCCATAAGGGTGAGTACTGGGGATAGCGTTGACACAGGAGTGTGGTGCCTGGTTTTCCGTCTATAAGTACGTTACACTTGGATGTCGTAACATGCACAGAGTTCAGACCTTTCATGGAATCATCAAGTCCAACCGCCCGCCCTACAACCCCCAACCACTAACCCGTCTCCTGAAACGCCCTGTCTGTCCGTGTATTGAACCCCTCCAGGTATGGTGCCTCCACCTTCTCCTTGGGCAGCCTCTTCCAAGGCTTACCCACTCTCTGTGATCTAGTATTCAGTAGCGATGTGCTAGGAGGCTGGCTGACCTTAACTGGCTGTAAATATTGTAAAGCAGAGTTGATAAAGCATGTGAAACCTGTGATTTAACAGGATTTTAAGCAAGAAGACTGGTAATGAACTAGAGAGGGCAAAAGGTTCAGGTCAGAGCAGCTTCCTGCATAGGCTGCAGTGGTTGTGCTTGTGCCCAGAGGGCTCTACAGCACAGGTTTTTAGCTCTCCTGGGCTGCTTACAGTGGCACAAGGACAACTACTCTTGTTTGCTTCTAGTGACAAGCTGTTTGCTTGTACCGCCCTGCAAGTTTTGATCGATTTCATGACTTAGAAACTTGAACTTTAGGTTGCAAATGCTGCTAAAAATACAGAGATCTGTGACAAGCTGATGAGCCAGCACAGCATCTATGTCCAAGCAATCAACTACCCCACAGTTCCTCGTGGAGAAGAGCTGCTACGCATTGCCCCTACGCCTCACCACACCCCTCAAATGATGAGCTATTTCCTTGGTGAGTGGGTTCTGCAGCAGTGCAATGAAAGCACTGAGTCTTACAATGGGGACAGGACTGGGAGATACTGAAGTTGTAGATGCACCAGCTGGACATAGCCTTCCTCCTGCTGCAGTGTACAGAGCAGACTTCTGCACTCGACCTGCTGTGAGCATGTTATGTGAAGGTCAGTGTGCCATGACCTAGAACAGAGTGTCCAAGGCCAAGGCAGTCGTGTTCCCACTTGGTTCTGTCACAGCCACGTCTCCTGGGGCTCCCCATTGTTCAAACAAATCTTTGTGTTACATTGGGCCCAAAGAAATCTGCCCTTGGATGAGCTGTTACCCTGTCTTAGACAGATCTGTCCAGGGAAAGTAGCTCCTTGATCCTGTCAGAAAGGGGTAGTGTGAGGATAGCTGAGACTTAACTGCAATCCAGTCACCTCATTGTGAAAGGTAAATTGTGTCACTGTGAGTTGCTGTAATCCCTTCTTGTCTGCTGGTAACATAGACCTGCTGACACTTCCCAGCTCTTTCTCTAAAGCAGTTTCCCTGTCCTAAGCCTTGCTCTTCATGAACTTTTCTGTTGGTAACAGAAAAACTACTGGCTACATGGGAGGATGTTGGTCTGGAGCTGAAACCCCATTCATCGGCTGAATGCAACTTCTGTAGAAGACCCCTGCACTTTGAAGTGATGAGTGAGCGGGAACGATCCTACTTCAGTGGCATGAGCAAACTAGTGTCTGTCAGTGCATGAGTGTGACAGTGTTGGCTCTATTCCTGTCCATAGTCCTAGTATCCGGTCAGTAGCATTTTTAAATTGCTTAAGTGTTTTAATCATAGTTGAAGCACTAAGCTCTGAAAATAAATTTCTAGAGCTGTGAATCCCAGCCGTGTTTTCTTTCTGCTTCTCTTACTTAAGCAAAACTGAGGTGTCAGTGACTGGAAGAGCTGCTGGTGGAAAAGAAGCAGTGATCTGCAGCTTCATGTCCACCTGAACCACTGCCTTTTCAGCAGCTGCACATGAGAACTTCAGCAGTGTATCCTCATCCTGGTTTGTGTCTTATTACAAGACAAATTTGGGGATTGTCGCTCCTCATGAGCTTGTGTGTGAAAGCCATGCAGCTACAGTACTTCACGCACAGTAAAGCTTAAGCAGGTTAACTACAGAAATGCTCTGTAAGCAGCTTTTTTTTTTTTGAGGCGGGCAGTTCAAGTGAATTCTGCTAGATGCTGTCTCCCTCTACTGCCACATTCTTCCTCTGCAGTTCCGTGCACAAGATTTTCCCTCTTCAGCCCTCAGTGTGTGATGCTCACTATGAGGAGGAAAAAAGTGCTAGTGGGATTTAATAAGGGGTATTTTGTTCTAACCTCTGACCACTCCATCTGGGAAGAAATCTTTCTTGATGTCAAATTGAAACCTCCCCTGGCAACTAGTGCAACTGATACCATCCAGAGGGTCCTGGAGAGGTGGGCACAAGCCAACCTCATGGGGTTCAACAAGACCAAGTGTAAGGTCCTGCATCTGGGTGGAAGCAATGCTAAGCACAAATACAGGCTGGGCAGTGCCTGGCTGCAGAGCAGCCCTGAGGAGAGGGACCTGGGGGTGCTTGTGGACGAAAAGATCACCATGAGCCAGCAGTGTGCACTTGCAGCCCAGAAGACAAACTGGATCCTGGGCTGCATCAGGAGAAGTGTGGCCAGCAGGTCGAGGGAGGTGATTCTCCCCCTCTGCTCTGCTCTGGTGAGTCCCCACCTGGAGCACTGTGTCCTGTTCTGGAGCCCTTATTACAAGAAGGATGTGGATGTGCTGGAGCGAGTGCAGAGGAGGGCCATGAGGATGATCAGAGGGCTGGAGCACCTCTCCTGTAAGGCCAGACTGAGGGAACTGGGGCTGTTCAGTCTGGAGAAGAGGAGGCTCCAAGGTGACCTTATTGTGGCCTTCCAGTATCTGAAGGGGGCCTACAAAAAGGCCAGGGAGGGACTTTCTAGGATGTCAGGTAGTCACAGGACTAGGGAATGGAGCAAAGCTGGAGATGGGTAGATTTAGAGTGGATGTGAGGAGGAAGTTCTTCACTGTGAGAGTGGTGAGAGCCTGGAATGGGTTGCCCAGGGAGGTGGTTGGGGCCCTATCCCTGAAGGTGTTTAAGGCCAGGCTGGTCTAGGGTGGGGTGTCCCTGCCCATGGTGGGGGTGTTGGAACTGGATGATCAGGTGGTCCCTTCTAGCCCTGAGTGATACTGGTTCTATAAATTCTTTAGTGAAAAGATCCTGCTGTGGCAGGGGGATTGGACTAGATGATCTTTTGGGGTCCCTTCCAGTCCCTAATAATTCTATGATTCTATGAACTTGAGGCCATTTCCTGTTCCTCTTGTCCTATTGCTAGAGAAATGGGAGAATGCATATGTGGGGGAGATACAATCCCAAGTTAAACCAAAATCATCAGCTGGAAGCTGACAGCCCCATAAGCAGGTATTGAAGCACACTGCTGTTCCCTGGAAACGCCATGTGAAAATACGTGCCTTCCCAAGCAGTCAAGCTTACAATCTCTTTGCTGGACAGACAAATGGTTGCTGGCTGTCACATGAGGGAAGAAACTACCTGCTTTGAGGCTCTAGGAGTAGTGCAGTAATGTAACTCTGTTTCTCAACAGGGCTGCTGATGAACTGGGTGGTAAGGAAAATGCAGAGCCCCAGCCTGACTTCCCTGCCTTGCCACGAGCAGACTAGGCCCAGGACTGGCTGTATATGCTTCTCCCAATATGTGTTAGATGATAGCCCTACATCAACCAGAGACATTCAGTGGAAAACCATCAGCCTCCTAGAACAGCAGCTCTGAACCTGAATATGTCCGATGCTGTTCCAAAGTGCTGGTCTAAGCATTGGTAGGGGTGGGGAGAAAAATGACAACAATAGTGTGTGGACTGCTACACAACCACAATCTGACACCACCAGGTTTCTTGCATTTCTGGTTTGCTCACTACAAGTGCTCAGTCTTAGCCCAGTGCTATTCACCTGCCTCTGTTGATTCACCAAGCCTGGTTTCTGTAGTTTTCATAGCAGCTACTCTCTACCCCATGTCAGATGCATAAAGGCTCCCGGCTATCAGGAATTTCAGACATTATTCCACAGTTATCACAGGAGGCAACCGACTCTCAAGGTAGAAAGCTGGACATGACAGGAGCACCACAAACCTTGGCACATGGCGATCAGTCTTCCCACATCCATTCACATTCAGATGGGACAACTTGCATCAAGTTCTGGTGCCAGCAAGCAAAGCTGTGAAAGCAGAACCAAGTCACAGCAGGAGACCAGCAGAAGTCCATCAGTCAGCTGCAAAAGAAAGATAAGTCCAATGATGAATAGCAAGGATCTTTTTTTCCCCCTGAGGAAAAGGACAAAGGATAACAGAAAACCCAAATGCATATTGTTTCCCAGCAAACAAAACTGGAATAGCAGGTTGCATAACTGGAGACGGTTATGTAAACTTTGGTTAGGTTTCTCAAAGTATTGTAGAGGAAGTAATCAGTAAAAGATGTTGAATGTCTTGGACAAAGGCTCCATGGCAGAGCCAGAATAAGCAGGCAAGAATGCAGCTGTAAAGGCACTGCTGACAGTTGTCTGCGACAATGTTGACTCATCTCCCTGAACACTGCACAGCCCTAAATTCCTACCTTCCTCTGCTTCTCAACCTATTTGCACAACGGAGAAACCCCAGGCAGAAAAAGGGCAGTGAAAACATCGCAAGTGCAAACAGGAGCATGTGTTCCCCAGAGCTGGGAGGGGGCATCTTCATGGCCAGGACTGGGTGCCAGGCCAGACAGGGCTGGGGGCTCTTCCACCCTGACATCTGCTGGAGGGACAACACAGCAAGGCACCAACAATCCAGGTTGTTCTGGGATTTCACTGATGACAACTTCCTCCTCCAAATGATGGAGGAACCTACAAGAAAGGTGCTATGCTGGACCTTGTTCTCACCAACAGGGAGGGCCTGGTGACCAATGTGAGGTTCAGGGACAGCCTTGGCTGCAGTGACCATGAAGCGGTTGAATTTCAGATCCTCAGGGCAACCAGGAGGAAGTTTTCTAAGCTTACAACCCTGGATTTTAGGCATGCAGACTTTGATCACTTCAGGGATCTGCTGGCCAAAGTATCATGGGATGAAACCCTTGAGGAAAGAGGGGCCCAGGACAGCTGGTTAGTATTCAAGGATCACCTCCTCTGTGTCCAGGAGCAATGTACACCAACAGAGAGGAAAGCAGGGAAGAATGCTAGGAGGCCTGCCTGGCTGAGCAAGGAGCTCCTGGACACGCTGTCACACAAAAAGAAACTCTACAAGGAGTGGAAGGGAGGACAGCTAGAATAGGGGAGTGTATAAGGAAGCTGCCCAGACAGCTAGAGATCTGGTTAGAAAGGCCAAGGCACAGTTTGAATTGGGCCTGGCCAGGGAGGTCAAAGGGAACACCAAGAATTTCTACAGGTACATGAATGACAAAAAGAAGTCTAGGGAAGGTGTGGGCCTCCTCAGAAAGGAAANTTGGAACTGGATGATCAGGTGGTCCCTTCCAACCATGAGTGATTCTGATTCCATAACTTCTCCAGTGAAGGATTGGTCTAGATGATCTTTTGGGGTCCCTTCCAATCCCTAATAATTCTATAATTCTATGATTCTACGATTTTACCTCCTTGATCGGTCTTCGCAGTATCTCAGTATCACAGTGATCATCTAGTCCAATCCCCCTGCCACAGCAGGATCACCTAGACCATGTCGCACAGAAACATACTCAGATGGGGTTTAAACGTCTTCAAAGAAGGAGACTCCACAACCCATCTTGGCAGTCCCTTCCAGTGCTTTGTAACCCTTAGTGGGAAGAAGATCCTTCTTTCATTTTTGTGGAACCTCCTATGTTCCAGCTTACATCCATTGCCCCTTGTCCTAGCATTAGATGACATTGAGCAGAGCCTGGCTCCGTCCTCCTGACACTCACCCTTCACACATCTATAAACATTAATGTGGTCACCCCTCAGTCTCCTTTCCTCCAAGCTAAAGAAACCCAGCTCCCTCAGCCTTTTCTCATAAGGGAGGTGTTTCACTCTGTCATCTTTCATGGCTCTGTGCTGGACTCTCTCCAGCAGTTCTGTGTCCTTCTTGAACTGAGGGGCCCAGAACTGGACACAAGATTCCAGAAGCAGTCTCACCAGGGCAGAATAGAAGGGGAAGAGAACCTCTCTCAATCTGCTAATCACCCCCATTCTGATCCATGCTGTTGGCCTTCTTGGCTACAAGGGCACATTGCTGGCTCATGGTCATCCTGCCATCCACCAGGACCTCCCTTTGATCCCTCCTCCACCTCCAGAAGTTGCTAATTAGCAGAGTTGCTAACATCTGTGAGGATGTTGGTGGCTCCAGTTTCCTGCAAAGGCCTTCCCCGTGTGCTGTGGGTATTGGATAGAACCAACCCAAAAGAAGAAAACCAGCATCACAAACTCATGACTCATTTCTTTAGGGAACTGGATTAAAAACCCCATCAAGCTGGGGTCAGCTTCTCCCATCAGCAGCTTCCTAGTCAGCCATAGTACCAACAGTAGCAGTATTGCCTGCACCAGTTTCGTGGGTCTGGTATCCTCACTGGCTGGTGGCACATTGCTGCACCCCTCATCCCCTGCTCAGTCTCCTAGCACTCAGCCCACCTACGTCCCCACATCGTGGCTTTAAAGCCCCATTTATAACATAACATTTCTTGGGGATTTGTTTGGCCCTAAGTGGAGCCTGATCTGCCACTGATGCTCCCCAGGGAACTGCTAGGCTTTATGGGGTGGTGTGGTGGGTTCAGGGCCACAATTTAAGATAAAAGAAAGGAAAGCAAAGCAGTGAGGTCTTGATGACATCTCGGATAAAATTTGCCAGACAATGGATGGCTTAGGGAAACTGCAGAAAGGTTCATTAACACTACAACTACATACAGAATGGGAGAAAAGGTTATGCAATTCGGTGCACACAAACTAGAAACTGTGTCATAAATGCCATCACACAGTCTGAGGAAAATATAATGGGAGATCACTGTAGTTGGGGCCTGGATCTTCTTCTAGTTTAGAGACCTGGGAAGGAGAGCACGTCAGTCCAGGATGGCCTGAGTCTCTCAGTGCCCACACCTGCATCCCTTGGTGCAGCAGACATCCATTTCAAAGAACCCAGTCTCTGTCTTTTGGATCCAAGGTTCCAGGATTCCTGAGTCCTTCCGCTCTCCTCAGCTAAGCACAAAGGAGCCTTCCCCCAAAACTTAAGCGCTGCCAGTCTTTTCTCAGCAGCAGAAATGACAAACAGCCTCTCCTCCTGCTGATCAGCCTTTCCAAAATGGCGGCGGCCCAGTCACAGGGCCCCGGCCACGTGCAGGATCCAACATGGAGACCGACCGCATGGCTGCGTCAGCAGGGCCGCACCCCCCTCCACTCCACACGCGGCCGAGAGGGTCTCCCAAAGATCCTCTCCCTCTCCTGTCTCAGCTCCAGGGGGAAGAAGAGTAGCCCAGCTCACCGATGCTGAAGGCTGTCCATGGTGGAGGGGTCGTGATGGCATTTCTGCACCA
>VXBP01002931.1:0-141446 GCA_013400115.1 Rhinopomastus cyanomelas | reverse complement strand
TGGGGGGGGATGTGCTTCAGGTCCGGGTTGCAGCGGCGTCCGCGGTTTTCTCCGGTCCAGGGCCGCGGTGCGGCGGCGAAGCCGCGATGCGGCGGGACCGCGGACCCGCGGCAAGTTGCGGCCGGGGTCGCCTCCGGACCGTGCGGCGGCAGGTGCGTGCCGGTGGTGGGGTCAGGCTGGGGCCGCGGCTGGTTCGGGAGCCGCGGTCCCCCTCGGAGCTGCGGTTCCTACCCCGCCTGTTCCCGGGGCGGTGGGGGGGGGGTACTCCCTTCAGGGCCACAGCCCCCAAAAAGGGCGTGACCAAAGAGCCTGCCCCGCTTTTATATACGCTGACCTAGCCAGCCCTTCCCGGGCAGGTCCCAGGACAGACCTGTCCGGGGAAGGCTCCAGGGCAGTGTCACCTCCCCCAGGACAGGCAACTGAGGGAAGGGTTCCCCCTGAAAACAACACAACTTTTCTTCTTCATGAAAGCATATCTCAAAATTCTGGCAATTCTCAAACTGCAACAGGTGGGGAGAAGCCAATGTTCCTAACAGGACCCCTCTTGCCCAGATCAGCTAGCCCAGCACCAGTATGGCTGGGCTATCAGTTATATAGGATGCTCTGTGCCCCAACAATCCTACAGCCTTATCCAAAGCCTCTCAAATCTGAATAAGCTGGTTAAACTTATCCCGTTGGGTAAAGAACCTTCTACTCCTGCCTGTTCCTACACCGTCCTCCTGCCAGCCCCAAGCAGGGCAGCAGGTAGGGCACAGAGCGCTTCAAAGGGCCCAGCCTCATCTCCTTCTTCTATGGGTACCTGTGGTTATGTAGCCCAGATACCAGGGTGCCTTTCAGTTCCTATTCAGAGCTTAGAACCAGTTACCCCCTTCGGTGAGATTTGGCCCTTTGCACTTCTTCCTCCTGAGAATCCCATAGGAAAAAGCATTCTATTCCCATCTTTTTGCCTCCAGCTTGTTTAGCCCATCAACAGTGGCCTGCTGCTCCTAAAAAACCCTACGGCTTGGGCTGGCTCAGAGAGTCTTTCTTGACCCCTTCCACCCGGAGCCAGCTGTGCCCCGTTGTTAGGCAAACATCATTGGGGATGGCCTTGTCCCCTGGCAGATATGCCCCAGGGTGGCACTAGTGGTTGGGGTTCCCCAGCACTGCCTCCCACCCCAGAGCTGTTGGTACACAGTGGGGGAGACTTTTTCAGCTCAAACCTTAAAAAGATGGTGCAAGATGTCTTTTTTAACCACCTCTGCTTGTTTGTTGGGTGAGTTTCTGTGGAAAGGAGAAGGATGAGATTCCAGTGGCACTGGGGGCTCTTTTCCCCTTGCCCTGGAGGGCCAGGAGAAATGTCTTCTGCCTCTCACTGGCCTGGATAAGCCGTCAGCAAGCAAAAGCCAACTGGCACTGGCTGGCTGGCCAGCTGCACCCCGGAGTGGATCCTCAAGGAGCAGCAGGGATAGCTACAGCATTGGGTGTCTTAGTGCCCCACTCAGGAGTGTTTTCAGCTGGGCACCTCTGGCGGGTGCAGAGCTGTCCTCGCTGGCTTTGATCTCTTGTCACTCAGTGCTGACTGCACAGAAACACCATGCAGGCTGTTCAAGCCCCACAAAGCTCACCTGCACAGGTAGGAAGACACAGGAAAGGCCTTTGGGAACAGCAGGACTCCTCCAACCCTCTGCTTTTTTTCTAGTGCCACTGCAAAACACACAGGAAGGCTGCTCCTTCTGAAGAGCAGAAATAAGAGGAACAAGGGCAAGGAGCTGCTGTTTCGCTTCTCTTCCACGAACGAGGCAGTTCCAGCCTGGTCACTGGGCCAGTGCTCTGCAGAAGCAGCAGCTCCAGCAGGGAGAATCCTTTCCCCACCATCTCCTGTTCCAAGGCTGCAGGGATTCCCTGATGTTATTGCACACTGTCAGGCACTGGAGACCCCACTGCCTGCCTGGCATTCCGGGACAGGCACCCAAGTGTGGTCCTGCAGCCCTGACCATCTCGCCCATCACCCAGGGCAGTTGTCTTCGGCTTGGAGGGCTGCACTGGCCAGGAGACAAGGCAGGGGTGGGGGCAGGTGGGAAATGGGGGGCCCTGCTCACTCCCTTTCAATATTTGGACAAATTTAAATCTTACTGAGCTCAGAAGGGGCCCAGGATCCAGGAGAAGGTTGAGCACATTTGTCACAGGACTGGTGGTGTCAGCCACCACTGGTTACTGTCTGCTGAGACTGCTCCATGCACAGAAGCATCTTCCCTCTACCACACCAAAGGGCAACTCATTTGAGACTGGTTCTCATTTTGCAGGAAACTTTTCTTTTACATCCAGCTTACCAGATCATCCCTCTCACCCTGGGCACAGCAGGTAAAGCAGAGAGGCAGTGTAGCCCAGGTCTGGTGCAAACCTCACTGCAAGAACTCGTTTCGAGCCCAGGCTGGGTCTTTCTGCTTGGCGATCTGCTGAGGACACTGCAAGGAAACACTGTGATCCAAACTGCAGCTCAGCTCCCCGGGCAAGGAACAGGAGGCAGCAGCTTTCAGTGGTATCACAAGCAGGACCCCATCCCCTGGCCCACCCCCAAGCAGGAATTTACCCCAGCAGACAGAACAACACCCCCAGGTAGCATTATCCCAGCCTCACAGAACCCTCACCAGCCCTTAGAGGAAAGCTGGGCTGAGCAGCAGAGCTGCCTCCCAGAGCCACACCAGAAGGTATTAACACCTCTCTGCTGGGCATTACAGGACTGTCCCAGAGCCCTGGATTGAAGTGTCAATGTCCTTTGCAGTGTGAGAGCTGGATGCTGCAGCAGGCAGGTCACAACGGCTGCTGGTCTTTGGGCTAGTGCTGTCCAAGCAATTTGCTCAGCAGCTTCAGCCCTGGCTAAATGCCCAGACCTGAGGAACCTGGGTACCTCCAAGGAGCATCAGACTGTTTTAAAAATACTTTATTCTTTAGAAAATACAGCGTTCATTACAGTGTGCTCTGCTCCCACCAGCTTCACCCGCCCCACCGCCCGCTCCACCGAGGTCAAGGCCACATTGGCATGGTCATTGCCGCAGCAGGACAGCTGAGGGCTGGTTTCACCGACCCTGTTTCCATCTGCCCAGGGATGGGGGCAGCTCTTGAGCCCTCGATGGTAGCCAGCAGCAGAGCGCTGTCTCACCTAGCCCCAGTGACGCCCAACCGGCAGCGCCAAGCTCGGCCCTTGCGGGCTGGGAACATCCCTAGGAGGGGACACACAGGGGCTGTCGCATTTCTCACAGGAGGGTTTGGGGGAGGCAAGTAATTTTTAACACATGGGGCTGCCCCAGACCAGAGAGCCAGCAGCAAACCCAGGGGGTGATGGTGGGGGCTGGGGCAGGTGGAGAGGGAACCAGAGCTCAGGGGAACCCCCATCTCCCATCTTAAGGAGGGATGAGGCTGAGTTAGGGCTGTAACAGCTCTCTCTGACGGAAAAAGGCCTTATGGGGGAGTCAGAAAGGGGCTGCAAACATTGTCCAAAGGCAGAATGACCTTTCTCCAGGCAAAGCTCAGTACTCAGAGGTGATCTTCCACCTCTTACTGGCTGGTTTCCCCCAGGGACAAATTCCTGCTGGCAAAGCCCACCCTGCAGGGAGGGGTCCTCTCCACACCCCCAGGGATGCCAGATTGCTCCAGGCCTCGGGCAGTGGGGCCATGCACATCAAGTGGGGCACAGGAGCCAAACCTGGGGGCTTGGGAGGGAGGCAGGCAAAGAAGCAGCTCCTGGTTTCCATCAGGAATCCCCTAAATGCCATCCCCTTCCCTTTGCATAGAGCAGCTCATGTGTTGAGTGTGTCCTTCAGACACCCCAGGACCCCAACATAGTGGCTGGGACCCCAGGAGGGACAGGAGCAGGGCAGGGGGCCACCATCCTGCTGCTCCCACCCTCCACTGGGGGCCCTGGGGCTTGTGCAAGGCCGTGGGGAAAAGAAATACCAACAACCCCAAACCCTCCCCATTGCCCTGCCCCTGGTGCCACAAGCCATCCTGATGTTTAAAAACAGGAATGAAATAGGAAAAAGAAAATGCGAGGAGAAAAAACCCCGGGCTGAGATGGAGGGAGAGATCCTCAGCTCAGCAGAGAGGAAAGCCAGGAAGTGCCACGTGGGTGCTGTCCGTTCACCCCCGCTTCTGGGGGATGATCTAACTGTCCTCGCCGTTCTCGCCCGGCCCCTTGATCAGCCGCTTCTGTCCCCGTTTCCCCACAGGCCCCTTGGGCTTGGCGAAGGCCTGTTTGAAGGCGTGCTGCTTGGGGTGCACCTCCTCATAGAGGAACTCTGCCGTCAGCTCCGAGCCGTCATCAATCTCTATCTGTGCTCGAGAGCAGCAGAGGAGGTTAGTGGCTCCCTGTGGTCTTAATACCCATCCTTGGGGGACCCAATTCCCCAAGTCTCTCTCTTTGGGGCACCCAACTGCCCCGGCCTCTCTCTTTGGGGCACCCAACTCCCTCAGCCTCTCTCTTTTGGGCACCCACCTCCCCTGGCCTCTCTCTTTGGGGCACCCAACTCCCCCGACCTCTCTCTTTTGGGCACCCAACTCCCTCAGCCTCTCTTTTTTGGGCACCCAACTCTCCCGGCCTCTCTCTTTTGGGCACCCAACTCCCCCGGCCTCTCTCTTTGGGGCACCCAACTCCCCCGGCCTCTCTCTTTGGGGCACCCAACTCCCTCAGCCTCTCTCTTTTGGGTACCCAACTCCCTCAGCCTCTCTCTTTGGGGCACCCAACTCCCCCGGCCTCTCTCTTTTGGGCACCCAACTCCCCCGGCCTCTCTCTTTGGGATACGCAACTCCTCCAGCCTCTCTTTGTGCTCAAGAACAGCAGAGGAGCTCAGCAGCTCCCTGGGGTCTTGTACCCATCTTTGGGGCACCCAACTCCCCCCTGAGCCCAGCAGCAGGGCTGGAGCAACTTCCTTGCAGATGCCCAGCATGGGTGTCTGCTTCATGAGGTCTGGATGAACTCACACTCACCTTCTTGGCTATCTCCAGGCAGAACTCCTGCTCCACAGTGTCCAACAGCCGGCTCTTGCAGCTGGAGTAGAGCATGCGCTCCTTGATGCTGCATTTGTACCCAGGCATGGAGTAGATGAAGACTGCGAGGAGAGAGCAGGGCTTACAGCACTGCCCAGGCAGAACTGGGCAGCTGCATCCCAACCCAGTGAGGGTGGACTACTAGTCCCAGTCTACTCAGCCATCCCATCCATCACCCTCCTTAAACCTCCCCTGGCTCTGCAACACAACAGCTACACAAACCTGTGGCGGCACCCACAGAGCCCTGGGCATTGCAGCTTTATTCAGCACCAAAGGGTTTGCTGGCACCCACCACAGGAGGAGAGCAAGTAGGGAACAACTCGAGGTCCCCTGCCACACCAACCCTATCCTCTCCATGGAGAGTAGGGAGCAGTGCAGGCTCTAACCAGCTGCCCCAGGTGCCAGGGCACTCACCAACAGACTCCAGGTAGTCTCCCTCGTGTGAGTGTTTGTACAGGAAGAAATGGTAGCGAGCAGAGTCCTGAGGGATCCTCTTGGGCAGGTCAGTGATCTCTGTGGGGCTAGTGTGCACCAGGTCGATGGTCTCCCGCTCCAGATCCAGCTTCTGATGGGCAGAGGGGATGGGCGAGCAGCTAGGAGTGAGGCAGCAGCAAAAGGCAGGGCAATGGGATGCAGGGGACCTGCCTGAAGGACTTACCAGCTGGATGTAGTTGATTTTCTTCTGCTTGAGCGCCTGGATGGCTTGTTGGGCATCCAGCTGCAGGGGGAAGGCCAGGCCCTGCAGGGTCTGGTGCTTGCTCTCCACACTGATCTCTGTCTTCACCTGGGGATGGAGACCACCCCAAGGGTCAGGGCAGAGACCGGCAAAGAGCAGGGAAGGGAGTGAAAGGAAAACTGGACGGTGCCACAGCAAAACACTTCTCATCCAAGGAGCTGCCTGACTCCCAGCTCCCACTGAAGGCAGGTCAGCCAGGTGTAGGGCAGTGACACTCATTACAGCTCTGTCACGATGCCAGAAGATCACCCAGCCCCAGCCAGCAACCCCCACACCCTCCTGCTTCACCCACAGCTCAAAACCAGCACTTCCCAGCAGGTGTCCACAGGGGATGCTGTGATAATACTGGCACCTATCTGTCTCCAGTCATCTCTGACCAGTGCAGGTGATGGGCACAGCCCTGAATCACCCTGCTCAGCTGCACTGGTCCTGTCGGTGGGGAGGACGAGCCCCTTCTCGGTGGGTCTCACTGCAGCAGACAGGCATCCCCTCTGGCACTGGAGCTGGGGAACTGGAAATCCACAGCTCGCAAACATCCCAGTTGCTATTTGCTCTGTAACCCCTGCCCAGCAGAGGCTGCCACCTGTACCCCAAGCAAATCCCCTAGAGTCCAGGAGACCAAAACCCACTTCAAAGAGCAAAGTGAAGGAGATAGGCAGAGACACAGCCCCAGGTGTCTCCATCCAGCCACAACGTGGGGTCCCTCAGCAGGGGCAGAGGTGCTGTAAGCAGGGAAGGGGGGCAGGACGCGGCGGGTGCAGCATACCTCCTTGGAACCAGGGTACTCTACGAGCGATGGGCAGCAGCAACAGCCCCCCACCATCTGCCACAGAATACAGGGAGATGGCGTCACCCCAACGGCCCAATCCACCCCAAGAGCCACCCCCAGGTGAACAGTCCAGCAATGCCAAACCAGGTGCTCTGCAGTGAGCATGGGGCCTCTTTCCTTTGGGATTTTGGAGAAAGGCAGTCCAGCCTTTTTATTTTTGTCCTATTTTTCCCTCCCCCTGATAGAGGAAAGGAAGAAAAACCACAGCATGCCAAGAGAAACACAAGAGTTGTATAGCTCACGTCTCCAAACCAGCTCAGCAGTGCCAAAGCAGGTCTCGTTACCAGGCTGTGCCCTGCAGAGCACCCACACCCCAGGGGGGATGAGGGACCCGGGTGCCCAGAGCAGAGCATGCAGGAAAACACTGCCGGGAGAAGGAGAACCGGGCAGCAAGCAGGCAGAGCAGCCTACCATCTCGGTGCTCGAGTCCTGGGAACAGGAATCCTGTGAGCGTGGGGAGAGGAGACACACTGTCAATGGCACCCGCGGGGGGATGCAGCTGGGGTCTCGTGTGAAACGAGAAGTTGGGGGAAGACGTGCCGGGAGGGTCGACACGTACCAGCTTGCTGCAGGAGGCCAGGGAAGGCAGGTCCTGGCAGCACAGGCAGGGACAGCAGCGGAAAACGACACAGGAGACATCAGCACTGGGGAGGAGTGGGAGGGAGAGCCCTGGCAGCCCCGAGCCCTGGCAGCCCCAAGCCCTGGCAGCCCCACACAGAGCATCTCCACTGATGTCCCCACACAGGGCCTGTCTCTGGCCCATCTCCTGCCAGCTCTCCAGCCAGTGTGGTTCCAAATGGTCTGGAGGAGTTGTGGACCCAAGCCAGGGTCTGGACGAGTCATGGCAATAGATACGGGGTATTCTCTGCCAAAGAGCATACACTAAGGGCTTGGGAGGAAAAATGCCTCAGTCTCCACCTGTACCAAACAGCCTGGAGGATGAACAGAATGTGAATGGATGTGCAGCTCTTGGGAAATAATGGTTAAGTGGGTAGGAGACACAGCTGACCTCCAAGCTCTGCTCTTCTACCACCCCCCAAGGTGCTGTGGCACCAGCAAGGACCGCAGGGCACCACGCAGGGACCCAGAGGACACGCACGTGGGTCACCTGGCTCTACCCAATGCAGGGGTTCAGCACGAGCACATCACCACTGTCAACACCTCCAGATCATCACCTTTCTTCCCTGTGAGTGCAATGAGGCTGGGAGGGTGACAGTGGGACTGGGGAGACCTCAAGCTGCAACACAAAACATGCTGAAGTCCTAAAACCCCAGAGATATTATCCAAGCAACATCAGCTGCCCCACATAGCTCTGTGTCATCTACTCCTTCCCTTTTCAAGACCCTTGAAGAACAGGCTCACAGCAGCAGTCCCCAGTGCACAGCCTGGGAGCTGTGCAGAGGATGACGGAGCAAGTCCGTGTCCTGTCCCCCACCACCCTGGTCTGGCTGGCAGCAGGCATGGCTGGGGGTTTTTTTCCTCTCTACCCACCCAGCAACAGTGTGGCGCAACTACACAAGACACCTCGTACATCTACGGAGACTCGGCCACCTTCAGTTCCTCCTCATTACTCTGCCACCTTCAGTTCCTCTTCATTACTCTGCCTCATCCCCCAGTCCAAAGCTGCCTTCCTCTTTCCCCCGTCCCACCCCCAGCCAGAACACGCCTGGCTCCCCTCCGTGTTTTGGAGCCTGTGACGCTTCTAGAAAGCTTTCCCACTTGTGGGTGTTAAGGCAGCTCAATGCCAAATCCAAAGTTATTTCTTAGCCCACGGTCTGCTGACAAATCCCAGCTTGGTCACGCTGCAGATGCATTTTCCAGCTATTTAAAATGTAAATACAGCAGGCAAATGGCACATTTCTGAGAGCTCCCCTCCAGCTCTCAGAGAGGGCATTGCTTCTGGCCAGGCAATCCTCAAGCTGCAGGGCTATGCTTGGCTCACGTAGCCTAAACTCTGCTTTACCCAAAGGCTAGGCAAACCCAAGCCCTTCATGCCCCAGTCACTGTGCTGGCCCTGAAGCCACTGTCATGCAGTCACTGCACCCCTGCTCCAGCTCTGCTGCTGTCCTTCCCCTCTCTCCTGCTTCACATGTTTGTGTGGTGGTCAAGTCAGCTCCCAGGGAGTTTCCACCAGCCCAAAAATGCAGCTACCCTCAGAGTGACAACTGCAAACCCAGCCAGCATCTCGAAGGGCTGTGCACCAGCAGCATTAGAATTGGGGAGAGCAGCACCAGCATTAGTAGCTCCACACAACAAGCACAGCAAGCACTTGTGAGTTGGTGGTTTTTAAAGAACCAACATCCCCTCCGTCACTTCTTCAGAGGGTCTGCAGCCCCTAGGAGGGCCATGTGCAGAGCTGCAGGAGTGCTAGTACAGAGGCTGTTTCCCTGGTTGCTGACTGCTCACCCCGACGCACTGGACCTGCTCCCTCAGATGGAACCACAACACGCACTCATGTGCCTCGTCTGGCTCCAGAAACTGGCTCAGGGCTGCTTCCACTGGGAACTGAGAGTTCCCTGTTGTGGGCAGGTGAGTGTGAGGTGGCATCGAGCACTGTGCAGGCAGGCACAGCCCAGCACCATCACAGAGACCCTTCAGCACTCGGCTTCCTAGAGCTCGTCCCTTTAAACCCACAGGCAAAAACAGGTGTATTTTGCACTCTTTCTAAACAGTAATGGCCAGTCCCCACAGCCTGCGCTGACCCGGGGGCCAGCACGTTTAAAATAATCCCCAGCCAAACCGAACAGCATGTCACAATGGTGAGGGTGGGAGGCTGAGCACAGCAGATCAATCAGAACATCAGTACCATCAGCACCACTTACCTGGGCACCTGCCCCTGTAGGATACAGCCCCCCAGACTACTTAGTCCTGCAGCAGTGGCCAACTGAGGCGACAGCACAGACAGCCAGAAGTGCCAAACTAGCCACAGAGCCACCATCACCCCACATGTGTCAGCATCATCACGGATCTTCCTGCACAAATCCTGCCCAGCCCCTTCAAGCTGGGAGCTGGGATAGCAACACTGAGACCCACACGGTGAGGACATCTCCCAAATGCCCCCCAATCCCACAGCCCTCCAGACCTGCTTGGGCAGATGGAAACCTCCTGCCCTGTCTTGACCTCTCAGTACAGCTGCCAGGTTGAGCCTCTCCAAGGTCCACATCCTGATCCACTCATGAGCCACACAGCCACAAGAGACAAGGATGCTCCTCTAGAGGTGAAGGTTTTCCACAGCACCTACGCAAAGCCCTCCCACTCCAAAAACCCCTGCAGTGAGCTAATGTCCTCCTCTGCCTCAGCAGAGGCTGAGAAATGCCAGTGGGACAATGGCCTCACAGCCTTGGCTGCTCCCAGACCTATGCTCTACCACTTCCCCATCTTTTTCCTGCACAGAAGCCCCCAAACTCAGGCTCAGATCTGTATTTCCTGGGACACTGCCTCACCAAGGAAGAGTTTGGGAAAGGGGCTGCTGCTGTCCATATCTAAAGCTGAATTCCCCCTGCCTCCCCAGCAAATTCAGACTCAAATTCTGGCTTGTGCCCTGATACCTCAAGGCTAGAGGCTGCTGCTTGCTTTCAGCCTCAAATCGCTTGCTGACTGACAGTTACAGCAAGAGACACAGAGCTCCGAGCTCATGTCCTGGCAAGGATTGCCATAAAAGTACCCCTTTGCACAGAAACACAGAGTTGGAAGGGACCTCCAGAGGTCATCTAGTCCAACCCTCCTGCAACAAGCAGGGCCATCACTCAGCAGACCAGACTGCCCAGAGACCCATCTGGCCTAACCAAGAATGGCTACAGGGATGGGGCCTCCACCACCTCTCACCACCCTCAGATTCACTAACTTTTTCCTCCTGTCCACCCTAAATTTCCCCTTTTCCAGCTTAAAACCATGACCTCTCATTTTATCATTTCCTGCTTCTGTGAACAGTCTTCCCCAGCCTTCTGACGGCCCCCTTCAGGTACTGGAAGGTGGCCTTAGGGTCCCAACTCTCTCAGCCTGTCCCCAGAGCAGAGATGCTCCAGCCCTCCGAGCATTTCCGTGGCCCTCTGTTGGACTCACTCCAACAGCTCCTCAACCTTGCACGAGGATGTTTTCTCCCACACCACCGGCTGCAAACTCCACAACCCTGCACCCCATATTCCTGTGTACCCCTAGACTCCTGGGATCCTCGCAGGGCCAGTGGACGCTCACCTCGTTGATGCGTATCTGCTGAAGCTCCTGCTCGGCTGCAGTCAGCGGGGCTGGGGCAGAGCAGGAGGACACATGTTTCTGGTACCCGCTCAGGGACACATCCTCCTGTGGACAGAGGGACAGGGCTGGCTGTCATGGCAGGGCTGGAGGCACCCGCAGTCTCGAGGCAGCATCTGACCAGCCCAGCAGGTCTCGGGCTGTCTCCTCACCAGGAGCATCAACCCAAGCAGAGCTCCTGGATGCCTCTGTGCAAATCCCACTCCCAATTTTCAACAGCATTCACACCCACCCATGCCTGCTGAGAGCACTCTGCTCCTCCCCAGACACCTACGGCTGTAGAAAGGAGGACCCTCTGTCTTCTAACAGAGCTCATGGGCAGGAACATGATAGGGAAGGTAGAGTTCACAGCCCAAGAGTAGCAGAGAAGGCACCTGAGCAGAATGGGAGCAGTGGGATGTGCTTGGGCTCCCAGAGCCACCAGAAGCCCCAGAGCTGGGCTGATGGCCAGGAGGCTATTCCTCCTGTCAAACACCCCTGAGAGAGAAGAACCCTTCACCTAGCGCAGCACAGCAGGATGACACCGGTGTGAGAGCAGCTGTGGCTGCTGGAGTGACACTTCCCCCACCTGGTGCTTCCTCCCCACCTCCTCCACGGTCTCCATCACAAACTGACTGCAGTTGAATAGGCATGAGAAAGTGGTAGCAGCATGGATGACAAAGCTCTGTGCTGTTGCCTCCAAACATCACAGCTCGCTCGATTGCAGCAACGAGTCCAGGGTAGGCTGCTGAAGCTCAGGGGTTAAGCCCAAAAGGCTGCCCAACAAGCACCACCCTACCTTCACTGTTCCAAACATCTCATCCTTTATGTGTCCCCCGCCAAACTCTTTCTTCACCGTTGCTCGGGTTGCGGCATACAACATCTTCAGCCGGACCTGCACAAGGATGGAGAGGACAACTGCCATCAGACAGGGGTCTGGTGTGGTGGGAGAGCAGAGCAGCACTCTCTGCACAAGAGCTGCTGATGCTTAAGGCCATCATCCCACCGCCAGCTCCACAATCATTAGCCCTCCCTGGGAGCAGCCACCCAGTTTCTAGCCCACAAAATCACAGGTTAGGGGTTGGAAAGGACCTCCAAAGGTCATCTAGTCCAACTCCCATGCAGTGAGCAGGGACATCCTCAACTAGAGCAGGTTGCCCAGAGCCTTGTCTATCCTCCCCTGGACAAGGGATGGGGCCTCAACTGCCTCCTTGGGCAACTGTTCCAGTGTTCAACCCTCATCCTGCTAAAGAACTTCTTCCTAACAGCCCAGTGCAATCTGCCCTTCTCTAGTGTGAAACCACTGCCCCCCATCCTATCACTCCAGGCCTTTGTGAACAGTCCATCTGCAGCCTTCTCGTAGCCTCCTTCAGGGACAGGGAGGTCGCTATCAGATGCCCCCAGAGGCTTCTCTTCTTGAACCACCCCAGCTCCCTCAGCCTGTCCTCACATATGCAGATGTATTTATATGTGTGCATACATAATTATTATACATAATAAAACCACATAAACTACATATCTAAAACCTGAAAATACAAAAACATACCATAAATACATACAGACCTCTCTATGATTCTATGATCTGTCTGTAGATAACTTGATACATGAATACATATATTTATTAGATGGTTTTATATTTTTAGGGTTTATATATAGGGGTTTTATATATACATATATATACTTTATAGTACGTATGACAATACCACACAGGTCACTCTGTGTGTGTGTATATTCACACCAGGGCACAAGTCACAACGTATCGGCTGAGCATCTGCAATAACAAGTGTTTGCTAGATTTATCTCAGCAAATGACAGAGGGGTTTTTTATACAGACATATGTGTGTGTGTGTGTGATAATATATAGAGCCATAGAACCATCAAGGCTGGAAAAGACCTTCAAGATCATTAAGTCCAACCATCTACCCTACAACCCCCAACCACTAACCTGTCTCCCCAAACACCCTGTCTGCCAGTTCGTTGAACCTCTCCAGGGATGGTGCCTCCATTCCCTCCCTGGGCAGCCTGTGCCAAGGCCTCCCCACTCTTTCTGGGAAGAAGTTTTCCCTAAGATCCAACCTGATCCCATTTCCTCTTGTTCTATCGCTAGTCGCTAGGGAGAAGAGGCCAAACCTGCCTCACTCCAACCTCTCTTCAGGTAGTTGTAGAGAGCAGTGAGGTCTTCCCTCAGCCTCTTCTCCAGGCTGAACATCCCCAGCTCTGCCAGCCTCTCCCCATCAGACCTGTTCTCCAGACCCCTAACCAAACCAGTTGCCCTTCTCTGCCCCGTCTCCAGCACCTCCCTGTCCTTCCTATACTGCAGTGCCCAGACTGCCGCCAGTACTCGAGGTGCAGCCTCACTAGGGCCCAGTAAAGGGGCAGGGTAATCTTCTTGGTCCTGCTGGCCACACCACTGTTGATGCAGGCCAAGATGCCATTTGCCTTCTTGACTACCTACGCACCCTGTTGGCTCCTGTTCAGCTGCTGTCAATCAACACCCAAAGGTCGCTCTCTGATGGGCAGTCTCCACCCACTGCTCTCCAAGCCTGTAGCCCTGCTGGGGGTTGCTTTGGCCCAAGTGCAGGACCCAACACTTGGCCCTACTGAAGTAACAACAGGGCAGTATCTCTCAGTGCTGCTGAAAGCCCGTCACCGAGATGTGCTGAGCATTCCGCAAGCCGCACTGCTGGCATCCTCCACACCTGCTTCTAAACCACTCAACTGGTCCTCTTGCTCTCTGATGCTGTCCCCAACTCCACAAGGCAGCCCCAGCAGTGTCAATGCCAGCCTGGAGGAAGCTGGCAGGCTGTGGGGCCCTATTTCAAGCTGATTCTGGAGCTGTGCCCAGAGGTAGGTCACCCTGCACTGTGTCAGCCCCAGGAGGAGCAGAGCCAGGCTGGACTAGGTGAGTGGGCGTCAGCAGCAGCTCTTCACATGGTGCTTCTGGCCAAAGCTGCAGTGGGACATCTCCATGCCAGCCCTGGGGTCCCTTCCCTGCATCCCAGTCCCTCCACCGCCTCACACAGAGCTGCAAAGAGGACAGAGACACAGTCTCAGTGTATCCTACTGCGTCTTAACAACCTCTCCTAGCCCCAGCGTGGTCTCCCCTACTTCTCAACCTGTCCACAGGCTGTGAATGCTGCTGCTCAGCCCCAGCTCAGTCAGCCTGGCCAGCTCCTCCTCCACCCCCAGAGAATGTTCACGGGTGTCACACTGGGGTGTCACAGCCCAACATGGTGCCCACCGAGGAGCTGTCGGGGGACCAGGAGATGAAGAGCCACTCGAAGCCCTGGGCGTTCTGGCTGTCCAGGCGGTACAACACGTAGCTCGGCTGCTGCTCATCCAGCAAGGGCAGCACAAACGCATCATAGTCAGCATCCCAGCTCTGGGACAGCTCTTTGTGGGCTCCCAGCACAAGCTGCTCTGTAAGGAGAAAGAAAAGGTGGTGTTAGCTGAAAGCAAAGCCTTTAGTTCATCTTGCAAGTCACCTCTTTGTTCACATAAGACCACAAGACCTCCTCCATCACACCTGGACAAGCTTTAGGGGAATTAGAAGACCTCACGAGGGACATGAGGAATCACATAGATTTGGGGCACTGGGAAAAAGACAGAAGTCTCACAGCAAAAGCCAGGGATTCCCCACAGCCTCAGGGCAGTCTGATGCCTGAAGAATGTAGTTGCAGGGACCAAAGACGTCCCAGAGAGCCCAGCCTGGATGGTAGGACCATGCTGCCAGGAAAGCCCCAGCATTCACAAGTCATCTATAAAATTCACACACATGGTTGCAGCTCAGGTGTCTGGAGCGTGGGTTTTCATCTGCTCAGCAAGCTATGCTGGGGCTGGAGGTTCCACAAGATGGGCAGTGTCTGGCTGGAATTTAAATGCTGCTGCAGGCACCATCTGAATGTGAAAATGCCCACTGAGGGATCAAGCTTTGGGATGGCTGGATAGCAAGGCACGAGCACTGGAGGCAGTGTAAGCTGCTGGGAAACAGGTTGGGCTTTTACTCCATTCTGGATGAAGAAAGCTCTGTGAGGAGATGACTGGACTGGGAACACGATGTAGGAAAATCTGGATGTGCCAAAACAAAACGAGTGGAGGGCTTGGACAGCTGGTACTCTGTCAGGGGTGCTCAGCCTGGCAAACACCCTACCCGGTTGTCTGCCTACCAGGAACCGGGCTTTGGCTGCTTTTCCAACCCTCTCCTTCCCACTCCATGGCAGGAAAGCCTACAGGGAAAAGAGCTGAGGAATAAAGAAAGGGTCAGGCATGAATCACTCCTACCCTCCTTTTCCGCCCCAGCAGGGGATTCCCCCACTGCAAGTGAGGTAGCTCTTCCCTGCCCTGCCCTGCCCTGGCATCTGCCATCGCACAGGAAACCCAAGGTTATCTGCACACGAGCGGCACGTGTCACCAGCACAGAGCCAGGAGAGTGGAGAAAAAGGATGCTGAAAATACTTTACCTTCAACAGAACTGGCTGTTCGGAAAAACAGAAACACAAAAACCTCATAAAAACCCTGCAAATGGATTAGTTCTTCACAAAAACCCAGGGTCCCAAAGAGACTGCAAGGAATTTTGCCCAGGCAAAGCCAAGAGCGGCTTGCAGGTGGCTCCATCTGCCAAACATCACAGCACTTCACACGTGAGGCAGCTGGTGTTCTGACAAGCATCACAGCACTTCACACCTGAGAACAGCTCTAGGATGTTCCCAAGCCAGATTCCAGCTATGCTGCTGGGAACCTCCAGCACTCCCTTGGGCTGGAGGAGCCACTCTTGCTGCCCTGCTGGTTCCTCTACCTCCATCAGCCTCTCCGCAGTTCAGCTCAACCCACTCAGGGCCCGATTTTCATTCTTGGGAAGCATCAAAAAAGGGAAAAGCCCAGAGCAGCCACCCTTCAGCAACACATCGTTGTCAGCAGCAGCTACTTCAAGCTCCAGTCCTGCAGGGCACTGCTGCAGCTGCTGGTGCCAGGAAAAGGGCATCTGGGAGCATTTCTGCCCCTCAAGGTGTCCAGCATCCAGCAGCAGGTCGTCTGCCCTGCTCCAAACGCCTGCATGAGGCAGCTCTGGCAGATGCCATGGGGAGACAGCACAGGAGCCTACAGAGCTCAGTCCAGTGAGGAAGACCACAGAGCCAACCTTACCCAGAAACTAGCTGGCGGGCAGAAGCGGAGCATCACCAAAACCCACACTGGACCACAAGATGTTCTCAGGCCATAAAAGCATTGCTGAGCCCCAGTGCACAGCCTTCTCACACACATATACTTCATCCCACCTGAGCTCTTTCTGGCCAGTCCACAAAGGCAACACCAGCTCAGAGCTCTCCCAGAGCTTCCAGAGGGTGGCTCAGCCATAATTGCTGTCCCAGGAATGCCCAGGCATGGTGCTGAAGGTTTCTTGCACCGCCTTCCCCCAAGACTGATGCTGTGCTGGGAGGCACCAAGCAGGGCTGGAGGCTCCTTTGTGCTTAGCTGGTTGTCTTCCCCAGCCAGTTGAGGGGACATCCCTCCCAGGATCACTGCCCTTAGGTCCTCATCGGGCTCATGTGGAGATGGTGAGATGTGGTTTCTATGGGTGGTAAAAAGCCTCGTGTCGCTGGAGCCGCTGGCTACAACCCAAAGCCAGTGGCACAAGCCCTAGCATCCTAAGTTCAGGCTCAGGGGTTATCATAACACAAATCTGATTCCCACTTTTAAAAAGCTAAAAGGAGCTGGGAGAACAAAATCGTTGCCAAAGATGCTCTGAAGAAACTAAGCAGATATCCCACCCCAACATGAACTGACTGAGGACAAACCCAGTACTGAGGACTCTTGTGGTGGATCCGCTGAGGGGTCCCATGCCACTCTTCCCAATAGGGCTTCCCTGCCACTCCAATAGCCAGCAACACTCCCCACAGTCCCAGGCTTCTTCGACCACATCCACCTCAACCACATCCACCCCGGCATCCACCTCAGTGTCTGCAGTATGATCCTGATGGCCCAGCCAAGGCAGGTGGTGACAGCAGCTTGGCAGGACACTGCCACCAGGAACAGGTCATTCATATGCAATTGTACGGAAAACCTACACCCCTGTGGGGATGTTCAATCAGTGCTCTGCTCCACTTCTGTGTTTGAGCGATGTAGAGGCCACCCAGAGGCACATTTCATGGGGCATTTGTGGGCAGGGTGGTACTAGCCTGCAAACTCGAGAGGTGCAGTGGGGGGCTCTGTGCTGAGCCCCACACCAAGAAGCAGCCCCTTGACCAACCCTGCCCTGAGCATCCCCTTACCTGGAGTGGGATGCCACATCCAAGGAGGAATATACTGCACATCATCCCCAACCAAGTCCCACAGCACCTGCAGCAGCTTCTTGCAGGGCTCCCCTAATACCATTCAACACAGCAAGAGCAAAAGCCTCCCAGAGGCCAGCAAGGAGCCCACACTCTGGCCTTGGTCTGTTGGCTAAGCCTCCGCTGCCCTCCAGAGCTGCCCTGGGACTGTGATAGCTGCTCCCCAGCACCCCCACGTTTTGGGCTGGTATTTCATGTCTGGACGGCCATGAGCCAGGGAGCCCCAGGAGCACTTTGCTTGGGGGTTACAACCCCACCAGCTGGCACTACAGCAGCAAAGAGGAAGGGAGAAGAGGCAAAACAGAACCAATCTGGTGTAAATTAAGCACTTAGAAACTTGGACTTACCGTCCTCAATGATGACCTTGATGAGTCGAACCGAACCGTTTCGGGCTTTGGCAAAGAAGTCCCTTAATTCTGTGGTGGCTGAAAGAACCAGAAACATTGTGATCAGATTTAGCAGTCAAAGGAGGTGCTGGGCTGCTTGGTGACCAACTGGGGAGAGCAGTGATGTGGCAGCAGAGAAAGTAAAAATTTAAATAGATAATAAAATCTCTGGTACCCCCCCAAAAATAATAATAAACTAAAATCTGTTAATATGAAACCCGAACAGGTAGGAACAAAGTGCTGCCTCTCGCTGAGGCGTCAGAGTTAAGCAGCAGCTGGGAGCACATGTGATCCAGAGAACCTGATACTTGGCCTAGGTGAACATAATCACCCAAATTTAGACGATGGTTTGGTCAGTGCAGGCAGGGAGAGCTCAAGTGACAGCCTGATTCACTTTACAGAGGAGCAGAGTTTGCATACAGGGCGGCCGGTCTCAACAGGCTGTGACGTCCCAGACTTGTGATACACAGCAGGGGGCAAGCTCCAAACTGGAAGCACTGGTCTGAAAGTGAGCCTCTGGAGAAGGGAAAGGCAAAGGCCCTGGGGCTTTGCTCCAGAGCTGGCAGGATTTTGGTTGTAGAAGTCTTTTGAGGACTACCTTCCTCCTCATTTTCCTTTGCTGAGCACCAGGCACCAGCAGTTGGTCTTCATCATCCTACCAGTGAGCTCAGTGGCAGCAAGGGTGGCAGGGGCAGCCCGCAGACAGTGTTGGAGGCTTATCCCTAAAACATCACCCAAGGCATGCGGCAAAAAGGGGCTCCCACCATGAGGAGCATCTCCCAGTGCAGGCAGTGCCCAGCTCCTCCTGTCCTGGCTCACCCTCAGAGCCCCTTTCATTACCCACTGGAGCTCCCTGCTACATGCGGTTGAGCAGCCAACAGGGTCCTGCAAGGTCAAAGCCACAGGCAGCTCTGCACTTGTTAGGAACACTACAGAAATCAGGGCTGCACAGAAAGACCCAGGCAGATGCCCACAGCAGGATCTGTGCTCAGGGCTGCTGCCAACAGCCCCCTGCATCTGCTGCCCACTACTAATAATCTTGAGGGAGCAGTCCATCACAAGGAGCAGTCCTGCCTTGGTCTCAGGTGACTGAGGGCACCCACGGCCAAGGCACTCAGCAAAGAAAACCACCTCTGGATCAGCTGGAGGGGTGTGGTGGCTGGATAATGGCCCTGTTAAAGGCCTAAAATTGTTCTGTTTCCGTCCCACCAGGAGTGGGTACCACACTTTGGTGTAGCCCCCTAGCACGGCCATAAGAGGGAGGAGCCTCAACATTACCCATCCCCTACCCCAGGAAGATGTGGGGCCACTGTCACAAGGCAGTCCCCTCTGTCCCCCGGGAGGTAGATGCTGGGCTGGCCCCACGCACACATACCGAGAGGCAGACGAGGATGTTGCAGGGAGATGCCAGGGAATCCTGCCTGTCCTCCCCCTCCTCAACTGAGTAATCTGAGCTGTTCAGACCCTCGCTGAACTAGATGATCTCCAAGGTCCCTTCCAACCAAAACCATACTATGATGCCTATGATCTTGTGCACCACCAGCTCAAACCCTGTCCTGAGCAGAGGTCTGGATGGCTTCCTATGCCATGGAGTGGAGCAGCACAGCTGAGGAAGAACCTCCAGGCTGGATCCAGAGGAGGTTCCGCCTCAACACAAGGGGGAACTTCTTTACTGTGAGGGTCACAGAGCACTGGAACAGACTCCCCAGGGAGGTCGTGGAGTCTCCTTCTCTGGGGACTTTCAAGGCCACCTGGATGCGTTCCTCTGTGATCTGTGTTAGATAGTTTTGTCCTGCTGCGGCAGGGGGGTTGGACTCGATGATCTCTTGGGTCCCTTCCAACCCCTAACATCCTATGATCCTATGATGATCCTATGATCCTGCAAACAGCAGCGCTCCCACATGAACCCAGAGATGCCACCCCACCCAACAGGACCCCGCAGGAACGATGGACACACAGACACTCCAGCGAGGGCACATCAGTCCCTGGTGGCACTTGAGTGGACACACAGGAGATCTGCTGGTGGAATCCCATCATGAATAAACCTTCTTGCTCCATCAGCATTGAGACAGCACACGGCTCTACCAGTTCCCAGAGCAGCCCTTGACCCCCTTCCCAGTGTCAGCTAGGAACTCGGCACACTCCTGCCGTCCCCATCCACGGGGTATTTTTAGCACCTTTCCCTTTCGCGAGCAGCTGCTTCCTTCCAGCATCTGTCGTTAGTGCAAACACAGCAGGCGGAAAAGGAGAAGAGAGACATTTACACACCCAGGAAACCCTGAGCAGCAGACAAGAGCTCCTGATGAGCATCAGGCTGCAGTGCACTGCCAGGACAGCGAGGAACAGCATCACTCTGGGCTACCTCTACAGCATCAGCTATGGGGGAGTAAGAGAAAAGCTCTGCAGCATTAATCAGCCTGCAAATCCCATCCTTCCCAGATCCCAAGGGCTCAGGTTAAGTCTGGACAAAAGCAACTCCCTAGCCCACCTCAGAAGCACCCAGACTGTAGCAGACTGACAGCTATGATGACTGACAAGTGACAGCATAGTGCTGGGACCTGGGTAGGTGCAGAGGAGTTTGAGGAGATGGGGAAAAGCTCAGATGCTGCTGGAGGAGCAGAGTGCACAATGGGAGATTCCACAAGGTCTGACAAGCAGGGAGATGTTTTCCAGAAGAGACAGTGGCAGAGCTTTAAAAATAAACCCTCAGAGTGGACAAGCGACCTTTAGTTCTGTTGAAATTTAAAATATAATTAACTTTAAAAAAAAATCACCAGGGTGTCTTGTACATCCCCACCCTTGTGTCTTATAATGCAGAGGCAAGAGCCAGTGAGGAGGGAAAGGAATAAGCTAGCGAGGGCTTTCAGCAAGGGCTTAGCAACTGCTCCATTAAGGCAGGACTACTACCTCACTGGCACTGCAGACTGGACTAGGTGGCTCACGCAGCTGATATGTTATTACAAATGTCCACAGCTGGCTTTGGAGGGAGCAGACCTCACCCTGGAGATGGAGGGAAGTCCCCATCCTCTGCTCCAGGGCACCTCCCTGCTGGGAAGCGTCCAGGACCCAGCTCAGAGGCTGGAAAATCCATGTGTGGGGAACAACAAAATATCAGCGAAAGGGGGGAGGGATGGGGCAGAGGACTGGAGGGGAACCCACATGACCAACTCACCCTGTAGACAAGGGTACCTGGAAAATCCTGGAAAAAATCATCCCAGGAGAAAACCTAAGGTTGGTTGGCTAGACTCAGCAGGGATAGACTAAGTTGCATGAGATCAATCTAGTGTCCTGCAGCAGAGCCACAGACCTGTCTGTGGGCTTCAGAGGTCTCAGCTAAGCTCTCTAAGTGTCTCCAAGTGTCAGGAGCCAGCTTGGGAAACACGGTGGCAGCACAGGTTTACAGCAGAGGCACAAAGCTGCAATGACAACTCACTCTGGGAGGTATCAGAGGTTGGACTGTGTAACATCTATCCTGGGGACCAGCGGTGGGTCCAGACTTGGTTGGCATTCCCATGAACAGTTTTGGCAGCTGCAGTAGAGCTTCCTGCAGGGAAGCTAGAGAAGCAGCAAGCACATGCTGGAGGATAATTCACCATTCTGGCAGGAGACTGGCGAAATGGGCTGGGAAGAAAAAAAATAGGATGAAATTTAATAGGAAGCAAAGTACCACAGCTAGAAGAAACAGCTATGCCAATGCAGGGCAGGTCCAGCAGCTCCAGAGCAGTGAGGAAGGTTGCAAGCCAAGCTAAGGTTAATCACTTTGTGTTGCTGCAGGCAAAGTAACTCGTGAGGGCACAAACGAGAGCAGGACCATGTTATTTGGTGCTGACAAGGCTGCAGGCACAGCAGACCCGGGCTCAGCATCATGCAAGGAGCAATGAGGGCACCTGTACCAGAAGGTACAATGTGCAGGAACAACCAAAGGCACCAGGCTGGTTGGCCCACAGGGGAGAAGAAAACGAGAAGAACTTGTACTGGTTTTCCAGCCAGAGACATCAGGTCCTGCTTTGGCATTTGGAAAACCTCCTGATGGCAGTCCTTGCCCAAAATCCCTTAGGAAACCCTCTCCAGATGCTACTGCTTTGAGGCAGGGAGAGCTCAGAGCAATCTTGAGACCTTCTGGGCTTTTTAAAAGGCAGCCTTGTCACTGGCCCTCCTGACAGACACAGTGGGCACAAGTACCAGTGTGTCTGCAGCCCAAAAATCACCTCCAGCCACCAAGTCATTCAGCACCTCTCTCCCCCCACTGTCTGCAGGCTGCACATGAGTTGTCCCATGTCCAAAAGCCACTTGCACTTAGCAGCCTTCTAACTGCATATCTCAGGTCCTCTTCCACCACAAAACCCCCCTGCCAGCCATTTGAGACAGAGGGCTGAGCAGAGCCAGCTGGAGGCAGCAGGACACCCAGACTGGGCAGCTTGTGGCATGCCAAGTGGCATGTCAGCAGTGGCCTCCAGGTGGCCCAGTCCACGTGGGCAAGCTGCCAGAGGAGAAGAGGTTCTTGTGGTGGAAAGGTACCACAGCGTCTCCCTCTCAGGGAGGACCATGGGAACCAGTAGAGCAGCCAGATCCTTGGTCCTGCTGAACAGCCCTGCTATTTGCATCGGGACTGGCCATTTGGATCGGTCCCCAGGACATTTCAGCGCTGAGCTGGAAACACAATGCTTGCCTGAAGTACTGGGAGGTGGTGCTTGTGAGTTATCACTCTGCCACAGAAGCCATTCCCAAAGCAGAACCTGGGTTTGGTACTTACAGCCCACATCAGCTTATCTGAGCAGAGCCAGGCTGTAATCAAGCCAGAGGGAGGCAGAGGTACCACACAGCGATGACAGCCGTAGCCACAGCAACAGGCTGGTCTCCCCCTGGGGATGCCAAGGTGCCAACTGAGCCACCTGCACAACCCCCGGGGACGCTCTGCGGGGCTGGGGATGGAGGTGACAGCCACACTGCCTCCCTGCATCTCTCCCTCCTCCAACCTCTCACTTGTTGGGGGAACAACAGTTTTTTGCTTCTTCAGCCCTTTCCAACCCGCCCCCATCACGAATCAATAATACATGCTCCCTGAAACAGATGCCGCTCTCAACACAGCGAGTCACCTTGCTCTCCCAACAGGAAACTCGAGCTTCTGGCCATCAATCTTTCATTCCCTGGACATAATCCTCAAGAGGATGTGACTCCAAGTGGCTACTTCCCTTTCACTAGCCAGGGCAGAGCACGAACAGGGGAACCAAGCCAAAAAACCAGCCACAAACCTGGACAAAACTTGTCCAAGCTCCAGGGATGCTTGGCCAGGCAGCAGTTGAGATGCTAATGAATAAAGCCCTGCAGCAGCTGCTCTGCCCAGCTCCTGCTGGAGCATCCAGAAACAGGGACAAACAGCAACAGGCACAAACAAGCCACTGCTGCTGCTCAGATTCCTCCATTTCAGCCCATCCTGGTGTAAGTTCGTCATGCAGCGCCCACTCAGTGGCTTTCCTGCTGGTGGACAAGGCTGGCCAGCCTGAGAGCTAAGAGGATTTTGTTCCTCACCATGGGACCAGAAAAATGTCCTTGCCGAGAATCTCTTATCTGGGAAAAAAGCTACAGGAGAAAATAGAAAGCAGAGAGGAAATTAAAAAATGCCTGAGTAAGACTGGACACAGGCAAAGCTTTGCTCACAATTTTCTTGGCTGTATCCTGCAGGATTTCACAGGACTCCTGATCTGTACTGCAAATCCTGCCTGCAGGCCCCTGCAGCCACCCCTTTCCTGCACTGATGGCACCCCAGGAGTTCCAACCATAAAGCTTCCCCCACATTCACTCAGCCAGGCTCCTTGGGAGCCACTGCTGTCTCTCAGTGTGATGGGAGGAGAAGGAGCAAGGTGGAGGATGAGAAGAGAAGCTCCTTCTTTCTTCTCCAGCTGTCTTTGCATTGAAGACCCAGCTGGTTTCACTGGAGACCTTCATAGATGCAGCAGCTCCCAGGTCACTGCTTCTCTGTCCCTTTTCCCCCATCTACTATGATTCCTGCCTGTGTGCATCTTGGTTATGCTCCTCCTGAAGCAAAAGGCCATTCGTCCCCCCTGCTTTCCTAGGGCAAGACTCAGTCCTGGGCCAAGCACAGGATCAGCCACGGACAGGAGCTAAAGGTCCATCCTTTACATCCTACATGAGAGCAGTTTTCCAGACCCAAGAAGCCCAAAGCAACCATCAACAGCTCCCAACCACCTTCCCAACCCAGCAATCTCCATGACAGCTCAGTTTTCTTGCCAGCACCTTCAAGAGAGCTGCCATGGGTATCTAATAAAAACAACCATTAGTCTCTTGCCTCTGTGTTAAAGGCTCAGCCCCCATTACACACCCCAAAGCTGCAGCTTCCCTGCCTCTGCTTCTCCCCAAAAGCTGGGTAACGCCACAGTCAGAGGCTGCTCTGGGGACTTTCCCAACGCAACGATCTAGCACAGTGTTGGCTGAAACCTCTCACAGCTTGCCTGCAGCCTCCCCTAAGCCTAAGTGGGTCGATTGTCATTCCCCCAGGAGCAAAAGCCTTCCTGCAAAAGGGAGAAATGGGAATGAAAAGCACAAAGAGATGTATGCACACAGAAACAGCGAGACCCCATGAACCACGAAGATCCAGAGAATCTCTCCTCCTCAGCAAACACACCTCAGTGTCTCTACAAGTGGATAAAAACTAGCAGTGAGACTGCTGCTTCTCATCCCATATCGAATCAGCTCTCTGCCACTTCATTTGATCAGGCTAGGGAAGGACTGAAACACTCTACACCCCCTTGGGGTGGTTGCCTTCAAGCTCAGGGCACCCCAGCTCAGCATCTCCTGTGTTGGAGGGGCAGAACTGTATTCAGAGGAGAAACAGCCACTTCCTGGACTGTGCAGCAGGGGAGAGGACATGGAGAGCTCAGCCACCGAGAGGCACCCAAGGTGCTGCAAGACCACCCAACACCCATTATTTTCCATAACCACAGACAGGTTTTTCCATTGCCCCCAGGCTGAGGATCTGCAGCTCAGGGAGAGCTGTTGGGTCTGTCCTGCTCCTGAGGGGAAGTCCAAGTCCCTTCCCATTTTCACGCTGACAAGGCACATTATGTCCTGTGGGCAACAACCACTCGTGGCGACAGTCAGCGTCAGGCTAGCACTGGGGTTTGACAAGTGGTCAGCAACGAAAGTCAGTGCTCCTGGAGAGCAGCTCATGGACTTAACAAAGCCTGTGCATCTCCCCACAGCTGCAGGGATGATGCCAGCAGTAGCGTATGGGCACTGGCACCGCAGCCAGCAACAGGCATTGCCTCCTTGGGTGCAGGCAGCACAACAGGCTTTTCCCCACAGGAAAGCTCTGCAGAGCAGGGCTGAATTCATGTCGGTTCTGGTGTCCACTCTGCTGATTTTGGTTTGGGTTTTTCTTTTTATCGGGTTGAGGAAGGGGATTTACCAGTAAAGGTAACATTCAAATGGGGCCTGAACTTCATGGTCTCAGCTTAAATGAGAAGCAACAAATATGAACCCAAATGTGGTCGGTTACCAAGCAAAACACCAGGGCACCACTGCAAACTGCTTATCAACTACAGCTTTTCCAGAAGCATCTGAGGGGGAAGGGTGTTCTTAACCCCACACCCGAGGTATGAGGATGCTGGAGCCATGCAGGATCAGCAGCCCCAAATGCACCATCCTTACACGAAGGTGCTGGCTGTGAACGAGGGAGTCCTGAGGACAAGGTCTCAGCTCTCTCCCAGGGCCTCACGCTCAGCCAGCAGGGAGAAGGGCTCCAGGGGCAGCGGCTCTGGCATCTCTGCTCTCATATTGATTCAGTGCCATAAATTATGCAGCACCTCTCCTCCTGATTAATACTGTTAATGGAGTTAGCAGGTGAGGGGCGGGAG
Source organism: Rhinopomastus cyanomelas (assembly GCA_013400115.1). Lineage (NCBI taxonomy): Eukaryota > Metazoa > Chordata > Aves > Bucerotiformes > Rhinopomastidae > Rhinopomastus > Rhinopomastus cyanomelas. The sequence goes on along the minus strand of VXBP01002931.1, from coordinate 116,040 downwards.
GGGAACCCCGTGAGGATACACACACAACCCCGCCAAAGCTGCCACAGCCATCGCCTCGGGGTGCTGGCCAGACCTGGCGGGGTGTAAGTGCGGAGAGCACCTCTTCAGCGAGGGCTTCCCTGGGGCTCCCCGCAGGGTGAGGCCGCGGTCGCCACAGACGTGCGGGGGGTGATGCGGGGCTGTGGCAGAGCAGATGTGCGAGGATCAAGGTGCTGCCTCAGCAGAAGGCGGTTTCAAAGCGGGCTCACGGCGGGATGGTAACCACTAGCCCACACAAAGGGTGCCGGGGCTGGGACCCTTCCTGCACCGTCCAGACCCCCTGAGCCCCCTCAACTCGCTGTTGCCGTCGTGTGTCGCGTCTGATCCCGCACCCCAGGTCCTCGCGGAGAAATCCGCCGGTTCTTTCGCGAAGCTTCATCGTATCGCCCCCCCACCACCGCTAGCGCGGTGCGGTCGCGGATGCTCCGGGGGCTGGGAGTCCGGTTCGGCCCAGCCCAATGGGGAGGGAGAGGACAGGCGGCTCGGTAGGCGCCGCTTACCGTGGATGCCGGTCTGGTGAGTCATGGCTCCGTCGGCTCCGCTCCCGCTCCCGCTCCAGCTCCACCGCGTCCCGGGCAGGAAACGGCTCCGCAGCCGCCACCGCCCGCTTCCGGCGTGACAGCCGCGGCCGCCACCGCCCCGGGGAGGAGCCGCCGCCACTGCCGGGAGGAGCCGCCGCGCCGGGGGCCGCCTTAGGGCGCCGCCTGGCGGATGGCAGGGGTACTGCGTGAGCCCCGCCCGCACCAGGCCATGTCCGCCCAGTGGCTGCGGCGCTGGCGGCGGGGCGGCCTCGCGGAAGGGCCCGGGGACGATCAGGGTCCCGGCCTGGGGCCACCGCCAGCAGCCTTCCCCTATCGTCGGCCCAAGTTCCTGCGGCGCGGCGGCGGCGAAGAGGAGGCCGAGGAGAGCCCGCGGTGCGAAAGGGCCGTGCTGGGCGCCGAGCGGCTCCTGCCCTGGGGTGCGGGATACGCCGAGTGAGTGCCGGGGCAGCGGAGCCACCCACGGGGGAAAACGAGCGCAGCTACAGGGTCTAACGGGGTGCTTATAGGGTTTTAAAAGGGGGCAGTGCAAGTATAAAGGGACTGCGAAGGTTTTGAGGGGTCTTGGGGAGAGGGGTCGGGGTTGACGGATTCCTAGGGTGGGGGGTGGTCACACCCCGCTTGTTCCCTCCGGCAAAGGACAGCAGCAGTCGCCCCTCCCTAGTCCCTCTCTGCAATTGGGGAGCAGCTTCCTACTCCAGCCCCAGCAACAGAGAGATTGGATGCAGCCCCGTGGCTTCCCTGGCCCTTTTTGCCAACGGGGGCAGCCCTGTGGGACCCCACAGTGGGAGCCCCCTGACAGCCCCTTTCGACGGGGGTGCAGCCCGGGTATCTCCTCTCCTAATCCATGGTGTTTGCACCATTGGGGTATCACCCGCCCCTGCTCCGTGCCTTAGCCGAGCAGGGCTTTTACATGGGGCTGTGCATAAAGGATTTGTTGTTTAGGTTCCCAGCAAAGAGCTCCTCCTCGAGTCTGGCAGGGGAGCAGGGAGGTGGGGCTGGAAAGAAAGGGGCAAGGGGCACCTTGCGGAGCCACCAGGGCAAGTGCTCCCACACACATTACCCTCAGCACCTTACCCTAGGGTGATAAATGCTGAGAAGTCGGAGTTCAACGAGGACCAGGCAGCCTGCTGTCAGATCTCCATCCGGAGGAGAGAACTGGGCATGGAGAAGGATGAGGAGTGGCTGATCCTGTGTTCCACGCAGGTATGGCCTCTTCTGTATGACAGGCAGCTACCAGCCCTGGTTGCCCCATCAGTCCTACGTGCCCATGCACTGAGACCCTTCATAGGACCTGTTTAGGGGATTTATGTAACCTGTGCCTGCCCAGCAAATACCCAGCTCTGCCCAGAAGTGACATTTCTACTTCAGTAACCCATGACTCATTTGGGATCATCCAAGCCCTTTGCTTGGTGCCCTGACCTTTCCTTTGCTGTCCTTGTGCTGCATCTAAGGGCCACTGTGTAGTGACATCCCTCAGGGACAGCAGCGTGACCCAGGCACACAGGATGCTCTCACCTGGTAGCAGCCTTGCCTCTTACAAGTAAAACAGTCCCAGCTCCCTTAAAGCACAGAGGAATGTGCTCCTCTGACATCTGGCAGAGCAGCACATGAGCTTGAGCTGCACAGAAGATTAACCAATGGCAGGGAAGGATAGCTGGGCTGGAAAAGTGAGGCAAAACACATACAGTGATGTCTTGGGTGCAAGCCTACTGTCTGTACAACCCCTCCAGCTCCTTCTCTCTCATCTTCACTGCAGTTTCTGACTGGTTACTACTGGGCACTGTTTGACGGCCACGGTGGCCCAGAAGCTGCCATCATCGCCTCCAACTATTTGCACTACTGTATCAAGCAGAAACTGGAGGAGGTTGTGGGAGGCATCACAGAAGCCCACCCCCCCATGCACCTCAGCGGACACTGTGTTTGTGACAGCGACCCTCAGTTTGTGGAAGAGAAGCACATCCATGCAGCAGACCTGGTGGTGGGAGCACTGGAGAATGCCTTTCAGGAGTGCGTGAGTACCTGTGTGCTGGTCTTGCTGCTCCGAGCAGTCAGTCTGTCCTACCCTGGATCTGCAGTTCATCGTGCAGGCAACCGAACCGGAGATCACACCAAGTCAGCTCCCCACTATCTGCCTGAGAATCACTGTCTGTCAGCAGCGTTGAGCCAAAGCAAAGCTAAACTCCCCCCCCCGAGGGATTAGCTTCTTTGAGACTAGATAGCAGCTGTCATCACACTCCTGCAATGCCCAGAAGGTTGCGAGCTCCTCCCTGCACTTCTGAGCCAGTCCATAGTCCAGAAGCCACACCTTTGCTGTCTGTATTGAAGGAACGTTGTCTTTCATCTTCCTGGTTGCTTGTGGCCCACCTGCCGGCCACCTTGGCATGAATGTTTGCTTGGGAGGCACGAGGCAGCTGCACAAGGTTCACATCACATCACTCTCCACATTTGTTTCAACCAACAGGATGAAGTCATCAGCCAGGAGATGGAAGCCACAAACCAGACGGGAGGCTGTACTGTGTTGGCTGCACTTTATTTCCAGGGAAAGCTGTATGTGGCTAATGCTGGGGACAGCAGGTGAGCCACAGTGAATGGGGAGGTTACTGGGCTATAAGAGCTGGGAGATAAGCAGTTTCCAGCCTCTTATTTAATCCTGTGGAAGGGAAATATGCAGCTCAGCCAGCTCCCTCCTGCTGGCCACAGAAGCTAGCAGCAATGAGCTGGTGCTTCTGTGCCTCCCAGAGGGGTTTATAGGATTTCAGGGGACTAATGCTGCACAGCCACAGGGCAGCATTAGGGTGGCAGGAACCTGACAGGTGTTTAAAAGTGGAAGGTGTTGTCAGGTCTTCCTCAAGAGCTGCAGTAACAGACACCGTTCAGTTCTTGATCTCTTCTCTCTTGTAGGGCGATTCTTGTTCTGAAGGACAAGGTTGTGCCCATGAGCTGTGAGTTCACACCTGAGACAGAGAGGCAGCGAATCCAGCACCTGGTGAGTGACTCCTTTCATGCATCAGACACTCAGATGTGAGCCTCCCACTGGGTCAGAGAGAGAGCTGGTGGCAACACTACTACTAGTTTTCATCCAAGGCTACTGCACGGCTAGAGCATCATCTGACACTAGCCAGGGAGGGCTTGGGGAAAGATTCAGTCAACAGTCTTTAGTACAGGAGGTGCCCACATCCTCCATGGGATATGCTTTCCCATTTTTGCTGTGGGGAGTGCCAGTCCCAGGCCAGAACCAGTTTTGGTGCCCTGCTGCAGAAAAGAACCTGCCCATCATCACACCTGCTTTCCCTCCTCCAGGCTTTTCTCTTCCCCAAGCTGCTGGATGGCGAGTTCACACGCTTTGAGTTTCCACGCAGGTTGAAAGGAGATGATGTGGGCCAGAAAGTCCTGTACCGGGATTACTTCATGGATGGCTGGTGAGTCCACCCTGCCTGAGGATAAGGCTGAGGCAGCTCTACCTGCTCCCAGGGGAGAAGGGATGTGCCCACCAGAGAGAGTAGCCGGTTTGATGGTGCAAAGCTGTGCAGATTGAGTGAAGGATGCTGTGAGCAACCTCCCCTTGACTGAAGGACTGGGGTCCTGGCAGGGAGCAACTAAGATGGTCCTTCTGGGATCCTACAAGGTAAGACTAGTGCAGGAAGTGCCAGCCTGGAGCACTGGGGAGGAAAGGGAGGAGGAAAAACCACCTCTTGCCCCTCCCTCAGTCAGCTGTCTGTATGTGGGCACACCACAAGGGCTGAATCACCATTGAAATGAGCTGGGTGGGTTGTACTGTCAAGTCAGGCAAAACACAAGTCAACAGGGAATTCTCTGTTTTAGGGGATATAAGATGGTTGAGAAAGCTGACCTCAAGTATCCTCTTGTCCATGGTCATGGGAAGCAGGTAGGTTCGTACTTTACACATGGGGAGTGTAAAGCCAAGTCTGCTGGGGTCCTCAGCATCCTTGTCACTCATAGTCACATGCCAGGGGTGCTACAGCAGGGCACTTAGTACTCTGGGGCTCTCCAGTAGGGCAGTCTCAAAGCCCTGATACAGTAGCTCCCTTTGCTAGTACCTGGCTAGTGTAAACAAGAACCCTCTGGAGCAGAGAGGCAGCACTCTCCACTGGAATAGCAGACAGCAGCCCTGAGCCGGGCCAACCTGCCCTTTCCTCCCCTCCCCTGGCACACAAGAACTCATTTCAGATGAGAACTTATTTCAAGAGATCCTGCTTTGGATGGTCTAACCCAGCTCTAGCAAGCACCTTCCTCACAAACCCTCTTCCTTAAGGAGAGGCTGAGAAAAGGAGCCTAGAGAAAGGAGGAGGCAGGGAGCAGCAGTGACTGCACACACGCAGCATATACCTGCTGGAGCTGAGCAGAAAGCCTCATCAGAGTGCCCAGCACAACCCATCCCCTTTGCAAGGAGTTAGTGCAGAGCCTCGTTTACCAAGACAATGGATCCTCCCACGCTGCAGAACCAATCTGGTTCTCTTTGCCACCCTGAATCATGAACAGGGGCTTTCTGAGTTCTGGAGCATTACCTGGAGTACATGTTGCAACTCCAGAACACACCATGGGCATGGGCCACCAGGAACCATGCGTGGGCTGTCTCCACACTCACGTCAGCCCCTTGCTGCTGATCGCTCCATCTCTGAATTCTCCTGGGTTCTTCTGGGTGATGCCCAGAGAAGGGACCTAAAGGGAACACAGGTCAGCTAGGAGAAGCCACACGTCAGCCTTTAAAGGTGCAACATTATTGTGTTCCAATACTGCTTTGCTTTGTTTGGGCCAGGCTCGCTTGCTGGGGACTCTGTCTGTCTCTCGAGGTCTCGGGGATCATCAACTCAAAGTCATTGACACCAACATTGAAGTCAAACCTTTCCTCTCCTGCATTCCCAAGGTCAGTTGCGCACAAGGGATGGAGTTAAACATACTGCTTGTCCTCTGTGGCAAGCTGCATCCCTTTTTCATTCCCCTATTTCTCTGCACTCTGCTCGGAGAATCCCCAAGATGGAGGAATCTAGAAGCAGAGCAGCAAGGGGACATAAAAGATTCAAAGCACCTGGTCCCACTCTGTCATCTCTTAGAAGAGTCATCTTGCTGACCCCTCAAGCAGTAACGCGTTACTCTTCTGCCTCCCAGGTGAACGTATTTGACTTTGCTCAGCATGACATAATGGAGGATGATGTCCTCGTCATGGCGACTGATGGCCTATGGGATGTTCTGTGCAATGAAGAGGTGGCTCACATGGTCAGGAGCTTCCTTGCTGGGAACAGGGCCGATCCTCACAGGTAATGCCGGCACAGGTGATATTTTCCGGAGACCCTGGTTAGACTAAGAGCAGGCTGAGATAGCTCTGTTTCTAGGTCAGCTCTGGCTTTTCTGTGACTCTGGAAAGCATCTCCTCATCTTTCCTCATCCTAAAGAAACAATACTGAAGCTCAAGTTTAAAAAAACCCCCAACCAACAGACTATTCTGACAGCATAAAGCCACATTCCAGTGTTCTAAAGGCAGCTGTGGCACAGTAACTCCAGACCTTGCTTTGTTTTCCACTTAGGTTTTCAGAACTGGCCAAGTGCTTGGTATGCAGAGCAAGGGGAAAGAAGAGAGAGCACCAGTGGATGCTGGATGACAACCGTGAGGCATCCTATGATGACATCTCTGTGTTTGTCATCCCATTACACAACAGGGAAGAGGTGTGATGGTTAGCAGGACGTGCAGGATTTCTGTGTCCCTGTGGTGTTACTCACCACCATACCCATCATCCGCGGGATTTCTGCTGTGCCAGTCCACTTCCTTCCAGCCACACCGTCTGCAGTGGGAGCTGACAGCGCACAGCCAGCACTTACACAGAGGACAAACAAGAACATGAGCTCCATACGAACACGAAAGAAGAGGAACAGTGGGCAACCAATTGTTCCCCTGACTCCTCATGGCTGGGCCATCATAAAAGGGGCCGCATGAGCTGAAGGTACTCGAAGACCTTTGCAGTGCAGCAAGACTCAAATAATCTACCTTTTTAATACTGAAAAATGAGGATCAGTTGAGATGCAGCTGGTCACAAGTGCTGGCTTGCAGACCTGGATGCGTAAGCTAAAGCGTCCAGCGTATCCGCTTGCTGCGACAAGAGATGTACTGAAAACCCATGAGCTGCTGCTTTGACCATTCCAATGCTGAAGCAGTAGCCCAGACATCAAGACAGTTGCCATTTGTGGGCAGCACCACCTCAGAACAACTGGTGCTGGCAGACAGAGATACACGCCGGTGCACAGGAGCCTCCTGTGTAAGGAAACATGCCAAAGTGCCTTTAACTGTGTTGGTATGTCGTGCAACCTATGGATTCCTAGCAAATCCTCACTCACAACACTGGCTAACATGTTTGCTATCAATTAGGGCTGTTTCTGACAGCAAGGCTGGTTTTGTAGCAGTAGCCCTGGTGAGAACCAAGGCTTTTATATAATAGAGTCCATCAGCTGATTTAGTAGAAAAGTGCAAGTAAAATAAACTAAATTGGTTTAAATTTGTCTGCAGTGCTGGATCTCAAGTGCTTCCACACATTGCAACAGGATCAGCAGCACAGAAGACATGCTGGAGTTGTGCGCCTTCAGCTCAGAGGATCTGCTTTTCAGACACTTCATTAGCCAGGCAAATTCAGGTCTGGACAAGCTTCCCAGATCCCAAAACACCCCACTGGTTTTCATGATTCATTACCTAAGCTGTACAATTCCCTAGTAAAGCAAACAAACCTCAATGGGTGCTCTTAAGTTCCACAAGGATCCAAGACCAAATCGTAGTTTGCCCATTTTAATGTTGTTTATTGCCATCACAGGTTTTACACAGACCTGAAATGGAGAAAAACAGCCTCAGAAAGCCACAGGGAAGACTGTGCCCCGGATTTTTCTCCGCCAATACCCAGTTCTTCACTGGAGGGACTCCCATAGCAATACTAATGCCAGGGATAGGTGTCAATATGGGATTTCCTGCAGTGGGAGGCCTGGACTCGGGAATGAGGCAGATTGCTAAGCTACCTGCTCATGCTTTAAGCACTAAAAACCACTTCTCTCCAGCTTTGCTTCTCTCCCATCCTTGAATTTAACCTGAAAATGCTGATGTGGGGTTTCACCCCGTTAACTTGATGCTGGCTGCCATCTCCCCTGTAGCAGACCACACTGACCGTCAACCCTCCTGCAACTCCAAACCAACAAGCTATTTCCCCACCTTCGTGCTGAGAAAGGGCTCTGCTTTTCCACCCAGATCCCTGGAGTGTGTGAACAGCCTCTAGGGCACCACACCTCAAAGATAACTCCCTAGGCAAGAAAAACCTCTTAAAACAGGCAGATTACATTGGGGTAGTTTCTGAGCATCAGTTTGTACTACGAAGCTTCTGACTTTTCAAAACAAATGGGTGTTTTTCATTACAGGCTGATTTTTCACATCCCCCCTCTAGGAAAGTTGCACCACACTGAATAAATGCAGCATTTACAGGACTCTGTGATCGATCTCTCTACAAAATATTTATTGGTAGCTGTCACAACATTGAGTTCTCCACATACGTAGTGACACAGCAGAGTGGGAATGAACAGATTTTACACTCATTGGGCAGATACCACCTGGGAGCCCAGTTTCCCATAGCAGCTCAGGACCAAAGCGACCAGTTTCCAAAAGGCTTGCCAGGATCCTAGCCCCTGACCCAAAACCACAGTGAAGTCTCTTAAAGTGCAAATACAGTCAAGAGGCATTGGAAAAGGTACGCTGCAGCTTCCACATTTGTTCCCTTGTTAGCTCCTGTGGCCCCCAGAGCAGGGACTGGGACAATAAACAAGGACCTGGGAGCCTCAAGTAAAGAAAGTAACAGCAAGAGAACTCTCAGACTAGCTGGCAAAAGAGAATGACAGCCCCAGTCTCCTAGAGCCCAAGCAGATGTGCTCAGCCACCACCACCCCTTAGAGGTGGGCTGCTAAGTTCCACTTCCTCTCACCCTTGTTTTGAAGACAGGTCTTTACTTACCCCAAAGAACATGGGTCAGGGAGAATTAGCCTGTTAAATGTAAAGTTTGGAGGGGAAGTGCCATTTCATGCTTGGCTTTGTACCAGGCCAGACACACCATGAGGCCTGGGAATGCTCTTTGCAACGAGGTCCGGCTCTTGCCAGCTGTCTGCTCAGACAGCAGAAGAACTGCAGTCCTGATACCTTCAGAGAAGCTGGAAGTGAAAAGCTTTATGCACCTTTCCTGCGTAGCCTTCTAGGAAAACACAACACTAAAGTTCATTAGCATCATTTGGCACATTTCCCTCTCTTCACGGCAGATAAAAAACCTGCACAGCCACTCCAAACCAGAAGGTGGCAAGCAGCCTTCACTCTGAACCAAGCTTTAACAGACAACTGTACGCAAAGCTTTGGGCCTATGCTCCCTCCAGAAAGCCGGTGTTAGTGTAGTTGGAGGCTCAGGGGTGATCTTATCGCTGTCTGTAACTATCTGAAAGGTGGTTGTAGTGAGACAGGGGTTGGTCTTTTCTCCCTGGCCACTGAAGACAAGGGGTCATAGTCTTAAGTTCCATCAGGGGAGGTTTAGACTTGACATTAGGAAAAGATTTTTCACTGAAAGAGTGATCCGGTCTTGGAATGGGCTGCCCACAGAGGTGGTTGAGTCACCATGTCTGGAGGTGTTCAAGGTTAGGCTGGATGAGGTGCTGAGTGGCATGATCTAGATGTTAGGATTACCGGGTTTTTTTTGATTTAGTTTGGACTGGATGATCTTTAAGGTCTTTTCCAACCTTATCATTACTGTGATACTGTGATACATCCTTCTATATCAGCCCTTAGGCCCTCATTTTCTTCAAGGTTTCACGCCACAACGCACAATGTTTCACCACGCAGCAAGCAGTTTTCAGACAAGCACTCAAACCACATCTGCTAAGAGCAGTTTTCAAATGAAGAGACACTTTTGAATGCGGCCCTGTGAGAAGTAACAATGGCTGCAAGCTACCAGTCCCATCCCCCAGTCAACAGGCCGGGTAAAACCCCAGAAGGTGACTTGCTGCTGTTAAAATGCACTAACAAACCCCAAACAGCTGCATGTCACAAAGCACTGCAAAACACGGCTGCTTACAGAAACACCAGGAATGGTAAAATAGCACCAAGCAGCCTGAAAAGCAACAACACTGAGTGGAAGAGGCGACTGTGGAAAGCTTGGCTGTGAGGATAGAGATGAACATGCAGATACTGAAAGGAACCAGAGGTGGAGGAACGTTTGCTTGCAGCTCTTAGCACAGCACATTTCCACTTAGCAGGACTATGGAAAGACAAAATCAGGCAAGGAAAAACAAAGCAAAGCAGCTGTTCCAGAAACTGATTTACTCTTCCAGGGAGGCATGCTCTGAATACACGGCTACATATTGAGGTGAACTTTGCTGTAACAGAGGAACAGGGGGAAAAGGGAGCTAAGGTAAAACATGGTTCCCCAGTACGGACTGGCACATCGAAGCTGAGAACATGTTCGGGACTGCTTGTCACCTCACCAGCACTTCACATTCAGGGGAGGGGAAGCACACATGAGCGGGTGAAGCAAAGAATCAACTTTCCAAGGTATGACCTGGCACACAAACCCAGGCACATTTGGGAAGGCAGGAGTACAGTCAATACCTTGCGGATGAAAGCCTGCCCTGGCCTGCTGGTGGATGCCTTTGATCGGTGCAGCATTTTGGGAAAGATACATTGGAACCAAGTTTAAGCTTGCCAGCTTGGTGCACAAGATGGGAGCACATCCCTCCCATCTCCTGCAGCAGGGCCCCAACAAAGCAGAGTCAGCACAGTCAACACCAAGTTTCTATGATTCTTTCTGAAGACACCACCTGACAAAGCAACACTTTTTCAGGGCTACCACTGGCAACCTGAAGGACCTGTAACAACACAGATGATAAGCCAAGGGCACGTTCACTGTTCTCAACAAACGGATACTGGCCTAAGCCTGCTGTGGAGAGAATTCATGGAGCTTATTTACACATCAGAACGGGAAAAATGCACTGGTGAAGGTAAACAGCCTAGACACTCCTCAGTATTGGCCCACATATTCTTTAATATCTAAAGAGTAAAAAAATATCAACCATTCCCACTGCCCTCCCCCCCCCAATATTTACAATTAAGATCAGCCAACATGACACATAACGAAGATACAAAGACAGACTCTCTCAGTCTTGGTTTGGTTTCCCTGACTTCCAGCCAACACACTCCTTTATTGCTTGGGACACTGACTGGACTTCGGCAGTTCTGTCTGTGTCCTCCGGCATCCAGCAGAGCAAACAGCTTCAGCAAGCTCTGGCAGCAGACAGAACCTGTCTGGTTCATTGCATATGAAATCAGGGAAGAAAAGATGACAGAACGTATGAGGTGTGCTTAGTCCCACCCACTCTTACGGTGCATCCTCCACTGCAAGAGAATCCAACCTCTGCCGTTTAAGTTGAAAACCATCAGTGTTTACATTTGGCACAGAGGTCACTTTGCATCTGTGGACTGCAGTGAAGCCAGAGAGATCCCAGATGTGAAAAACATGCACTTACAGAAAGGAGTTGCACGTTTCAAACCCTGGTACATTAACAGCCTTGTGAACTTATGGAAGAACATACTACTACAGCTGTAAAAAATGCCACATTTGGTAAATAAAAGAGATTTCACTGCTCTTACAAATAATACTGTGTCAGTTCCAACTGCATCTGAAGTCCGCTGGGCATGGACTGAAGGTACCGAAGTGCAGCATGCCGCTTCTGAACGTGCTAGGAGGAGGCCGAGAGAAGGAGTCCTTGCAAAGGAATGCGGCAAAAAAAGGTAAGACATATGGAGACGAGTGCAGGAACACAGGCACGGGCAATTCCAATGGTATGCTTGCAATGATGTGCTGCAGCTTTCAGCAGTATGGAAGCCATCCCACAGCAGCTGCAGCGTAGGAATTAGTCGTCTATAGTTGGCAGCCAGAAGGCCTACAGAAGAGGGAAGAACGAACACCTTTTACAGAGCACAACAGCAATGTCTCCTAGTCTACAATCCAAGAGCTGAACACTGCTGCCTTCTGTAATCACACAGGCAGAGGCTACCAGCGCAGCAGCAACATCTCCCAGCAGTCAGAGGTCACCTCGCTTACACTGGTTTGGTTAGCTCTGCAGGTTCTCCAGAGCGAGCCAGTCTTACACAAACTGAAAGTATCAGCCATGTACAGTACCCTCACTGCTCTGCTTTCGTGTGTGCGTGCGCAAACGCTGGCTCGCTGCATATACTGCCACATGCCCAACTGCCAGGCAAGCTGCACCCAAAGGCTCTGCCTCTCAACAAAGCCCAGGCAAATACCCATCGGTGGCCGTGAGCCTTCTCAGAGTGATTTCTTAAAGGGTCAGCAGCTCATTGAGCCAGGAGGAATGTAAAACCCTTTCCTTACCATATTTGAACATGCACTAGCAAAAGTCATGAATTTTGGGTTGAACTGCAGACAGGTTATAGGACCCGTGTGTTTCCCATCCAGCACGGCCACCTTCATCCCACTTTCCCCATTCCAAACATGAATCTTCCCATCCTCTGAACCTGGAGGCACGAGCAGAAAAGAAGAAACACAGGATATACTGCAGAGGCCAGTGGAGAAAAAGAATGTCTTCTGTCAGAGAACTGTACAAACAAGCATGTCTGGTCTTCATAGCTGAACCTTTAGCTTTCTCAGAGTATCACTGGGGCATTTACAACACATTCCAAGAGGTCACACATCTGTACCCAAACAGCTGGAGTGTATCTCTGCACTGCAGAGATTCAGCTGTGCGACACACAGCAATGCTGTTCTGGCAGAGGTTCTCTGTTGCGTGAGCATAGCAGTTAGGAGGTGACACAACCTAGCTAAAGAGGAAGACCATTGCCAACATGCACTGATGTGCCAGAGGCCAAAAGCTGGGTGTAGGAGTCATTGTTCACACAAGTTCTCAGTTCAGATGCACAAGGAGATCAGTATTTCAGTCGATATGCACAGAACCAAATCAAAGCTTTGCTGCAGAAGGCAGCCAAATTTCAGTGCACTGTGCCAAAGACCACCAGAAGTTTTACTGGAGATGTGCTACAAGGGAACAGGGTTTTCACTTCAAAATGGCATTTTGCAACCTAAGGCTGAGACCTTAATGTTTTTGTAACTCATTTCTGGGTTAGTATCATTTTAAACAGGTTTCCTAATACAGAATCTTATATATTTATTTGTACAATCTTTCAGGAGGAAAAATTACAAAGCACAAGCCCCATCTGTTCAGTTTTTACATATGGTGGTTAAGAAGTGTTTTGGAACTCTTTCCACTAGCTTTTCTTTGGAAGAGCAAAACATAAAGGTAAGTAAGCATTATAAAAAGAGACTGACTACACAGAGAACCCCATCCACCTGCTCTGCAATCAGGAAGTTATCAGCCAGAACAAAAAAAAACCAAACATAATTTGCCAAGAGCATCAGTCATCCAGGAAAAATGAGGACACCAATTACCACAAAGTTAAATATATGTGTTATGTAAATGAGAACAAAAGTAAAGTGCTAGGGGAGGGCAGCACCACAGTGATGGGTCTGACTTGTGTTCAAGAGTTCTGCTGGGCAGCAAAGTGACTGAAGTGCTTAGGGTGTGAGACTCACGTCTGCAGCACCAGAATTTACTAGAGCTGCAACTGCTTTTTGCCGCTCTGCATTTTGCTACCCCCTCCACACTGGGTGAGGAAGGGGTCCTGGACTGCCAAACAACTGTCCCAGCAAGCCCCCAGTGCAGGAAGTCCCCACTAGGCTAAAAGGACAATCACCTTTGCATAGATTGGTGCCTTTTTCTTCCGGCACTGGAGGCCAGGCCACAACATACAGCCCTGAAATGTTTTGAGCCAGCACGTGAGCACGTCCTAGTGAGGACCACTGACATAAACATGTGACTAGTTTCCATGCATTACAATAGTTTGCTGGTTTCTCATCTTTTTTTTTGAATGGTACGTACAAAGGGAAAAACAGAAGTCATGTTGCAGGCTTCTTTACATATCAATCTAGAAAATGCTGAGTAAATCACAAAAAGAGAGAAGTGTCACACCAAAAGGAAGCTTACAGCCACATTGCATCATTTAAGCACATTCTGCTTTCCATCAGACTTCAGACCAGACTTCCCACTTCAGTCCTACATAACACACCTCATTTCAGAGCACTCAGATTTGTTTTTTCCAAGAAGAGATACCTTACCTATCATGATGAACTGAGAGTCTGGTGTGAATGATGCCTCCAGCGTGACAGCCTTACTATTGTTATAACCCTGTGGCACAAAACAGGAGAACATGTAGTAGAGTGTGTCCAGTCACCTTGCAGCTGAAGGGCACTTGCTCCCAAAACTAACACCAAGTTGCAAGCAGGTACCCCTCACACCATGCTCACCCCAAACGTATGCAGGATGGCTCCTTTAAAGGCATCAATCAGTCGAATGAAGCCTCCATTAGTGGATATGAGAATGAGTTTGCCATCATTACTGAACTTCAGGCCTGTCCACTCACATGTTCGATCATACTGCATCTTAAATGTTGCAAACGGCCCCTTCAAAATAAAAAGCATAAAAAATATGATATAGCCTCTGTCTTTAGTCCTAGGGAATCAAAGAAAAAGTGTCATAGCAAAAATCTGTCACTGGACATTTGAGTTTCAACCAAATCCACAGTTTCCACATGAGAGAAGAGCCACAGCAGTGTGCTGCAATACTCAACAGTCCCATACCCTACTATACTCAACAGCAGAAATCAATTTAAGGTAGACTGTTTTCAAACAAGGCTGCTAACTAAAGTTAGAGAAACAGCTTCAGCCAGCATTCTCCTAATTTGACTTTCTGAAAACCACGGACCTAACTATGCTCAGTGCTTAGCCAGTGCAACTGCCCATCCAGGCACAGCAGCCTGTGAAGTTTCCACCCTTTCTGACAATTCTGGCTCCATCTCTGCCACAGAATCACAGAATTATTGAGACCAGAAAAGCCCTCTAAGCTCATCCAGCCCAGCCCATGATCTAACATCACCACAGAGGCCACATTGGGCACTAAGGGCCACAGCCAGGCTGTCCTTCAATACCTCCAGGGACAGTGACTCCACCACTGTCCTGGGCAGTCCAGTTCAGTATCTGATCATCCTTTCCGTGAGGAAGAGCTTCCTAACACCCAACCTAACCCTCCTCTGGCAGCTTCAGACCCTGTCCTCTCGTCCTGGCACTGACTGCTTGGGAGAAGAGCCCAACCCCCACCTGACTACAACCTTCCTTCAGGTAATTGCAGAGAGGGAGGAAGTGTTTTTCCAGAATAAGCAGCAAAGTAAAAATAACAGACAACCAACCCTAAAACACTAAAAACACGAACAAAAAAGTTCGGGTAGCTCACCTTGTCAAAAGAACGGAGGTCATAAAGCTTCACCATTTCAGAGTTGACTCCAGCAGCAAAAATCAAACCTTCTGGGTCAAAAGAACATACAGGCTTCCCCTGGAGATGCATTAAACCCTAGAAAATAGAAGTAAAAATTATTTTGTGAACCTGATACTCATATTCCTACAACTGCCCTTTGAGCTCACTGTGAGCAGGATAGCAGCCTATGGGCAACACAACTGCATTTCAACTATGAATAGTGAGGCTTTTACTATGCTTCTGAACTCAGCTTCACAAAAGCTACTCTTGACTACTTCATATAGAGCTGTCATGAAAATGTTTACACTAGAACATATAAATGGATACCTCATTCAAGCTGCTGTCCACCTAGGAAGTATCCAGAGAAGGGAGGATGATGTGGCTGTGTTAATTACCATAGCAGATAGCACCACAGAACACTGCTGCTGGGACTGGCAGGTCGTGAAGGAGGGGTTAAGAAAGCAATTTGAAAGTAAACAGTGAACAGTGCTGCTGAACCTTCCACAACTGTCTAAGGAAAACTCCTACCTTCTGGAAGCCAGCAGACCACACATATTGAGACTAAACAGAGTACTATCAGTGTTTACTTTTCCTGAACTCAGATAGTGGAAAAGACTTGAGAAAACTCAGTAAAAGCCAACAATACATTAATTTTGTGGATCCTGACTGACAGGTCTGTGTGTGTTGGCCAAACATCTGTATGTAACTATATGCAAAACACATTTTTGAATACATGAACAAGCATTTAAGAAGTTTCTGCACCGATTAAATATTGTTGGGTTTGTATTTTTTTAATAGAGAAGTCTAGGAAAACCCTGACAGTTTAGGTCAGTTTTTCCTGTGCCAGCTGAAACACACCAGCCAATACTCAAGGCCCTTCAAGTGGGACTCCCTTGGTTTCCCAGAGGCACCACACCTGCCATCTCATGGGCAAACTGAAAATCACTAGTAATTCTTGCTCAGCTCGTTTCCCACACTTTGCTCGATGCTGCTTCTCGTTGCAAGTCTTCATTTTACCCTTCTTACTTCAGGCATTAACATAAATCCCAGGACTGCTACTAAATTCACAGACTTATCTCATCTGTAGCAACTCTGAGACTGAGACTCATCCCAAGGGAAACAAACACTGTCACAAAAGGCACGCTGCTCCTGGAGAAGGGCAATATTACATTTGCTTGTCAGAAAAACCTTGGGTTTAAGACAAATAAAGCCAATTTATAGGAGTCGTAACCTTTTCTTTCCTTTGCATTTACAGTTGCAACATCTGCAATAAGCAAAATAGTCCCAGTAAGCTGGGAAAATATGAGAGCCCAACACTGTGTGTCTACATGGAGGGACAGAATAGCTCTTCACCAGTAAAAAAACAAAGATTCTACTCCCGGTCTTCCACTCCTGCCCCTGCTGCCAGCTCTGGCGTTTTTCCTCAGTCCACACAAGCCTACTTCTACTAAAAAAGTCAAGTTTTCAGTTAAAGAAATAAAAAAGCCAAACACACAGGGGTTTGCCTAGCTAGAAATTAAATTTGCCTACAAACAGGTATGATGAATAAAGGGGTTGGAAAGGACCTCCAGGATCATCATGTCCAGCCCTCAGCCCAATATCTCCCTAACCCCTACATCTCAAGTGCTCAAGCTACTCAGTTTTTAAACACCTCCAGGGATGATGACTCCACCACCAACCCGGGCAGCCTGTTCCAGTGCCCAACCACTCTCCCAGGAAAGAACTTCTTCCTAAAATTCAATCTAAACCTCCCCTGATGCAACTTGAGGTCATTTCCTATCGTCCTATCATTAGTAATTTGGGAGAAGAGATCAGTACCAAACTCGCTACAACCTCCTTTTAGGTAGTTGTAGAGAGCAGTAACATTTCTCAGTCTCTTCTTCTCTAGACTAAATAACCCCAGTTCCCTTTTGCACAGGTTCTGAGACTGAGACCAAACAATCTGTGGGATTTTAGTTTCACAGAATCACAGAATCATCATGGCTGGAAAGGACCTCCAGGGTCATCGAGTCCAACCTTTTCTCCTAGTACATAACTGCTAGACCATATCCCTAAGCGCTGCGTCCAGGGATGGTGACACCACCACCCTCCCGGGCAATCCATTCCAGTACCTAACCACCCTCTCAGTAAAGAACTTCCTTCTAATATCCAATCTAAACCTCCCCTGATGCAACTTGAGGCCATTTCCCCTCGTCCTATCATCACTAATTTGAGAGAAGAGACCAGCACCAGCCTTGCTACAACCTTGTAGTTGTAGATAGCAATCAGGTCTCCTCTCAGCCTCCTCTTCTCTGGACTAAATAATCCCAGTTCCCCCAGCCACTCTCCATAGGGCCTGTTCTCCAGCCCTCTCCCCAGCCTTGCTGCCCTTCTCTGGCCCTAATCCAGCCCCTCAATGTCCTTCTGATACTGTGGTGCCCAAAACTGGGCCCAGTACTCAAAATGCAGTCGCATGAGTGCAGAGTATAGAGGCACCATCACCTCCCTACTCCTTCTGGTTATACCATTGCTGATTCAGGCCAGGATGCCACTGGAAATGCAAAAAGGGGACAGACCACATGGCTGCTGTATTACTTTAGATCATCAGCTTCTTCATCAGATGTAACTGCAAACATTGATTTTTTCACACACACTCAGCTGAGAGGCAGGAGATATGCAACCAAGAGAGGACAATGCATGGGGCAGCAGCCTGATGAACAGGCTGATGACACCCAGCTCTTCTCATTTCATCAGCTGTTGGTGTTATTTCTTGTTCTTCCCAGCACCTCTCCAGCACATACATAGGTGAATGTGAGTGGTGTTACAAAACATGAAAGAGATTGCTGATGGAGGTACCTTCAGCCTTCCAGGAAGGTGTCAACACTAAATCAACAGCATACCCTTCTCGCAGTGTTGTTATCACAAGCACACATCCAGTTCAGGCTTTCAACTGAAAATATCACACACTCTGCATATTAGTTTCATACCCTACCTGGCAGTTTGGAGAGCGCAGATCCCAAAGTCGAATTGTTTTATCAAGGGATCCAGAAATGAAAGTATCATCCACCGGAGACATTGAAAGAGCAACGACTCTGCAACGCAGACAACCACACACATCACAGACACACGAAAGAAGTGAATGAATCACAAAATCATAGAACAGTTTCGGCTGGAAGAGACCTTCAAGGTCGTCAAGTCCAACCTTAAATCCTGTCCGACAATGCAACATCTACTCTTCTCTTAAGNCAGCCAGCCCTCTATTCATGCTCCCAGATCTCTCTCAGCCTGGCTGCTCTCCAGCCACTCCTCCCCAGCAGGAGCAACTTCAACCCCCATAATTGTGTTCAAGTTCATAACTGCCATGAACAGTTCTGCAGTGTGAGAACCAGAGTGAACCACGCATAACAGAACTCAAGCTCACAACGATCATTTCAGTTTCTGCCAGTCTGTCTGCAAGCCACATCTTACCTTTTTGTGTGCCCTGGGAAATAGCGAATGTATTTGTTGTCATGGAGGGAGAGGTATCGGATTGTATCTGAAAACATAAACAAGCCGTAAGCCTTATTATACCATGAACTCAATGTTATCTAGAAGCACGCACACAGTAAACTTGCTCCCCACAGCTGCAATCTTGCAAAGGTAACTAAGGCTGGTCCTTGATTTTAAGTCAAAATCAAGTTAGAAACAGACAAACCAACTTGGTTTCTAAGGCAGAACTCAAAATCAGGCAGCAGGAAGACACTTCCCACAGTCTGAAGTCCTTATCACATCTTCAACACATACTGTCATGTGATTTACACAAAATTTCAGAGTAGCTACGGTTTAAGTACCAGCAGGTTTCATTCCAGCATTTTCACAAGACTTAGAGCATCAAATTTACAAAGGTTCACACACTTTACACAGTTTATTAGGGTTGGAAAGGGCCTTCAAAGGCCATTTGGTCCAACTGTCCTATTCAAGCAGGATACAAATTACTGAGAAGTTCTTAGTTGTTTTTTTTTGCCATACAGCACAAATCTTGCTGTCTTACCTACAGCATCCAGCAACTAAGTGTCCAAACAAACAGCGCAGGCAATGCCTGAAGTCCAGCATTTAGCCAAAGAGAAGACAAAAGCATCAACTTCTAGCCAGGATAAGACCATTAAAAAGTAGCAAATTTCTCTTTTTGTCTTTAAAGTGACAGCTTCACACATTCTCTGTACTGATTGCAGCTAAGCTTTAGGAAGAGGAGAGAGAGGCGCTCTTTAAAATATATTAATAAATCAGAACAGCACCACAACCTTTCTCAAACATCAGTTTTGTCCTGAATGTTGAATGAGTGAGCCTTTCTCCCAAGATTAAGAGATATCATCATAAGACGTCATTATTATTAATACACAGAAGTCACTTTTCAATCTTTATGTGCAGATTCATCTGAGTATGGAGCACTGATACCTGAAAGAGACATCAGCAAATTCTCCTCTTGCAATAGTTAGAGGACACTAGTTTACGCTGTTGCTGGATGGAAGAGACTGGCATTACGCACATGCACCACACACTGACACGAGTCTGTCCTGCTGCAGTTCCAAAAATACACTGAGGGAAAAGATACTAACTTCTAACTGGTAAGCCACCATGATGCACTACACACAGAACTTTACCACTCAGAAGCGTTACTGTGTTCAGACCTTTTCTGAAAGGCTCATTCCAGCAAAGCTTAGTTTCTGGGAAAAACATGATGTGTCTGATGTGACACTGATGCGCTCAGTGTCTGACTACGAGAAGGAAAGCTGACTGATCAAGCTGGAAGCGTGACGCTGGTGACACCATTCTGGAAAGGCTCCAAGTGACCTGAGGTGACTATACAAAACACAAATCCCCAGCACCGGTGTCACATCCCATAATGACTTGAACTGATTTCAAGCGCGTTAAGGCACATCTCATTTTTTCCTGCAAGAACAGTCATTACCTGGTTGCTGAAGTACCCATGCAGAATTTCATTCTCCTTTGCTAAAGAGGCGGCGCCGGGGAACTGCAATCCTTTGTGATCCGTTCTGCTGGCAGCGCTCTGTCCCAGGCAAGGCAGTGGCCTGTACAGTTATCTCCTGTACCGGGTGGTATCATAGACCCTCAAACTGTACAAACTACTACCTCAGCCTGAAATCAGGCAAGAGGAACTAGGTTCAGAGGTCCTGAGGATCTTCAGAAGTAGACTGGTAGTAATTCGAATGTTTGGGGAGCAAGCTCCAATACTCCCATTAACACATTCCTGGATTCATTTTCCCTCCTGGTAACATTTTCCCTCCTGTATAACAGGTTAAATATAACACACCCTGCTCAAGACATGTATGAGGAACTATAGAGCAGCTACAGAACACAGGGGTGTTAGGGTTTATTAGGCTGTTGGTAACAGCAACAAATACTTTCACATTCTATCTTTCTCTTCTGAACAAGTATTTATTATAAAGCTTCCCAGCCGGGTGAAAACTCAAGTTTCAGTTCCTCAAAGGCTTACCACTGCTTACAAACAACACGTCCAAACAGCACTTAAGAAAGCTTCAATCAATTGTTAATTAATAGTAAATTCACTAACAGCAACAAAGTAATTAAAAAATAAGTAGACTGTGAAACAGACTCCAGAGGCAAGTGCTTCCCATCACTTTTAATCCTCTTATGCCATTAAATCCCACTGTGAACTTCTGGTTTCAGGCCCAGCTCATTCTAGTTTAACCTGACTTCCTAACTCTCAACTTACATCTGTTCTAAATGGATAGTCTTTACATTCCTTAACCAAGCTAGCACACACCACAAGGTAGCAGTTTCTCTAATGTCAAGCTCCATCTCTGCAAAGATAATCTAAACCAAAACCTGCTATTCCAGGAAGGACTGCAAGTTTACAAATACCGCAAACAAAACTGAGGTGAAAACACTGGAAATGAACAACAGCTGTTTCCAACAATCAGAAAAATTGATGTGCCTATCTGTGCCAGTTCTTCAATTTGAATTTTACATTAAACGCTGGTCCTGTCACAAGCTCCAGAAGGCCTTTGATATCACTAATTTACAGAGAGAAGCTATCACAGACACTCACTGTGGAGAAAGGGCATGAAAATGGGTGTTCTATTACACAGAAAGAACAGATGAACAGAAGCAAATCTAATCTCAGAAGAGTTTGTGACCTCCTCCAGGCTTGGCTGGTGATCTTCCGAGTTACCTGAACTCCCTGCTCTCCCTGCTGTTTATAGAGAGCAGACAAACATTCCATTCCTTTGCAGTTGATAGTGTATGTACAAGCCATTCAGTGAACTTTTTGGCCACACCATCCTCCTGCCTAAGAAAGTAAGGCACAGAGGGTAACTGACAGCACTGGTATCAAACAGCCAAGTGAATGGCAGCAAAGAACTTTTATTACACTAACAATGTTTAATCCCTTAGTTATCAGAGCAGTGAACAAAACTCATGTCAGCATGCTTGAAGCCATATCCATGAGTTGGGCAGCAGAGTTGAACATTAATTCCTCTAACAGCGTGTTTATCACTGAAAAGTGGCGTTTTCTTTGGTTCTGTCTCTTCCTAGCTCTTGAGAGGTACTTATGCAGGCACATCGTTTTAAGTGGAAAGAGATCAACTACGTTGGACTCCAAGGGATCACTTACCATCAATTTTGTTGGAACTGTACACAACAGTGTTGGCAGCATGTGTGTACCTGATGAGGTCCACTCCATACTTCTTACTGTACAGGGTTCTCTTTGGTCTGTCAGAAGGAAGCAGAAATAATTGTACTCACTGCAAACAGAAAGCTCAAACCAAGACTTGCCACATTCGCAGGACCTTTTTTTTCACTGAGTACTTGAAAATTGCTTCAAGTAATTGAATGTTTTCATACAAAGAAAGAGCTTTTTATTGGATTTTCAACAACCACCTGCGTGCTTTCTCCAAAAGACCATCCCGAGGCTTGAAACTGCATTTATTTGTCTCTGCCAAACATTCTTTTCCCCACATCTACTGTAAAAAGAACACAAGCAGGGAGCACAATAAGCCCTTGATATCAAACACTGTCTCATCATTCTCTTGTCTCTTCAAGCTTTTAATTCTTCTGCTGCTTATTTTAGATTAAGAAGAATGTGTCTTTTTGTCCTACGTTCTTCAAAACCTACAACGTGGTATCTCAGTGAGAACAGGGCTTCTCTATATAAACAGAAACACCTACATATACAAGTAGTCTGTAAAAGCAATGGTAACACAGGGACACGCAAACTACTGGAGAATTACACTTTTAACCCTTCTTAAAGCAGAAAATTCAACCATATCATTTCATAACTGAAATAAAGACATTCTAGTGAGAGAGAAGCCAACATACAAAACTGGATTTTGAGGTGCCTGGTGAGCAAGTATCTCCTGCGGTATGAAAAACTTAAGTTGCAAAGTAAACTTAGAAATAGCTGGCTAATAAGTGTATCTTGGAGCAGTGCCTGTTTAAGCAGCACATGGTATCCACCACCCTCCTTCCTTCCCCTTTCCTCCTCAGCTGAGGTAGCACAAAGAGGTTTCAAAATTGGGCAGTCTCCCAACAGGTGTACTGATCCACATCAGAAATAACACAGTCTCTCCCAGGAGTAACCCAGAAACTCAAACCTCCAGCTATTACACAAGCCCACAATGTATTTTACCAACACAAACCAGAGACAGCAGCATGGAAATGGAAACAAATAGCAGGAGTAGTTTAAACCAACTGATACTGCTGCCAAGATAAAAGCTTATCAGACTACGCCCTCCAAAAAGTTATTTCTAAAATGCTCAACTTTCATTCACCTCAAAATGTCACACCCAAATGAGAGCAGCAGTTGTGGTCTTTTCATATCAGAACAAAAGTAGACATTCATTGTAAAGACTAATTTTCCAAAAGTAGAAGCCATAGCACTTTGACTTCAAAGGAATGTGCTGAGGGAGAAGCTTCCATTAAATGAAGGTCAGTACAGGCAGTGTAAAAAACCCATACACTACCTGTCCCACTTAGCCCTAACCTCACCAGGTTCTTCCTCAGTTTCCACAGGAGGCTTTTAAACAATGCTTCAGATCCAACCACACTACAAACTGGAAGCCACACATGAAATGTATACTTAGACACCAAAAATCTGTAACATTATGCCTGAGATATGTCCCCATACAGCTCTCTGTAGGTATCACTGCTACATCGCTAACCAAATTGATTAAAAAACCCAGCCAACCCCAGCAAAAAAAAAAAAATAACAAAAATCCCACCAACAGCAAAGCAGGCTAAGACTGTCTGCAGAGGCTGGCTCGCTCTTAGCTACAAGAAGCTTAAAGCCTTCTAAATCTATTCAAAATAAATTAATATATATAAAAAACTATGTATCAAAAACATGAATATATAAAACTATTCACAGACACAATAAATATCAACAGGTGGACATAAGCACATTGACCAAAAAGAAGGGCATTGTATTGTCAAGAAAGGTGAATTTTTCCTGTCAGTTGATACAAGCAACAGCATTCACTTCACACAAGACTGATTGTCTTTTTCAAACTCAGCACAATCATTAAACACAATTCTGAGTTTTAGGTTAACCTATCCAGTCCATTTGCAAATCAAGCAATACCACCAAGAAAAATGCTTTGTGATTTTCATCAAACCTGCTATAAAGATAAAACAAAACCTAGGCAAGGTTTGTTGAAACCACCACACAAAGCCAAATTCACTGACAGGTCTAGTGAATGCCACGGCTAAGCACAAGTCCCAACCCATCCTCTCTTTACCTGGATAAATAATCCACAATGGATAAATATAGAAATATAAACTAAACATTTGATGGATAACCACAGCCCCCTGTTAGAGCTAGGGTTAGAGCTGTGCCCTGCTGCCAGACATCACTACACACAACTCTGCTCTCAAAATGTCCATTCTTCAGCCCTAACAGCCACACTGAAGCCTCTTGGTTAAGCTTTTGAGCCAGCCCACTGTGGAGATACCTGGAGATGCAGAATGGCTTAAAATATTAATTATAATTTAGTTCAGAATATACTTGATAGGAGAATCTGTGTTTCAAGGAGATAATCGACCTTTCAGCCCTTGTGCACACATCACTTGTTTAACTGTTCTGCACTTGAAGTTCACAGAGATGGGGCTTGGTCCTCCTAGTAACAACTCTTGCAGCTGTATGGCTCACTCTCTTATAGGAAAACCAAGCAAACTAGGTGCATGTGCACCAAAAGTATAACCAGACATGGCTGCATTTTAATTCCATGAGCAAAATTGCACGCTAACAGGAAAAAAGCCAACAAAACCACCCATAAAAACAATCCACGCAGATTTTGCCACTTTTACGTGGGGAAGAATTTGTGGCCACTGGATTAAGCAGAGTACCTTACAGTGAAGCCTAGCACACATCGTATTTCCTCCTGCCTGGCATACTCATCAACAATGACAGAGACAGCAAGATGAGAGTTACAAGCCCTTGAGATGGTGGTTTAACAAAAAAAAATATAGGCCTAATGCTGCTAAATTACACCATGTTGCAACAATTCACTGGTTTGACATTTCACGCCCACATGAATCTCCAGTCACAAAATACTTCACAGCTAAACCTTTACAGATGAGAGAAAATAATTGTCCTGCATGCCTAGGGACCTCTGAAAATCATAGCTGGTTCTTTTAAATCAATTGACAGTACATGAGAAACTTTCAAATGAAGTTTACAACCACTAGAGAAAGGTTTCTGAAACAGAGGTTACCTTGATGATGCCCTGCAGCAGCCAGCCATCGATCTTCCACATTTAACTTAATTAAAGCAAGCCCTCTGTCTGTAAACCATACATCAAGACTACACAGCGAGAGGGATGAAAAGACCAAACACCTCCCAACCCATCAAACTGTCCTTTACAAGTTTGAAGGGGGAAGAGCAATCAATACCATCTACATTAACATCACTCAACCCTTCTACTAGTGTATATGTAAGTAGGATGTAGAATACAGCCCACGGCAGACACCACACATATACAGTTACCTATCCTTAGATAGTAATTAAATTATTTCAAACAAGAATTTGCTCCATTAGATGAGGACGCCAGCAACTTGTAGGGAAGTAAACAGAAGTGTAAAATAACTTGAAGTGAGTGCTCTACCAGACTAAGAGAACACACACGATGCCATCTTTCAAACAGTGAGCATCATGTCTCGGTTTGCCTGAGAAAGCAGGAGCCAGTAAATATACGCAACTCCGATTCAGTACCTCCTGGAACTCCCAAGCCACTTCTTCTTCATTCTTGCATTACCTTGTCAGTCGTATTCTCTCTCCCACAACACACTTGCTTGTTTTGCTTTCTGTATACACATCATACTCTTCAACAAACAAAACCCCACCTCAGAACTACACTTCTTCCCTGAAAAGCACGTGAAAACTGATCCACTTCAAGTTTCAAAAAACTGAAAGCAGCCCAGCACACACTTGTACCGAGAACAATTTTAACGGAGTAACAACACTCTTTGGCTCAATTTGTTCCAACTCTCATAGAATACAAATACCTTTTCATAGGGGTTCTTTTCAGCCACGATGGATCATCAAGTCCAGCCTTCTCCCAACATGTCCCTAACCCTTAGACCACAGCCTCAAGTGCTCAAGCTACTTTTTAAATACCTCCAGGGATGATGACTCCACCACTTCCCCAGGCAGCCTGTTCCAGTGCCCAACCACTCTCCCAGGAAAGAACTTCTTCCTAAGATCCAATCTAAACCTCCCCTGAAACAACTTAAGGCCATTTCCTCTCATCCCATTATTAGTAATTTGGGAGAAGAGATCAGTACCAGCCTCGCTACAACCTCCTTTTAGGTAGCTGTAGAGAGCAGTAAGATCTCTCAGTCTCTTCTCTAGACTAAATAACCCCAGTTCCCTTCTGCATAGGTTCTGAGACCGATAATCTTATTTGCACATATTTATCTTCTGGACAAGAGCATCAGCACTGTATCTCAAGTGCTGTGTAAACTTCTGGAGTTTTATTTGTACAACAGGGAGAGGATCCTGTGTGATCAATGAAAGAATAAAGCAAATCTCAGCTGTTTGTTGAGGAATACACACACCCCTTAATTCATTAAGTTACAGAAATCAGTGAACACACCTTGATGGGTTAAATATTAGTTAACACCTCTGCAGACACATTCAAATCACACTTGTATATTAACAGCACTTTACAGATGAAAACACAACCAGAGAAAAACATTTAAACACAAAGGTCCAGATTTAACTTCCAAGTTAAAGTCACCAGTTTTAAGGAAAGTCACAAGTCACCAGTTTTAAGGAAAACTCCACAAAGTTTGTGTGTAAACAGACACCAGCTTAAAGCTCACCTTTTAGCTTAAAGCACCTAAGAAGTTACCCTCAAAGGAGATTGTTTAAAATGGCCTATCTGTACACTGCCCATAGCAACTGCTTTTCCTGTAATCAGTGAGACTTAAACCCAGAGAAGCTCTAGGTATCAGTTTGCCTATCTTTAACAATCCTGAGACCTGGAAATGTGACCAGACTCAACCCTTGAAGCTATTTAGCTCTCACGACAGTGAACTCCCTGACACTTGGGAAATGAACATCAAAGTCCCAGTTTACCAGAGAGAACAGACACCCATAATGCAGTCACAGCCACGCTACTCCCATCTCTGCAACCCATTTTAATTGTTTAAAACCCCACATCCCACAATGTTGTGATTCAATTTAACGCGCTAGACTAAAAAGACAAAAAAAAGAGAAAGAAAACTGAACTGAAACTCTCACCAGCCCCGCCAGCCGTGCAAGGCTGGGCACAACTTCTTCCCGAATCCCGCGCAAGGTAGCTACCAAACAGGCGACCCTCAGACACCCTTCCTGCCCTTCCACGACACCCCTGGACGCCAGCAACCCCCTCAGTCCCTTCCCTCAGCCGCGGAGAAGCCACTCACTTTCCCTCCTGGCAGTCGTAGAGAACGATGGAGTCGTCGTCGCTGCTGGAGATGACGGTCTCGCCGTTGGGGCTGAAGTCGAAGCAGTTGATCTTGTCCGAGTTCTCACGGAAGACCTTGGCCACGCGGAAGCTCCGCAGCACGTTGTCTGTTAGCTTCATCCCGCCGCCAGGCCGGGACGCGCCGAGAGCGGCGGTGCTGAAGGGAGCCAGGGGTCTAGGGGATGCCCAGGCCGCGGTGAGAGCAGGCGGGCAAGACCCGACGTGGCGGAAGAGGGCGGTGGGGAGGTGGCGGGCCGGGGCAGGCGGTGCCCCGCGGCTCGGCTGGGTCCGCTCAGGCCGCAGCGAGGGTGCTCATCCTCATTGTCTCCGCCATCTTGCTGCGCCGGGGGCGCGCGGGGCACGCTGGGAAGGGGGGCGCGTGCTCTGCCCCTGCGGGCCGCTAGGGGAGCTCGGCTGGAAGAACGAGAGTCGGGACAGGACCCGTGCAGGGCCTGATGGGAAGGGGAAGGGCGCAGCGAAGAGGCCGGCCCTCGACGGGCTGAGAGTGACGCCGCCCCTCGCGGAGGCCCAGGTGGGAAAGGGCGACCTGGGGCCGGGCGGCTACCGAGGGGCCTAGGAGGCTACAGAGGGAGCTGGGTGACCACCATCCCGTCACCATGTACCTGGCGACGCAGAGAGAGGGAGAGAGAGAGAGAGATGGGAGGGCGTGATGACATCAGTAGAAAGGGCAGTAGCTTCGCGCCGCTACTGGGGACGTCACTTCCGGTGCCGGGCGGAAGGACAGGCCGGGGCGCGTTCCAGCCGCGATTTTGCGCAATTTTGCCGGCCACCTGCGTGGAATTCGCCCGGTGTGGGGCTTAGCGTAGTTCTCCGCGTGCGGCCGCCCCACTGGGAACAAGGTCGGGAGTCCCCTCCGCAGGGGATCCGCTTTGGGCTGTGCCGGGCCCAGATCGGCCCCGCCTGTATCTGCCCCGCCGGGAGGTGGTTTCCCTTTCTTTGGAGCCACAGCGACCCCATTCTCCTTCCGTTTTGCCGTTAATTCCCCAGGAGCTCTAGGTCTTCTGTCATATCCGTCCCCCAGAAATTCAGCATCCAAATAAAAATCACAACACCTCTGCTGTGAGGACAGGCTGAGAGAGCTGGGGTTGTTCAGCCAGGAGAAGAGAAAGCTTCGGGGAAGACCTGATAGCGACCTGAAGGGGGCTATAAGAAGGCTGCAGAGGGACTGATTACAAAGGCCTGGAGTGATAGGATGAGAGGCAATGGTTTCACATTACAGAAGGGCAGATTGAAATGGGCTGTTAGGAAGAAGTTCTTTAGCAGAAGGGGAGTTCAACACTGGAACAGGGTAGTCCGGGGAGGGAGTTGAGGCCCCATCCGTGGAGATCTTCAAGGGGAGGCTGGACAATGCTCTGGGCATCCTGCTCCACTTGAGGCTGTCCCTGCTTCCTTCACAGGTGTTGGACTGGATGCCCTTCGGAGGTCCTTTCCAACCTGAGCCATTCTGTGATGCCTTCATAAATATGAATTGCATTTGCCTTTCAGATTCCTCTGAACAGTGTGATTTTGCTTTTAGATCAGTATTGCCTACCTGTGGTCCAACAACAGTAGGTCTGGGAACTAGTGCCAAAGGTCTGCCTGCACAGCATACACACAGGCTTCATTATTAGATGTGCATGGATGACTTTGTGAAACAAGTATCTTCTCAGCTTGCTCACTCTACAGTTCACCATTACAGGTTTAACTCAGTTCACTATTTCACACTGCGGTGGTATTGGCTCACTGAAATGATTTACTGATGAGATTTTTGTGCTGGAGTCTAGGGCACCTTTGTTATTTCTGAGGATTCTCAGTATTGGCCATCCCAGGGCAGGTATCTGCTGTGAGATTTTAGAGAAGCACAGAGCATTGCGCCTCTCGCACAGTGTAAATTGCACGCTCAAAGCCTGGATTATCTCATGTGGGCCCTGCAGGTGACTCAGAGAGACCATCAAAAGACAATTTGCTTCAAAACACCTACAATACTTAGCTTAGTTTTACAGTTGTGTAACACCGTGGGTTGTTGATTTGATATTTTGTCACTCCCTTTTCATTCGTTCTCCTGCCTTTCTTCCTAATCACTGGGACTTAGTTTGCCAGTTTATACCAAGTCAGAATGTATCTGACAGGATAATTGGATCTCCCAGCAAAATGTCACATTAAGTAGGAATTATGGATAATGCCCCTGCAAAACTAGTTAATGGAAAAAATGTTTAATTGCTGCTTGAGTAACAGTAATCAAATGCAGTCGCTCTACCTGTGCATTTCTGTGTTAGATACCACCAGAACCTGCACAGCGCAGACAGGCTCAGATAGGAGGATGCGAATTTTGAAGAGGTGCTTCTGGAGACAACACAACTTCTCCTACCCGAGGGTGATGATGTTTATGTTGGTCCTGACCCTGAGTTTATCCCAGTTCTTCTGTGAGCTGTCTGCACTGTTTGGTGTGTCAGCACTTCCCCCAGATCAGGCACTTTGTGCTACCCTGCAGGTCACTGATGAAGCCATAGGGTGACACAACCCCCGTCAGCTATAAGCTAGACCTCTATTAACACCCTAACCTAATGAATTCTAGCCTGTGATCCCAGTGGTTGAGTTCTTTTTCAGCTATTCTAACTGTGTTTGCCCAGCCCACACTTCTCTAGCAAGCTCCTGAGAGTTGTGTCAAAACCTTCACAGAAGTCAAGGTAGATTACATCTGCAGCTTTCCACTTTTCCCACAGCCTCAAGTCTCAGCCTAGAAGGCAGCTGTAATTTTCATCCCGTGTCTGATTAATATTCCTGGCTCCTTCTCTTCTTACATTATTTCCAGCTGAGGATACTCACAATTTTTTGCTATTAATTCCAAAAAGCACACCCCTTGTATTTTGCAGAGCTGAATTTCAACCCTTTTCTGTTACTCCAGTCTTCAGGGTTGGCACTGTTTAATCTCCTGAGTACCATAATACTTCCCTGAATTTTAAATGGCTCTCGGCTTTGATTGTAAGTTGATTCAGAATGAGGAGTTTGAGAAATTACAGCATGAAAGGAAGTAGACTTGGCACTGGCATGGACTTGGGTTCAGGGTGGGACTGTTCTGCACTGAGCTACAGAAGGACTTTTTAGTGAATCAATTTCTCTTCCCTGCAATCCCCAGTGCATGGGAAAAACATTTCCAAAAGGTGTATAGGAAGTGAAGGGAGTTTTCTTACTGGAAAACTAGTAAGATGCCTATGTCCAACCAGTTAATTCTGGTACTAATGATATTGATCTCTGTATATAAAATGCCAAACAGAACACTTCTATTCCCTGGGTTTGGCCTTAGGCTATGTTCTGCATCAAAGGCAGAGAGACCCTGTTGACACTTTCCCATTGAGTAAAACAGTCATCAAAGCAACGTGTTTCTTTTCCAAGATACACACAGAAAACAGAAATCAGGGCTCCTGGGTTTCCCAAAGCTCAGTGTATTCTTGAAACAAAGGCATTCAGACTGCAGCTTTTCTCCCTCAGACAAAACCTCTGTGCAGTTCTCTGGTCTCTTCATATTGTTTTTGCCCACTGTCATCCTCTTTTCCAGTTACAGATGCAGGAGCACCACAGTGAGTAGGGGCAAAAAGACCTTCACCTTCCTCTGTGCAGCCACTGAATCGCTCAGAGCTGACCAGCAACAAGCTGGTCTGTCCTCACTGCAGATATTTTCTCTTTTACAAGATGTGAATGAGGCAATGTGCTAATATTATGCTAATCCATGGCTAGATTAAAAAATTAATCAAATTCTGAAATTTTCATTTAAAGAGATTAGTCTTGAAAAATCCCTCATCTAATCCTCCCCAAACAGTCACTTGGAAGAATCTTTCACTGCTTTGTTTTCCTCCTGGGCTCAGTGCATCTCCTGGAAGATTTTCTTGTAGTGCTTTTGGGAGCATCTGGAGCAGCAAGTTTGGGTTTGAGCAAGGCTCTCCAGGCAAATTAAAGTTGATACATCAAATGGTAGCAACGATGTGTCAGTAAGTGGAAACGGGAGCTGAAGGCAGTAAAATCTCCACGCAGTTGTACTTCACAGGCAAACCCCCATGGGAAGGCGTGAGACATGGAAGCGGTAAGCTACGTAATTTACCTACCAAGAGGCCACAAGAGTCATGTAGCAAAAAAAATATATATATCACAGAATCACAGAACATTAGGGATTGGAAGAGACCTCGAAAGATCCAATCCTCCTGCCACAGCAGGGTCACCTAGATCAAGTCACACAGGAACATGTCCAGGTGGGTTTTAAATATCTCCAGAGAAGGAGATCCACAACCCATGTGGCCAGCCTGTTCCACTGCTCTGTCACCCTCACCATGAAGAAGTTCCTTCTCATATTAATGTGGAACCTCTTATGTTCCAGTTTACACCCATTGCCCCTTGTCCTGTCATTGGATGCCACTGAGCAGAGTCTGGCGCCATCCTCCTGAAATCCATCCTTTCCATATTTATAAACATTAATGAGGTCACCCCTCAGTCTCCTTTTTTACATGTTGAAGAGACCCTGCTCCCTCAGCCTTTCCTCATCATGGACATGTTCTACTGCATCATCTTTGTGGCTANCCCCCAGGTCCCTTTCTCCTACACTACTCTCCAAAAATACCCTCAAACAATTTGGGTTGGTTCCAGTGCCTTTGCAAATTTATTCCAAGCCCTTCAGGGATTTTGGAGCTGACCTGTGTGCATGGTGGACCAGCAGCAGTCACTGCTACACTGAGGAAAGTCCAAACAAGACCAAATGACATCAACAATGAACTAAGTTAGGCCCCTGAAGAACTCCATTAAATTACCCATTGTGAAGCATCCTGTGATCTTGCAACACCTGAAATGCTCAGGATGTGGCACTGGGTTCGGCTGAAATGACGCAAATTGCGCCAACTTCAAGGAAACCACAAGCCCATCAGCAAACCAAACCCCCAGCCACCACTAAGCACCCAGCTTAGTTCAGCTGATCCCAGCAAAGGCAGCCTGGCCCTGGTTTTCAAGTAGCCACCACAGAGCAAGTTGGCTCGTTTTTCTCACTGCACAGCTCATTTGTTCACAGTTTTCCTTCCCAGTGGGTCTCCAGGTTTATGGCTCAGACTGTGCCCCACTATATCCCTGCTGGTCTCATGCCACCATCCCATATGCCTGGCAACTTCCCACATTTCTGCCCCTAGTGCTGGATTGTTTCTGTCTCCCTCTGACTTTGGCTCCTTGCCTGTAGAATTGCTTTAATTAAAAAGTTAATGAAAGGTAATGCAAATGAGCACTTTGCCTGTATTTTATCCCAGTCCAGCTCCTCTCCCTCCCTCTTTCCCAGCGATGTGAAAGTGGGGAGCTGAGAGTTCGCTGCTTTTTTGTTGAGAGACTTAAGGGTGGAATTTTCTGCAGGCCTAGGAGGAGCCCCATGAAGAAAGAGCTTATACTGGTCATGTACACCAACAAGGCTGTCACTGGTGAATGTTATTCAACACTGAAAGGTGAGGAAGTTTTCATTTAAACCACTTACAGTCCTCCTCCTCTCTTTGGAACAGGCAATTCTTAGCATTGTTTTCCTCCTAAGCTTAGCGTGAACTGCCAGAAAACTTTCTAAAAGAGAATCTATACCCCGACTCTGAATGATCCTGACCAAGGAATGTGTAAAACACAAGCCTTGCTTGTCCCTATAGCATGTCCACCTTATATCCCTATGGAAGAGGGCACTGTCTGTACTCCAGCTGCAAATTGTCCTGAGTAGGGACAAGACGAAGGTGTAAAACCTAAGCCTCACTCATCCAACTTACATCCATATGGAAGAGGGCCTGTTCATTCCTTTGATTTCACTGGGGGACTGGGAAACAAAGATTAGTTCATGAAGCCATAGGAGTGACATCATCAACCCCTTCTCCCAGCCCAGAGTCTTCCCAGCCATCAGTGAGAAAACACTGGGATGTGAGGAAGTAATTTCCCCATGTGCAACATGCAGCAGCTGACCAGGAATGCCATCATTTTTGGATTCACCATCCAAGGAGGCAGTTGGAGAGCTTCCATTTGGCTTGTTTTCCTTTCTAAGGCTGCCCATACCTTGGTGTGGGAGGTGATGTTCCGTTCTCTTGATCTTGTTTTTAAGGCCCTAATAAAACCAGTAGTTTTATTGTTAATATCTGCAGTGGGTTTTATAGCACCTATCCATAGCTGTTCCCTGATGACATTCCGTAGCCCGTACTTAAGGCTCTGCACATAAATTACATCAACATGGATTTGTGGCATCATTAGCAGCGTCCTCATTCCAACAGGAGCCTCCAGTGAGTCTGTGTGTCTAATCAGAGCTGAGTTAGACATCCAGACTTCCAGAGCTAAGGGGTCTGTGCCAAGTTCAGCTCTGTTGTGTTGGTGTTGAGATGGGTAACCTGACTGCAAGGGGGGGTTACACTGGATTTACTCTGTGTTTATACCTGTACACTGAGATTGGCACCAGGCCGATCCATAGGATCAGCAGGAAGAGGTGCAGTGATCATCAACACTGTGGATCACAAGCAGACTCACCAACGGACTCTGGATCAGTCCTCAATGGTTAAAATATAATCTGAGTTCAGAGTGCAGAAAGCAGATCACCTCCCCGCTATTGTAGGGAAAGGCTTCCCAGAGCAAGCACTAGCAGTACATACAAAAGTGCCAGATGAATTAAGCTGGTGTTTTATTTTCTTTTGCTCCTGTAGGAGAAGAGGATTGCTTTTCAACTACTCACACCTACTGTGTCTTGTCTGGAGTTGGAGCTGAACAGAGCTGCCAGGAGGTGGGAGAAACAGGTTTGGTTTTGCTCAGTTCCCCTGATCTTCAGGGTCAGCTGTGCACAGAAACATCAAGGCAGAGACAGAGTGCTGGTAAAAGCTTTGGGGCTTTATTTTCTTCAACTTCCCCAGCTCCATATGAGCCTTTTTCTCTGACCACTTCTGCAAACCCTGTGTGGCAGCTCAGAGGAGGTGACCTGCGGTGAGATGCACCTTTGTTTGGTAACACCTTCCCCTGATTGTGCTGTGTCACCAGGTGAATTAGAGACCTGCTGAGAACTGAGATGCTAATCTCCATTCTTGAGAGGCATGCAGCTGTCTTGACTGGTGGCAGCACAGTTACTCATTGTAAGAGAGCTGAGGCTGCATGGTTTGAACTGCTGGCAGCCGGAGCTGCCTTCAAATTTAGCAACAAAGTGGTCAGGACACCCTTTTACTCTTATCGCTCCTCGTGATTGAAAAGCCAGTCCCAGCCAGCGGCTGAAGGGAGTAGAGAGACTGGGAGGTTTATCTGCCCTGGGCTATTGTCTTCACTATGTTTCTTCTAAGTGTTAGATCATTTATGGCTAGAGTAGATTATTCTAACAGTCCTTTCCAATGTAAACAATTCTCAAATATTGTATCTCTGGCAAATCCACGGTTCTTCATATAGTTTTACCTGCAAGTAACTCTGAGTTCAGAGTGCCTGCGTTTTCACTGCCTAGACTGTGCTTAGGCAGAGGTTTTCACAGAGCCTTGGGGTCCTTGCACAGCACAGTAAGGCAGCTCTAGATGCAGAGGAGCTTTTGGAAGGCTTGTCCGGCTTAATGATTAACACCTCCCAGAGCTGGGGCAGTGTCAGGAGAAAAAGACCTCTGGACTCACTCTCCCCAAAGCAGCCAGCTGCTGGCCTTGCACTGAAGCACAGCTATTCACTAGAGAGAGGATTAACCCTCTCAGGTAAATTGGACTGGTCTGTGATGGAGTGTGTTTCCCCATCTGCTGCAGCCTCCTGGCACCCTGCCTTGATTGTCAGCACCATAACTGCTGTGAGTGGGATTGATGCAGGTCACAAGCATCTTTGATCCCAAGAAGCCAGCAGGGAACCTGTTGCCAGCTAACAGAATGAAGGAAAAATGCAGGGAGGGAATAGATGTGTGTGTGCTGGCAGTGAGTGCCTTTCCTCTGTCCCGACAAGGGTTTGCCCTCAAGCAGTTGAGACCTTTTGGTCCACACACAGATCTGTTGCTTAGAATGCTAACACTCGGAGGCTCATGTGGGCTTTCACAGACTCAACTTGCAACTTTGTTTGGATTTGAAGCCTTATTTGGGCTCTAAATGTGATTTTAATGGCTATGAGAGGACTAGAAAATAAAGGCAAATAAAGCCTTGTGTTAATTTGCTGTTTGGTGGGAAAACCACATTACTGCTGGTGGTGTGGCCACCAGCACCAAAGGATCGGGCAGCCAGCAAGCCTGTCATTTCATCTAAATCCTTGCCTGATGCTGCAAGGACACGTGGGGCAATGTGCAGGCAGAGCATGAGATCAGCATTTGGTTAGCACAAGCAAGGGAGCTAATGTAGTGAAAAGGCTGTTCCACCTGAACACCCTGCTCTCTCCAGGACAGAGAGCAGCTTCTACAGTTTGGAAAGGTGTCAAGTTTGAGAAGGCAGAAATGATCACTGGCCAGTGACAAATCTGCAGTGATGGAGAAGCTGGCTGGCAGGGCTCACCATCCCTGCGGGAGGTGATGGGCTCACAGGGAAACGATAAGCAGGCAGGTAGCTAGAGTTTCATGGTTTGCCCTCTCCTCTCTCTCTACAACAGCCCTGCCTCTTCTGCTAGCAAAAACATTCACTTTCCCTTGCAGGCTGGAGGGTTCTGCTGCCCCAGTTCCCAAGGCCTTGCCAGCATCGGAAGAGGGTGTCCAAGCCCACCCTACCAAGCACATTGACTCAACCCACCCACCCCACACAGCATGACCCTCCGTGAGCATGCACTGTCCCTCTTCCGCAGCGCGGTGGGCACCGTCCGGCCCACTGCGATGTTGAAGAGGGCTGTGAAGCTCCAGGGAGATGGCTGCCCTCAGCTGCTGGTGAAGGGTCGGGCATTTCCAGTGAAGAGAAACCTGTATCTGGTGGGTTTTGGCAAAGCTGTGCTGGGAATGGCTGCAGCAGCAGAAGAGATCCTGGGAGACCACCTGGTTCGAGGGATCATTAGTGTGCCTCTAGGCATCCAGGAGAGCCTGCAGCGAGCAGGAATGAGGTAAAGGAGATGTGTCTGGATAGTTGTGGGGAAGGGGTAGGCTGCCAGATTTATCCTCCCTGCCTGGTCACTTGCTGTGTGCCTCTGGTGTACTAGTCCCAGCCAATTTCCCCGCTGAATGACAGCGTGGCTGCCTGGGTAGCTGCAAATGTTGGTGGTGTCATTGCTTCTCTTACCTCACCAGGGAGATGCTGCTGAAGCCACACAGCAAAATCCAGGTTATTGAAGGTGCCAAGAACAACCTCCCAGACCCAGAGGCTCTGAAGGGAGCAGATGCCATCCAGGAGCTGGTTAAGGGTCTGACTGCGGACGATCTGCTTCTTGTGCTTATCTCAGGTACTGTGGGACGCCAAGTTCTTCACCGAGAGAGTCATTGGCCACTGGAATGGCCTGCCCAGGGAGGTGGTGGAGTCGCCAACTCTGGAGCTGTTCAGGGCAGGATTGGACGTGGCACTTGGTGCCATGGTCTAGCCTTGAGCTCTGTGGTGACAGGTTGGACTTGATGATCTATGAGGTCTCTTCCAACTACTGTGATACTGTGATACTGTGATACTGTGAACTGGCTCAGCTAAAGGGTCTCCAGCTGCCTGTCCATGCAACATTAGGACAATCCTTGCAGTGCTGACACTTGCACCTCTGATTTTTCCAGGCAGGGGAGGTCACAGGGCTACCTGCTGCCTCTGCTGAGCTGTGCAGGCCAGATCCTACAGTCGTACCACCACTGCAAGATGGTGCCTCTGGGTACAGCCTGCCAGCTGCTCCCACCCATTGGCAAGAACATGCTTTCTTCCTGCACCCTCCTTCTACCTGGGAATGCAGACCTAGGAGAAGCAAGCACTTATCTTGTGGACTTGCATGCTCCAGCTGCCTGCAGGGGTGTGATTCTGTAAGCTGAGATTCAGACTGACCCTTGATAGGGCTTTGCTGTTTCCCTGCCACTGGGAATCAGACCCTCGGGTTCCAGCACAGTGAGCCACATGTCCTGCAGGGTCGGCCCTAAAAAACAGCCCTGTGCCCTAACTGCTGGGATCCCAGGCCATCCCCACATCCAGGGCTGTGTAAGGAAGGGAGCTACTGTGCAGAGGGATGCAGTGAAGTCAGTTGAGCCAGGTCAATGGGTGTCACAGAGAATGCAGGGGCTTGGAGCAGCTCTGTAGAAATCTCTTGGTCAACCCTGCTCTGTGATTTTTTCCTCTGTGGATGCTGCAGCCTGATCTAGTGCAGGGAAAATAGTGCCATTATGCAGACATCTAAGTGGCTGTTCTTGCTGGTGATTCCCCTGGGTTTCCTCTGTCCTTTAGCTATAGGGATCTCCGAGACACTCCTCAGCCCTTCTGGGAAGCCAGTACAGGATCCCCCTGAGGCTGCAGCTTCCTATGCATGTGCACTACCACACAGCCAGCCTCCAGCTGCTTCTGTCTCTCAGCTAGATCTCTGGCTATTGACTGAAACACAGACATTTGCATTTGTTGGTCTTGCTCATCATGTTTTATTGATGCTGATTTGTCTCAAATCTTCGAGCAGGCTTTGCCTTTTACAGTAGCTTTCAGTTGTACTTCCATGCACATTCACTCTCTGCTCAGAACATGTTCATTTTGACTCTGTATTTTCCATCCATTCCACTTCAACTTTTTTTCTTGCCTTCTTTTCCATATTTCCAGTGCCCATGTGTATCAGACAGGATTCCCACTGCAGAAGCTACCACCTGGACTCTGGCTGTGCTTTGTCCTTTGTGTTTCTCTCCCTTTTCCTTTTCCTACCAGTCCTAGGCAAGTAGTCAGGCAGTTCCCAATCTTGTTGCAGCCACAGCCGGTGCTTTTTCACACTGCCCTGGATAAATGGAGCCAGCAAAGCAGGTGGTCTCCCCATCTGCTTGGCACTGACTGCTCACCCATCCAGGTAGCCATTGAAAATAAAGGTGACACCACACTACTAGCCCAATATAGTGGGGATAATAATTGCTGGCCCTTCTCCATTGTCCCCACAACACTGTGGGCCTGGCAAGGGTGACAGCGTGGAGCAGCAGTGACTAACACCCATTAGTGAGGGAGACTGAATTCTCCAGACATTAATGTAGTTCCCTAACCCCCTCTGCCTTCCCGTTGCACACTGGTGAGGGAAGAGGAAAGACTCAGGTGTTGAAGCAACTTTCTTTCCTCCTCTCCTACTTTTCATGCTGTTCTTGCCATCTCATCTGCATTGTAGGGGGTGGCTCAGCCCTGCTGCCTGCTCCCATCCCTCCCATCCTCCTTGAAGAGAAGGAGAAACTCACAAAGATGCTGGCTTCCCAAGGAGCTGCCATACAGGAGCTGAATATCATCAGGAAGACGCTGTCCTTGCTGAAGGGTGGAGGGCTGGCCCGGCTCGCATATCCTGCACAGGTAACTGAAGAGAAGCCCCTGCTTGCCTAGAGATCACCCAGTTTTAATCAGCTAACCCAAGTGCACTTGCAGGGATCTTTTCCTCACTGAATGAACAGCTCTTGCACTCTGCTTTGGGGCTCTATGCTTCAGATTTCATTAGGGACCCAGACCCTTAGGGAGACAGAGATGGAAGAGGGGAAATTCAGGCTTCACAAACACCAGCTTATCCCATCATGCCCCTTCTAGCAGACCTCAGTTCTCACTCAGCAGGTGCTTCCCATAGTGCTGGTGCACCAGTACAGTACTTTCATGGCAAAGTCCCACCATTGGCTCTCCTGGGGGCTGCTCTCATCATTGCCGTTACTGACACCACATGAGGTTACCAGCTTGGCAAGTGCAGGGTCGTAGGTTGTATCTCACAGTGTGGTGGCCCAGCATCAAAGGGCATTTTGTTCAAGAGCAACAAGGTGACCCTCACAGTACCTTAAAAGGAATGAAGATTTGCCCCTATTTCCATCTGCTTTGTCACAGGGATGGTGTGGGTGTAACTCAGAGCAGCACTCACGTCAGGGTTTTTACAGTCTCTGCCTCCAGCAGTGATCTGCACAAGTTTCTCTTGGTAGGTGGTGAGCCTCATCCTGTCTGATGTGATTGGTGACCCTGTGGATATCATAGCAAGTGGGCCCACTGCTGCCAGCTCCCACAGCATCCAAGACTGCCTTCGGATACTGGGCAAATACAACCTGCTGCACCACCTGCCCAAGTCAGTGGAAACAGTCCTGTCCAGCTCTCCCATCAGGCCCAGTGCTCCAGAAGACTACTCCCACGTTTGCAACATCATCATCGGCTCAAACACGTTGGCTTTAGACGAGGCTAAACACCAAGCTGAGGGCCTGGGCTACGCAGCTCTGATTCTGAGCACGGCAGTTTGCGGGGAGGTCAGCTGTGTCGCCGCTCTATACTGCGAGCTGATCCGCTTGGGCTGCCTGAGCTTCGCTGGCCTCAGGGAAGGGTCTCCTAGTGACGAGGTGAGGAGGAATCTCCTGCAGCTGGCAGCCGATCTGGAAATCCCCAGTTTGAACTTCGCTGAGTTCCTACAGGCCCTGCAAGGACTGGGGTCAGAAAGACCAGTCTGCATCCTGGCTGGCGGAGAAACCACAGTTCAGCTTCAAGGAAATGGCAAAGGAGGGAGAAACCAGGAGCTGGCCCTGCGTGTGGGGCTGGGGCTGCACAAGGCTCAGGCCACACAAGTCAGCCCCGCCCCAGGGAGGTGTGAGATCATCTTCCTGAGCGGGGGA
This sequence comes from Rhinopomastus cyanomelas, assembly GCA_013400115.1. Taxonomy (NCBI): domain Eukaryota; kingdom Metazoa; phylum Chordata; class Aves; order Bucerotiformes; family Rhinopomastidae; genus Rhinopomastus; species Rhinopomastus cyanomelas. The sequence goes on along the minus strand of VXBP01002931.1, from coordinate 76,450 downwards.
ACAGATGGGCAGGATGGACCAACGGAGGCAGCAGGAGCCTTCTGCAGCCCAGAGCTGGTGGGTGAGGCACTGCAGGAGGGCCTCGATGCAGAGGTCTTTCTCAGCAACAACGACTCCTATACCTTCTTCAGCCAGTTCCAAGGTGGGAATCACCTCCTGGTGACGGGCTTGACAGGCACCAATGTCATGGACATCCAGGCCATCTTAATTAGAGCCACAGAGACACCGTGAGAGCTCCTTTTGTAGACCACCAGATGCACTGAATAAGGACCAGGGGCAAGTGAAGGTATCAACACTGCAAATAAATGTAAAGCACTGAAATTAGGGCCCATGTTGAGGTTGCTAATATCTTTCACAGACAGAAATCACTAATTAGACACAAGTGAATGTCCACAGCCAAAGCAAGCACTTGTAACTGGGATCAGAGGACAGCAAGAGGTCACAGTACAGACACAGAGGCCAGATTTAACACAGCTGCCAAGAGCCACCACTTCTGTGAGCACTCCAACTGTTGTTAAAAGATGTGGGGAAATCAAGGCCATGGCAGGGCTGCTAGGGAGAGCCCTTGTTACAGCTGCTGCTGCACCACCAGTGTCCCCAGCAACAGAGCTGCTCAGCAGTGGGCTCTGGCATTACAGTGGCTGAAGGATGGAGAAGCAATAGCAAGGCTGCCCAGCTGGAAGCACAGAGGTGCTGGGGGGGATGTGGTGGGAAAGGCACATGCAGCACCCACCCGGTGAACCAGCATGGTGCCTCTGCAGCAGCTGAGAGAAGCAACTGATGCTGGACACGACACAACAGCAGCGACAGCAACACAGCGGGTGGAATACCTTCACTGCACCTCCTAAGGAAGGGGACACCTGAGGCGCAGGGGCAAACCAGCGGAGTGGAATCTTTCTCCAGCTTTCTTCCTGCTGTGAGGACATCTTTCCTGCTGATCCCTGTGGAAGAGCCTCCATGCCAGCAGCATGCACGTGATGAGCATCCAGAAGGCTGTCTTCCAACCACCTAGAAAAGAGTCACATCCAGCCTGAGCCACTGGCCTTCCTTCTGAGTTAAGGCAGGAGTCACTGTCACTCTGATCAACTCTGCTAATTCCACAGAACAAAAGGCAAGGAAACGTCTGTGCTCGGCTCTCCTGACCCGATCAAAGGCATCAGCAGAGCTGCTGGAACTGTGCTGTGACAGGGAGCTGCTCCCGCTCACGTATAAGGATGCGGTGGTTATCACAGTGTCAGCCCCTACTGCAGGGCAACAAGGGGGAAGGCAGACGTGAGCTGGGTTTCTCAAGACATGAAGCTCACGATGGGGGCTGGATTTCAGAAGGGCAACAGGCACAGTGAGTTTTGGACAAAAATTCATGAGATTTCAGCTCAGTATCCAGTATGACCTAGCACACCAGCTCCCATTGAGAATTTGCCTGTTGGCAACAGCAGCTCAACTCCTTTGGAAATACAACCCTGATTTAACAGGACATCCTTGACTCAGACCCCTTCCGCATAGGCTACTCCAAGTGGCAGCTCTCATCTCAGGACATAAATACAGCCTTCTGCCACTGCCGAATCCCAGCGTCTCACTGACCTGTGCCCTGCTCCAACATGGATTGGAGGGAGGGGGTTTTGACAGCTCCTGCTTTGTTTCGAAGGCCAACATTTAACAAGCAGGGGCATCACCAGCACCACCATGGGCCCAGTACCAATGCCAGGCTGGCAGCTGGTCTCTGTACCACGCCTGCACTTGCTCACGCTGCCAAACAGCTTTCAGATCTCCCGGGGAAAACCCGCCAAAGCCTTCTGAAGGTCTCTGTGCCCTGTAACATCAAGTGGCAGCTGCACAGCAGGTCTGTGCAGAGCACTTTTCTCTGGAGGTCGCTGGCAGGTTGCCTCCTCTGTGCCTGTATCAGCTCTGTGGGGGCACTAGCCATGCTGTGACACAGCCGCAGCACGTGGGCTGTGGCCACTGTCACCAGTTAAAACGGCTCCAAAGTGTCATTAATACGTTCTGATCAGTTCTGTTCTAGGGAAATTCAGCGTGACTCCAGTTCTGGGCTGGGGTGCCTGGTGGAAGGGTCATTGGCATCTACATGGCAAGCTGAAGAGTGCCACCGTGGTCCCTGGAGCTGCTGTGCTGCAGTTGGGTGCAGAAAACCTCACGCTGGTGCTCGAAGGCTTCTCCTGGGAAGCGCTGCCACGTGCACCCAGAGCAGTGTCCTTGCTTTGTAAACAGGGTTTTTTATTACTCATGATGCCAGAGTTTGTGCTTTGGGGGAGGGAAGGCAGATGAAAGGTTTGTTGGAAGGGTGAAGCTGTTTGAAGTGCACTTTACATCTCCTTTTGCTTGGCCTCCATATGTTTTTAGTTCTTACCCCTTCCTGTGGGAGCAGTAACAGGACAGGGGAGGTTGATCAAGAATACCCTGGCTACAGAAACGTTTCCTCATCCGGTACTTCTGCCTGGATACTCCAAGCTCCATTCCTGAGAGGCTGCTTGGGTAGACCTTGTGGATCTTCTGACTAGGGAGGGAAGGAGCTTTGGAGCAAATGCACCCCTTATCAACAGAGGGGTAGTTTTATTCCTCTGGACAGTGCTCTGCCCAGAACAGTTTGTTCCTGCTCCAAGCCTTGAGGCAGCTCCCTCATTCCCACAGCCCATTTGCTACAGCACAAGACCCCAGTGTACATTTGGGTCAGGATGGCTGGATTTTACAAGGATCTGAGAGACAACAGTTGCACCTAGGGATGCAGCAGCATTGCTTACCTGCCTCTGGGCTGTAGAATCCTGCCAGGAGCGATGACTTTCCCACTGGACCCTCAAGTGAGTCACCAGAGCTGAGCAGAGCTTTGCAGTTTGCCCATGTGCTGTCTTGGCTGGGATGTTAGCACTCTGCAAGCATAACCTGGGCAAACAGAGAGACCTAGAGGGTGTCTGTGGTCACACCGAGCGATCCCAGTGCACAGGCTGTGCTGGGACCAGCTCGGTGCCATCCTGGCTGCCTAAGGAGACAAGTCACAGAGAGAATGGGCAGCAAGCAGGTGAGCAGAGCCCAGGTGCGTTCAGGTCAGTTTGCTCTCCTATGTGGGCTGCTCATAGCCAAAGGTGCTAATGGCCAGGAGAAGCAGCGGCATTAACAGCACGAGCTCCTGGCAGTAAATTAGAACACTTGGCTGCCACCCTTGGCTCTGCTCTTGCCTCTTAGGAGACATTAACATCACAGCTCCCCAGCATTCCCATTATCACTTCATTAAGAATCCAATAATGACAAATGTGGATGAGTTTATTTTGCGTGGAGCCTGATTAATGGCTAATATTTCACTAGGTGTTAATGGGCCCCTTCCTTCATGGAGCCATTGGAAGTGGCTGCCTTTCATCTCCTTTGCAAGCCGGGTACTTCTCACTATTTGCACTAATGTGACAGATTTAGCACAAACCTGGAAAGAGCAGCTGAGGCCTCTGGAGAGATTTTGAAGAGCATCGTGCTTGGGACAGCCCTCACTGCTGGAACCCGTTCCCTAATGCCTTTCTCGTCTCTTCCTTCTCCTCCTCCATCTTGCCAGCAGCACCAGTGCCCAAATGCTGCCAAAGGCTGTTGCCTATCTCCTGGGATAGTGGGGGGCAACCAGCAAAGCAGGGGTCTCCCCAGGGATGAACCCACCACTATCACAGCCACCATGGCTTCACACAACACGAATGTTGCAGAATCAGGCCTGTCCCTGCAATGCAAGGAGTAGGATTCTGCTGGCCCCATCCCAGAGCAGCTCAGCACCCTTTGCCTGCTCCCCAGGAGGGCTCCAGCACCCCATGGAACAGCTTCAGTGGCACCTCTGAAGGCACAGGGGCTGTTCTCCGCTGTAGGACCCCGGCGTATTGCACGGCTTCAATCCCTATATGAAGTGGGATGTATAATCACATAGGAATAAAAAGCCATACAAGACAGCAGGCTGCAAGTTGTTCTGTGCTGGAGGGTGACAGGCCAGCCCCTCTCTCTGCAGCAGCTGCCACAGATCCTGCTAGGATGGGGATGGGCCCTGGGGAGTCCCAGGAACCTCCCCCAAACCCATGTGCAGAGTCCATGGGGAAGCAGAGGAGCCTCGCACAAGAGAAGAAAGGAGATGTTTCATCCAAGAGACGTGTGGGAGATCCCAGAGTTGCTGAAGAGGGAACCCCCTGGGGTGTCAGCACTTACTCCCAGTTCTCCCAGCTAACACAGACCTCCCACACCAGGCCCACCATGGAAGACAAGATGTAGCTCTGGGGTACACCCAGACATCCCCACTACCCCTCTCCATCCAGAAACAGCCCCTTTCCAGGGGCTTCTCCAGCCTGGGGACTCTCTGCCTGCATCAATGTCATTGCCGGGGCTTTACTGACCCCACCAAGGCAATGGCTACCACAGCCCTCCAGCACCATCACAAATACCTGGTGGGGGGTGAAAAATGGAGCCAGCCCCTACCCCATAGTGGTGGGAGCAACCACCATCATCTGAAGGAACAGATGACAGCCCAGTGGGTGCAGGGAGCTGTGGGAGCACAAATACCTTGGCAGCCCATGAGGAGCAGCTCCTGGTGCCTGTGGATGCTCCTGACAGGGGCCAGGCACTCACAAACCCTCCACTCAGCTAGATGTGGGTGGAGTGCAAACAGGAAGTTGTTATCCCAGACAAGGGGTCCTGAGTAGCCCTGGCATGGCTGTAAGGGGGTGACAGGGTAAGAGAGTGACTAGGGCAGGCTCCTGCAGGAGACCACCCAAGCAATGCCAGGGATAAAGCCACGTGGCAGAGAGCAGAAAAGGGGGTAGTGCTGCCTCTTCTAGGACATCACACCACAACATCTGCAAAACAGGAGACCCATGGAAGCACTCACAGCAGGAGGGGATGGGTGGTGGGTGTAGTCCAGACATACTCTGAGAAGGGAAGAGCTGCTTTTACCTGAAGAAAAAAGCATCTACTCAGCTTTGCACAGCCCTGCTATACTCATTGAGGGTACTAGAAAAATCTCTTTCCACTGGCTCAGGAGATCAGCAGCTGGTCAGTCTCCAGCTGAGCACTACAGCATCACACTGGGCAGCATCAAGATGGCCAAGACACACCATAGCCATCCCCCTGGCCTCCCCTTCGCTCATCATGAGGAGCTTCAAGCTCCACACACCTTTCTAAGCCATGTGACAGCACTAGGGAGAATCAATACCCTTCAGAACACTCCAAGAAACCTTCCTTCACCCCCATGGTCAGGGTTTCTCCATACTGGCCTCTGCACATCATCCCTTGTGGGGTGCTCCTGCCCAGCCAGCCCTTGCATGGTAGATGAGCAGAACTCCCTGGGGCAGCACAGGCAGGGGCCTATCAGGCTGTAAGGGAAGGGAGTAAAATCCCTCAGAAACACTTCACATTAGAGAATTCAGAGCAAAGGGCCTGGAAGGTCTGGGTTTCCACATCAGTATGTCCCAACTTCTCACCAACCTGCTCCAGGAGCTGCACAGAGGTAAAAGGTCAAACTACATCCTAGGAGGACCGAGGGGTCACCTCCACCCCAGAGAGGGCAGCCCTGGATCTTTCTCAGCCAAGTCAGGCACCACAGCTCTGAGAAGCACAAATCCCACAGCTTGAGGGACCCAACCCAAACTAAACCAGCATGGGAGGCAGGTAGCGCTTGCCAGCAGCACAGCAAGGGGAGACAGGGGAACGACCAACCTCACCAGAGCTAAAGGGTAACAGCAGCAGCAGCAGCGCCTGCTCCTCAGCTGCTTCTTAACCACCTCCCAACCCAATCAGCGACTAAGGGATCATCATTGAACTGTCTGGATTTGTAAATCACTGCGTCCAGCCTGGGTAAGAACCACACCAGTGCTGTACTGAGGAGTAACAACTTTCCACAAGCATGAGAATCATTAGGTGTAATAGCCCCAAAACCAAAAGGGAGATAATGCCTGTCTCTAGCTTCATCTGACACAAGCAGTTTTGGGGGCAAGATGCACGAGACAACTAGAGGCACAAGCAGGCCCAGGAAAGCTTCGAAACCTGGCTGTGCTCCTCATCCCAGTGGCAATGGAGTGGCTCCCACAGGTTCCCACCAGAGTTGTGTGTTCATAGAAGGTTTGACTGCACTGGGTGGTGCTACTGGAGCACCATTGCTCCTGGCTAAAGTTTGCCTGCTGCAAAAACACGATCAGGTTGAAAATATAAGGGCTTTTTTGACTGGGAAGTGGGGGAACAGGGGAGCAACTTCAGTCAAATGAAGCCATTATGGTTTTCCCTTGGGAAACACCAAAATAAGCCTGAAACTACCCCAAAACCAACCCCACTTGAATTTGACATTTTGAAACGAAACAGCAATTTTCCTCTCCACTTAAAATGTCATCACAGACTCCTGCTTTTTAAAAAAGAGAGTAAAAAGTAGCTTTTCCTGAGTGACATTTTAAGGGGGAATGTTGACTTCAAAGCAGGAACACCCCCCAAACCCAAGCAATGAAATGTTTAGAGCTGCAGCAGAGTTTCTTGCTGGGAAATGGATATTTTTGCAGCAGAACACCCACTCCTAGAAAGTACAGATCTTCTGTGTGTTGAGTTTTCCGCTTTGGGCCACTCTTTACCAGCCCTGCATGGAACAAGACAGAGCAGCATCACTGCCCTGTCACAGAGGGAATTGCACCCTCAGTTCTGGGTGAGTTTTCCCAAAGCCCTACAAAGCAAAACTAAAAAATTGGGAGCTGAAGCTAGTTTTGACCTTGGGCGGTGGCAGCTGAGTGATACTGGCTCTGCACTGTCCCCACCAGATGCCCAGTCTAACTGTGGTGCACATGGAAAGCAATAGCAGGGTTTGTTCCACCTCCACAGGTTTTAGTCCACATCTTCTGCAAATGTCTGGGATCACTTAGGGAGCAAAATGATTATGGATCATCCCTTGTGTGCTTGCAGGAGAAGGTGCTCTCTGCCTAGGGATGCTTCACAAGATCCCGCTGTGCCCTGCCACCTCTGTCTCCTCTCCTGGGTGGGGTTTGACCAGGAACAGTCTGTGCTCAGGCTCTCCCCAGGCTGCAGTTACGGCTGCCAGGGTTTGGGTTTTTTAATAACCAGCAATATGAGCAGCCAGCCCAGGGGAAGCACAGGGATTATTGGCAAACATCCCTTCCCATTTGGGGGGACTTCGGCCATGTGGATTAGCTGGGAGCAGAGAGGGGACACTACCCACCAGACTGGAAAGGGCCAGGGCTGAATCCTTTAACCACAGGGCTACAGCAAAATTCCATAGACAAGTATCCTTCAGCCTCCAAAGGAGAGGGCTGGGTGGGAAGGGCTGCAGAATCCTAATTAGCTTTTTGATATTAATGAGCTGACACTGAAGTAAACAAGGCAGCAACAGCAGCTGGCAGAGCTCTTGCTGCCACCTCCTAGCACCCGGTTGCCTGCCTAAGGGGGTTCAGGGACACAGGCCCCAGGACAGGGGCCAACCAGGGACATGGGGACCAAAGGAAGGGCGTTCCCCTGTGGGAGAGGCGCCCCATAAGAACAATGGCAAAGGAAGGGTGCCAAGCACCCAGGACAGGAGGGCAGGTGGTGGTACCCATCACAGTCACAGTCCCCATCCCCAACAGCTGACACCACTCACACAGAGACACCCACATCACCTGGGGCTTTCTGCCAGACCAGCACTTAGTCACTTCATCCCCTAAGAAAGCCAGGGACAGGGCTGCCTGTCATAAGCTCTGCTGGTACCATCCAGGAAACCTAAGAGCCAGAGACACGAGATTTTGAAAGAAAACCTTACACTAGGCATCTGGGCCTCAGCCTCTGCTTAAGGGCTTTAGAAGCTTAGAGGGCATCCAGTGGAAAATCCAGACAGCACCCATGTGGTGCAGAGCCAAAGTATCAGGCCAGGGGTGCTGGGGACATCCTGCAATGTTAACTAGCACTATTAGTCATTAAATACCGCTGGGAAGAAGCCCTCTTCTCACCTAGGGAGTACTTGTGGCCAGCAGCTCCTTTCTTATCTCTAGGGCTAGTAGCTGATAAAAAGGAAAGGGTGAAGGGGCTCCCCACACACAATCCCCAGGACCGAAGGTGCAAACTTCAGAGCCACTACCAGCAGTAGTAGCACCACCCCAGCCACAACAGCAGAAGGCACCCAAACAGCATAAAAGTCACAGTCCAGGGGCAAACTCTACAGAAAGCCACCCACGAACCCAAGAAACATGAGCAACACTACACAGAGGCATCACCTCAGACACAGCACTCACACTCAGCTCACCACTCATCTGTCTTTTCCAGCACACCCAGACACAAGTCCAAACCATTTTCCAGCATCCCTAGACACACAGCCAGACCAGGAAGACACATGAGGCTCACACTGGAACTCACTCACTCCTACAGGAGTACAGTGAGCCCCTAACCCACATCCCACCCCTCCTTAACTGCTTTAACCTCTTACAAACCCTCCTGAAAAGGCAGGAATTGCTGTGTGCTGTGCTGAGGCACCACAAGTTGATTAAGCCCTAATTAATTGCATTAAGGTCAGCCAATGTACTCTGGTAAGGAAGAAAGCCAATAATTAAACTCCACGTGGGGCATACTGCTGCCATCAGCTCACCAGGCTGCAGCAGCCCAGTGGGGCTCGGCAGGGTCACAGCCAGCACCACTTGCCAGCACACAGTGGTGGCAACTGGGGGAAATAATTAAGTGCCAAGCATAGAACAACCAGCGCTTGGGCAGCTGGCTGCCAGCAGTGAGGCCCATGGCAGAGAGAACCACAGGGGATATGGGCTGCATGGGAGGCATAATCTGAAGGCACACATGCGTCATGTGTGGGGGTCATAGTGTGGGTGTAAGAGGCATCATCTGTGGGGATGGGGCATCATCTGTGGGGGGATCATCTGTGGGGGTGGGGGTCATTATCTAGGGGAATATGGGACATCATGTGGTGGAGATGGGGAATCATCTAGGTGGGGCATAATCTGTGAGGATGCAGTATTGCCTTGGGGGGTGGGGGCATCATCCATGGGAGTCCAAAGGAGCATGCAGCCATGTGGGGCCAGGCAAAGCCGTTTCTCTCAGGAGACTGGCAAGGACTGGCTGAGTCAATACCCATGGAGAGAAATCCTAGGAGTGCTGACAATGGGGTTTTATGTGGGGCCAGGCCAAGAGCAACTGCCCTGGCACTGTGGACTGGCCAGGATACCATATGGAGGGGAACTGGCCCTCACTGTGGCAGGGTGGTCTCAGCGCAGGGCCAGCCTGGCTGGGGATACAGGTTTGGAAATGGAGAGAACCTCAGGTACTGCACTGTGCAGGAGGGGACCCTGTGAGCCCTGTCATTACCCGTTGCCAGTCCAGCCTGGAAATGCAGCCGTCTTGCGCAAAGGGGATGGGTACGGGCTGGGTAGGACCATACCAGGCTGTTCCTGGATACCCCAATCCTTGGTGCTGCATGTCCTGAAAAAGCAGGGGTGCTGCTGGGAACCCCATCCGTGAGCCAAATCTTCACCTGGTCGTGGGGATTTGTGATGGTGCTGGGAGCAATGGGGCAGCACAAGCCATTCCCAGGGTGAGGGATGCGATCCCACAGCTTCTGGTGATGAGAAGGAGCAAGGAAGGAACTGGGGTCTCAATCCCTCCCCAGCAGCAAGCTCATGTAAGGCTTTTCTTTGCTCCCAGCTGAAAAAATAAAGGCCAAGGTAATCTGCCTGCCTGTCCCTCTTTGTCTCGGGGATAATAGCAGCCCTGTGCAGCGCGGAGCCCCCCAGGGTTTTGCAGATTATAGCTTTCAGAGATGTCTACACTGCCTGGGCAAAAACGAGAGATGATGGAGCCGAGTGGGATGTCAAGGTCACACACTCCCTGATCGTGTCTCCCCTCTCCTTGCCCGGCCTCCAGCTGGGTGGGAAATGGGACAGTAGGTGCTGGGATGGTGGCTGGGCTGTGGCCACAGGAGCCTTCTTCTGGGCTTCCCAGCTTCAAGGGCTGGCCCTTCACTAAAAGCAGAGTTAGGATGATTTCACTGAGGCTTTTTGCTTCATAATTTACACTTCACCAATTCTGATAATTATACAGCTGATCTGGCAAGGATGAAACGGAGACAAAATCATGGAACCACGGCAGCACAAGCTGCTGTTCCCATACTCATGGGGACAAACCAGCTCTGGACCCAAAGAGACTGGCTGGGAATCGCTGGACGGGGCTGGGCTGCAGCTGGCTTTTCAATAACTCAAAGAGTCAAGACATGGGAGGAAAAAAAAACCCTGAGCGGTTCCCCTATTCCCCATTAGTTTTGTCTGGCAGGAGGCGTCCCAGCCCCAGCAGCAAATACCCACTCAAGAATGTCTCATGTCTAACAGCACACACACACACAAAAGAGGAGGTGGGGAGAAACCCTATGCCTGGCCTTCTTTCCCCGTGGCTGAGTTCAAGTGGCTTCGAGAGGGCAGGCAGGGGATAGGCAGTGGCTGGCAGCACCTCATGCTGGTGCTCAGCGGTGGGGCTGCAGGCAGAGTGGCATGTCAGAGGCAATCACCATCCATCCCTGGTGAATCCCCCTATCCAGAGCTCCATCCCTGCTGCAGCTGCTCACACCAGCTCGGGATCACAGTCAGGTTCCAGCTCCTGGTGGTGCCCTGCTTGCCTTCTCAGCGCCCCACAACTCCTGAAGCTGCCGCGGTGGGGCTGACACCAGCCCACTGGAGGAGACTGGCCAGCGCACACCCCGTGGCACACAGCATGGTGCTTTCCTGCTGTGCTCTGCCCAGGTTTATTCAGTTTGTTAAAGCCATCGAGTGCACGAAGCCACCACAGCGTTGTGTAACCTGGGGTTGAGGCATCTGTGTGTGTGCTTTGTACACCATGGTGTGTACGGACCCCCCGAAACAACCCCCCTGCCCCCTGTGCACCACCCACCCTGAGCATCACCCCTGTCCTGCCTTTCACACCCAGCCCTAGGACAGAGACGGCGCCAGACAGAAGCACCAGACAATAAAACCATGGCTAAACCTGTGGGTTTCAGCAGAGCAGCTCCGGGGGGCTTGGTAGCCCTCATTGCTCCTCCACCCCCACTCAGGGTCCCTACAGCTTCCACCAGGCACTCCCCCTGGAAGAGCACCCACGTCGGCTGCTGCGCAGAGAAATCCAAACATCCAGGTGAAATTGCAGCTCTGGCCTCTGTAGCCGATGGAGATAAGGACCAAACTACTTACAAGCAAGGGGCCAGAATGTGGTGCCAGCAGCCCGCAGGGGATACCTGAACTAGAAAGGGCCAAACCCGGACACAAAGCGGTCACCACTGGGATCTAGCTCACGCTATGGGATGCAGGGAGCATGTATCGGTCCTGGCTTCTCCTTTTACCTGGGGCCACGGTGAATTCCGTCGGCGCAGGAGGAGCGACATGGAGTGAAGGCGGTTTGGGGAAACGGGATCCCCTCCTGGGGATGGCGTCACGGACAAATGCAAAAGGGAAAATAAAGCACCAACCCCCCCTTCCCTGTCCCCGCTCCAGACAAAGGCAAACCTGGGCACACGTGAAACACAACCCTTGGAGACCCCAGGCAAGCCAAGACACCCCTTCCAACCCCGCACCCCTGCGCGACCCTCGTGGACCAGCGTCCTGCTCAGCCCCCACTGCTGGAGCTGCCCGAAGTGAACGGGGCCCGGGATACGAAACCCGGGCGGGATAGAACACCCACCCTGGGGAAAGCAGCGACGGAGAGAAACCGGAGCGAACCCCAGCCAAACCCCCCATCGGCGGGGTGTCCCCAGCTGCGGGGTGACAGGTATCTACTGCGGTGAGCGGCTACCCCCTGCTCGGGGGACTGGGGCTGCGGGAAGGGTGGTCTCCTGTGTCAGCCGGGCAGCATTGCCCCCCGCCCCCTGACCAACTTTACAAGTGAAGCGATTATTGCTCTTGGGTTTTTTTCTTCCCCCTGCTGAAACAAAGAGCGAGGGAGAGCAGGGCTGGGAAAACAGGCGGGAAGGGGGGGGGGTGTGTTCTGCAAAAACACACTCCCCCCGGCCCAAAAATACCACGGATCTTGAAAACAGAGGGAAGGATAAAAGAGAAACCTGAGGCTGCAGAGGTAGACGCGGAGCTGGGAGGGTGGAAAATCGCAGAGGGAAGAGGCGGCAGCCAGAGGCTGAGCTCGGCCATGTCACACGAATCGCCCCCACGGGGAGCTGCTGGACCCCCTGACGGCTCTCCCGGGCCAGCCTGGGGTAGGAGGATGTTGTGCGCCCCCCGCCTCCCCGTCAGTCAGACCCTCGTGGGCCAGAGGACGCGGAGGAGCCCAGGGCACGGTTCCTGCACCCCTGGATGGTCCCACCAGCCCCACCCCCCTCTCCCTCCCCGCGAGGTGGCCGCTGAGGACCGAGGAAACCCAACGACGGATCCCTCCGACCTACCCTCGAACCCACTTGCCAGCATAGCCGGCGCCCCCGGAGCCCCCAGCACCTCCCGGCCCTTCTTTCCATGGGGGCATCCCGCCGCCCCCCCAGGAACAGGCACCATCCAGTACCCCCGGGCCACAGGGTGCGGGCAGCGGCCGCCGGGAGGTGAGGCGGGAGCGGGGCGACCCCAGCGACGGGCTCCCGAGCCCCCCGGGATGCTCCAGCCAGGGTCGGTACCGGTCCAGCTCCGCTCCCCGCCTGTCCCCGCTCTGCGGTCGCCCCCGCAGCGAGGTGCCCATGCTCGCTCCCAGTGCCGGTCCCGGTGTCGGTCCTACCTGCGCAGAGCCGCCGTCGTCCCCGTCTGCAGCCGTCGCCGAGTTGCGCTGTCGCGGGGGCGGGCAGCAAGGAGACTGGGGCGGTGGTGAGAGCCCACTCCCCTTCCCCGGCCTCACCGGACCGCCCGGGCTCGGCCCCAGCCCCAACCCTGGCAGAGCCGGCTGGAGCTCCCCGCCCCCTCCGCATCCTCTACCGTCCCTCCCTTCCCCCCCTTCACCACTGCCCTACAGCCCCCCCGGAAATTCCAACTACGGGGCTGCCCTGGGGGTGCACAGCCTGGGATGGGTGTACAGCCCTGGAGGGGCGTACAGCCTGGGATGGTGGTGCAGCTCGGGATGGGGTACAGCAGGGGATGGGGTACAGCCCAGGATAGGGGTACAGCCAGAGATGGGGGTACAGCCCAGGAGGGAGGTACAGCTCCGGATGGGGGTACAGCGGAAGCACAGCCTGGGACAGGGGTGGCTTCCCTGGGAGAAAGCCCAGAACCTTCTCAGCGAGGATGGACCATCATCACCAGCTCGCTCAGCCGGTGGAAGGTCCGGGGAAGGAGCTGTGACTGTCTCCACACACAGGGTAATGGGGTACTTCAGGCACATCCTACACCAGTGCCGCAGCCCCGAGAGCTGGGTCACACACAGGTTCCCCAGACCTGGCACCCATGGGCACTTCTTGGTGTCCCTCGAGCCAGGTACCGCTGCCAGGGCATGCTCATAGGCAAGGTGGCTGCCACCAACCTCCGTGGGTGGTGCCTACTTAGAGGGGACACTGAGGCTCCTGTTGTGCTCCTTCTATCCCCCTTTGACACCGCCATCAATGCCTCTCACCTTTAATCTCCAAAGGCTGGGGCCAAGCTGGTGGAAAAATCCAAAGGGAGGCACAGAGGGCCCCCAGGCTTGGGGCAGCAGCCTCGAGTGGTCTCCTTCATTCCAGCCAGGGTGGGGACAGGGACACAGGGACACCAGGCTGCAAGACAGGCTTCCCTTTTGCCTATGCCAGGCTGCACAAAGAGAGATGGCCCTTGGGGCTGAGACACAGCATAAAATGCAAGTCGTTTGCGCTAATGTCCCTGCTTGGCCACTGCCCCCAAAGCCCCGCTTTGCCCTTCCATCATGTAGTGCCCACTCCCAGCCCCACAGTGCTGCTGGCTGGTGCATGGCAAAAGTAGTCCTGGGACTGTCCCCAGAGAAGGATGGGGTGTATGGGACCTATGTCCCACCACTGGGATGGGGTGTACAGGAGCTGTGTCCCACCACTGGGATGGGATGCACGGGAGCCGTGTCCCATCACATTCCGGTTTCACCCAGACTCCCCTGCCCCATGTGCCCACAGACCCCAGGCACAACCTACATCTTTCTTTTAGCATTAATAAAGCAGTTAACTAATTAATAGCTGGAGCCAGAGCATAAAAACACCAGTGTCCAAGCAAGCTGGTTACACCCTGATTCAGAGTGGGGCAGGATCAGGCTCCTGGAGCCAGAAGACATTTTAATGCCTGGACTGATGGTTAATACAGTCCAATCCTTCTCAGATGGCTCCCGACGCTCTGAGCACAGCCTCACAAATTAAAATAAAACAACCCAGCAGCTGCTGTGATTGTCCCAGGAGAGAAACCCCAAAAGGGAAGCAGAGGAGCACCGGTCGCTGGGCTGCCTCCCAGTATAAAGGGCCTGGACGCAGCTCAGAGCCGCCAGCAGCACAACCACGATGCAAGAGGAGACTTTTCAGGCTGATGGCAGCAACAAAGGCAGTTAAATCCAGCCAGGTAAGAGGCTTTCAAGGTTAGCCGGCCGTTACCACAGCACAGGCTTGAGTTTCTCTTTTCCCTTTCTGTTTTTTCTTTTCCCCTTCTTTTTTTTCTTTTCCCTTTATTTCTTTTCCCTTTCTTTTTCCCTTTCTTTTTCTTGTTCTTTTCTGTTTTGTCCTTTTTATTTCTTATTTTCTTTTACTTCCTGGGGTTTTTTTCTTATCCTTTTTTTTCCCCCATTCCCTCTGCCATTTCCAAGGGGGAAAATTATTTGGGGTAATCCCCACACTGCTGCTTGTTGGGCACTGGAGCAGAAATAAGCAGGTAAACGATGCTTTCATCCTCTGCTTGGTGTCCCAGTGCAGCCGAGGCTCCAGCAAGGGCCTCTGAGCCTCAAAGGGAAGCTGGGCCGAGGCATTTGAAGCCACTCTAAACTCCTGGCAGCTGGGAATTGCTTGTTTTCCTTCAGATTGAAGCTACCTGGAGCTGAGCAGCTTTTCTGCCAAATGCCTGCTGCACTGACAAAGGCTCCATGCCATGAGGTGTCTCTGGGGGGTTTGGGGTGCTGGCACCCACTGGCAGACAAAGAACAGAGTGCACCCACCACCTCATCCTACCTGGAAAGGTCAAGGTGATGGGGGCATCCCTGATGCTGGCTGGGAGCTGATATGTGACCCTGTAGTGTGAGCTGGGCCTGGGCACTGCTTTGGGTGGCACCTGGTACGTCAGAGAGTTCTGAGGGCAGCAAGGCCACTCATCGCACTCACATCCAGCACCCCCAAGGAAGTCCAGCACCCTTGCATGGAGAGAGGTGGGTGCCGTGGTCCTGAGTGGGAGGATGATCCCATCACCAAGTCTGCAGGGAGCTCGAGCGGTTCAGGCACCTAGGAGAAATGCTTTGGTGCTGGATGGAGCCCAGATCTTGAAGGCTGTTGGAAGGCAGGAAGGTGTTTCTGAAGGGATCAGTGTCCCTGGAGACCTGCACATCATCCCAGTGCTGCCCTGGGCTGGGCTTCCCCAAGGTGTTTCCCTTACCATGGTTTGGCTGGGCTGAGGATGTGCCAGCAGCCAGTGACTCAAGAACTTCTCGCAGTGCTTTGCATCAGTGAGCGAATGTGAACTGAACCCTAAGGCTGCAGTGAGCCATGTCAGGGCAGGCAGCACCAGCTCAGTGAGCTCCACGGCTGCCTGACACCCTTGCCACTCCAGCAATGTGGCCAAGACAGGGGGTGGCCACAACTCATCTCCCTCACAGAGTTCATCATCTCATCTCTCTTCTGGTGAAAACTCAGATATCACTACACCAAGACCCAGAAGATCCCTCACAACCAAGACCCAGCCACTGCACAGGACCCATCCATGCTTTCATGATGTCAGAGGCATCACCAGGGCTGGACAGGTGCCCTGCAGAGCTGGTTGGTTCCTACTGCCAATGCTCACACCCAGCTCTGGTTAACAGTGCACTGAGGAACCCAGTGCACCGAGCTGCCCAGGGACCTCATACTCTGCCTCAGTGAGTGGCAAAGGCAACACAAGATCCCTGCTCCTCCCCATCCTGCTCCTTCTCTCCCATCACCTGGCTGACACCTACCACCACACCAAGATTATACCGATCCCACCATTATTTCATATTTAATAGGAGCTGGAGGGGCAGCTCTCCCTGCTATCAATCAAACCAGCGCAGAGCGCCACATCACTCGCCTCCCTGAGAAAAAAGAAAACAAAATTGGACTAATTTATTATTCATTTGTTCATTAAGTCTGTATCAACCAGAGATTTTATAAAGGAAAACAGGATTGTGCCTTTTGATCAGCCAGCTCTCAGTTCATGAATATCCATGAGGTTCCCCTTCGCCCTGGTACCTCTCCTGTGAGCGGAGCAAGCCCACAGTGGGTGCTGGTGGTGGGCTGGGTCCTGGGACAGGATGAGGCCGGGGAGCTACTTGTTGCTCTCTGCTGGGGAGCGGCTGAGCTTCCCCATGGGGCTCTGGAGCTCAGGCCACCTTTGCGTGCCCATGGCTGGAAGGGAAAGCCAGGTCCTGCTGGCTGCATGGAGCAGGTGGGGCTTCCTGAGGGGCACTGGGGTGCTGAGCTCCTTCCTGACTGCCTGAGGCTGAGCAGGGAGCTGAGCAGATGTTGTTTCCATGGCGTGAAAAAGCAGCATATGTCCCTGGTTCCTCGGCATGTGGCAGCCTCTGGTGATACCCATGGCTCCTGTGGGGGAGGCAGAGCAGCACCCTGAGGTTCAACTGATGCCCTGCAAGTCCCCTGGCTCCCTCCATTGGCCCCTTGGTCCAGCCCAGAGAGGATGAGAAGGGCAGGACGGTGGTCCCAGAGTACTGTTGTAGCTTATAAGGTCATGGTGAGCCAGCAGCACCTTAGGCAGTGAGAGAGTGTGAGAGAGTCCTGGCACAGCCCAGCAGGGCGCTGGATCCTGGCTGTGCCCACTGGGTGCACAGGGAGGTGCCGGATGGCACATCTGCACCCATGCAGTCCAGCAGGACCCAAAAATAGGTTGGTTTAAAAAATGCATCACTTTTAAGTTATATAAACGAAAGGCAGCAGCAAACAGAACACCCTGGCAAAAGGTTTCCCATTTCATTTGTTTTCTCCTCACCAGATTTCTCCAGTTAAAATTGGGTTGCAATTCATTAATAAAGAAACAGTCGTACTGAATAAGCTCCCATGCTGAAATCAGGACAGAGAAGCGTAATTAACCCAGCTCCAGTCTGATGTGATGGGAAATGCTCCTCTGTTGTGGTCCCTTCTTTTAAGAGCCCACTGCGGTCTCCCGGCCTCTCGGGAGCGGAGCCGAACTCCTTATTTAAAAATGAAGGCACAGCCTGGTGGAGCGGGTGTGTGGAGATGTATAAAAGCTGTCACAATTATATTTTATTCATACCCCTCTTCCCCTTGCCTTTGCCTGGAAAATCCAGGAGCAGCCAGCAGGCAGCTTGGAGAGAGAGAAAGAGAGAGAGTGAAAGCAAGAATCTCCTTTTAAAAATAAATTACAGATGCAAGTCACATCAGTTGAAGCCCCATGAGGCAGTAGATTCCCAAGCACCAGGGCTGGTGCTGGTGCCTTGAGCAGCCTGGTCTGGGCACAGCGGCTTCCCACCCCGATGCCACCCCTGGGGAGCAGGAGGACACAGGCAGTGTGGCTGCACCCAGAATACTGATATTCCTGCAAGCTGGCCTCACATCTCTAATTGGAGCTAGTGCTTAAATTACAGCCTAATTACTACAGAGCCACAAGGAGCTTCTGCAGCAGGTCTCACAGGTGGGATTCAGCTCACTGTCACCGGCTTGAGGTGATGGGGCTCCTTCTCTATCCTTTCTGGGGATGAATTGCCATCTTTCCCTACGGTGGCTTGTCTGGGCAAGCCAGATGCTGTCCAGCCACCGTCGAGCTGGCAGGCTGCTCTGCATGTAGATGCAGCTTGCCCTGGCTTGGTGCTGCTCTGCCTGGCCTCACTCCACCCTTCTGCTGCTGCTGCTTTCTCATCTGCTGCAAACCAGCTGGCTGGCTGTGTGAGAAGGAAACCTGTGTTTTGTGTGGTCTGAAAGCAGGGAAGTGCTGCTCACATTAAGGAGGTTCTATTTTCTCTATAGGGCAGAGGAATCCTGTAACGCAGAGCTGGGTAACATGGTCTGTTGAAACTGGGAGTGCTGCTGGAGGGTCCTGACATACTGTGAAAGCCAGGAGCTGTGGAGTTCCCCATGGGATTGATCACCGCCCTGTCAGTGTCATCTCTGCTTCTACTGGGGTCATGATGATCCCTGTGTCAACTAGGGTGAGCTGGGAATAGTGGCCAGCCAGCATCAGTGCTGTCCAGGACCAGCCCATTATAGGGGTCTATGGAAGCAGGTCTGAGATGGGGTCGTGTGCAGACATGTGCTCCAGTGCAGACATGCAGGAGCACCCTGTGGCAAGGATATGCAGGAGAAGTCCTGAAATGGCGACATGGAGGAGCATCCTCATGAAAGGGACGTGCAGCAGCACCCCTGTGCTGTGAAGCTGTCCCCACTTGGGCCTGCCTGAAGGGCTCTGCCCCACTCTGTCTCCATAACCATCAAATACATTTTCCATATGTATTCTGCTTCAATCCCCATCTCTGTGCCCATTCCCCTGCCCCATAACCCTACCCAGGGGATTTCAAGGCTGCAGCAGTTTCATTGCTGAGGTTGATTCCTGGTGCATGGGGACTGCCATGAATCGATTGCACACCCCATCAGCAGTCAGACTGACACCACTGGGGACTGGAGGAGCAGAAAAGCTTGAAAATCGTAGAATCATTAGGGAAGGGACCTCGAAATATCATCTAGTCCAATCCCCCTGACACACCAGGATCACCCACACCAAGTCACACAGGAACACATCCAGGCAAGTCTTGAATATCTCCAGTGAAGGAGACTCCACAACCACCCTGGGCAGCCTGTTCCAGTGCTCTGTCATCCTCACCGTGAGGAAGTTCCTTCTCAGGTTGATGTGGAACCTTCTATGTTCCAGCTTACAACCATTGCCCCTCATCCTATCACTACATGACACTGAGAACAGCCTGGCTCCATCCTCCCAACACCCACCCCTCATATATTTGTAGACATTAATGAGGTCACCCCTCAGTCTCCTCCAAGCTCAAGAGACCCAGCTCCCTCAGCCTCTCCTCATAAGGGAGGTGCTCCACCTCCTTCATGATCCTCATTGCCCTATGCTGGACTCCCTCCAGCAGGTCCACATCCCTCTTGAACTCAGAGACCCAGAACTGGACACAATACTCCAGGTGGGGTCTCACCAGTGCAGAGTAGAGGGGCAGAAGAACCTCTCTTGATCTGCTAACCACCCCCCTTCTGATCCACCCCAGGATGCTGTTGGCCCTCTTGGCCACAAGAGCACATTGCTGGTTCATAGTCATCCTGCTGTCCACCAGGACCCCCAGGTCCCTTTCTCCTACACTACTTTCCAAGCTGAGGCAAGCTGGGTCCCTAGGACTGGAGGAGATGCAGAAGTGATGCTGGACAGTCTTTTGTAGCAGAGATACTTCTGGTGAGGTGGACAAAGCCAGAAACTGGTGTTTGTTTCTTTTGGGGAAGATTGCTCTCTGTGCGCTCCTTGTATTTAGTTCTTATTAAAGGGTTGTTTTGCTGTCACTGAAAGCCTGGAATTATGGGCTCTCGCTTTTTTTTCCTGCCTCTCACTACCATTCCCTGTGAATGCATTGCCCACAATTTCAGCAGTTCTGCATTTCAGCATTAAAAGAAGATACCATTTTGAGAATCAGGCCGCCATGTTTCCTGTACATTCAGCTGCCTTCAAACACCTCCCAGCGTTTTCCCCCAAAATTCCCGTCATTTGGGGGTCTCAGACACGAAGCAGGGTGTAGATGTGTGCTACTCAAGAGCTTATTGCTCTTTCCCTCCTCACTTGCTCAACCTTTTTAACCTACAGGAAAAACTCTCACTGGAATCCCACTGATGCCAGTGCCACTGTGAGGAAGACACTACCATTTCGCGCCCTGCTCTCATGAGTGGAAAACCAGACACTATTCCCATTGGAACCCCTTATGCATCTCATTTGGTCAAATAAATAACAATCGATGGCTGAAAATACTCTTTGCATCTTGCATTTGACTGCAGCAGGTCCACACGGTACTTCCTGTGCCCTACATGCCCTCCTTTGCCCTGCTTAGAGTGGGACATCCCCAGGCAGATCCAGCACCTCAGCGGGAACCAGTGATGTAGCAGATGGGGGAGATTCTGGTCTGGCAGACCCCAAATCCTTGCAAAGCCTGGAGGAATTCCCCTGAAGTTCATGGGGACAGGCTCCTCTCTCCAAAACCCTCCTCGCCAGCTGTATCACCACCAATCTAATGTGGCTAATTCTAAACAAAGCTGCCATCCCCTGACATGCATCTCCCCATGGCATTGAAATTAAATGTAGGCTGTAATTTGGCATTTGAGAAGCGAAAGGGATGGTGGCCCTAAGGGAAAAGATAACAGCTTGGTTGTTTGTGTTAAATAGCTGTCTGCGAGCTTCAAACTGCAGCCGGAGATTCGGCTCGCCGGCGGGCAAGCTGCCAGCTGCCGGCTGGCTTTTTGGCTACAGCTCTTTCACAGCAGGAAGCTTGTCGGGGGGATCTCAGCCCTGAACACCCCACCGCATTGCATAGGGCATCTGCTTCCTCACCACCCTCCGCAGCTTCTGCTAAAACTGTCTCGCAGGCTCCTCGAAGCAGCCAGGGTATGTGGGTATGCAAGGGACATGGCATCGGGCAAGAGCCAGGGGTGGGGGCACAGCCCTGAGGAGGGAGGATCGTGCCCCTCCAGGCACTCAGTAGCGTAGCATGGGACAGCACAGCCTGGCAGGGACAATGTGTGAGGCATGCTGCCACAGCCTACCAGGGCTGTCCTCATTGCGCTGGGCACCTTGCAATGATTTACACTGCACCTTGCACATTGCATGGTGGTGGCAGCCTGTCGAGGACATCCCTGATGCCCATTGCAAGCCCCTTGGTCCAGCCCAGGGAGGATGAGAAGAGGTAGAACCATGGTCCCAGGGTGCTGTTTTAAGGACCAGCTTATAAGCTCATGGTGAGGTGAAGCTCACTCAGGTGAGCCAGCAGCACCTTAGGCAGTGAGAGAGTGTGAGAGAGTCCTGGCACAGCCCAGCAGGGCTGTGGATCCTGGCTGTGACCACTGGGTACACAGGGAGGTGCCGGGTGGAACATCTGTACCCCTGTAGTCCAACAGGACCTCAAAATAGGTTCGTTTCAAACATGCATCACTTTGAATCAATGTATGACAGGGACAGCCCATCAGGGATTTACTCAATATGCCTTGTGCCCTGCATTCTGCACCTTACTCCTTGCAGCTAGGATGCTCCCATTACCCACTGCACCCCAGGCAGGAAGGACATGTGGGGTGACACAGGGTGGGAGCAGCCTGAGGACAGCAATAAGCAAAGGTTGAGGCTGATGCTGTACTGAGCAGGTGGATAGGGAATTGGCTGGATGGTGGCACTCAGAGTTGTCATCAACAGATCGATGTGCAAGTGGAGACTGTGAGGAATGCTGCTCCTCAGGTGCTGCTGTTGGAACTGGCCAGTGGTGTGACATGTGTTGTTGTTCAGACAGTGACACTGAGTGCGCCCTCAGTCAGTTTGCCAGTGACACCAAGCTGGGTGCTGTGGTCAACACACTGGAGGCCTCCAGGTTTGAGATGCGGACCTGTGAGGTTAGGTTTAGAGTTAGATCAAGATTTGAGAGTAGATTTAGGTTAGATGTAAGGAGGAAATTCTTCACTATGGTGAGGGTAGCTTGACACTTGAACAAATTGCCTCAACAAGTTGTGGATGCCCCATTGTTGTTGATCAATCAGTTTGTCAGGTCTGGACAAGATGAACCAATTAATTTAGTTAACATGCTAACAGGCCAAAACAAAACTAAAAGAAAATCACTCCAAGTTGCAGGCAAAACCAAAGACACTGGTTCAATTCCAGGAAAAACAACAAGGCATAGTGAATTCACCCCCCATAAAAACCCCAACACAAAGACATATAGGAATTAATCACATGTTCTTACAGAACTGGGTTGAGCTGCTACCTCCACCCCCTCAGGATGAGGAGATCTCCAGCAGTTCTTTTTCTAGTGGGGACATGGTGTCCATAGCTCAGTCCAGCTTTCCTGTCTGAGGAGCCAGTGGTTCCTTCAAGATTCGGTCCCCTGGTCCATGTGCCCCTAAGGCATTTCCAGCTAGCCGATTCCTATGGACCATGGATGATGGAAAACTCTCTCCATTTCAGCAAACTGTGGTTTGCAGGTCAAACTTTTCCTCTGCTGAAGTTTCAAAATTCCCAGTCTTCCCATTCACCACATGGCTGCTGTGTCCAGCCCAGTGGCACTGTTCCTCCCCCCAAAAAAAAAAAGATTGGATGAAAAGAGAAAAATTCAAAAAACTTGAATCTCCCAAGTAGTCCTACTGGTTTTGCAGAGTCACAACTTCAGCTTGGAATTCCAAGTTGTCCATCACAGGTTGCCATAGTAACTACCCAATTCCTCAGGGTGAGCAACCAGCCCCAATTCAAACTGCAACACCCATCCCTAGAATCAAAGAGTCATTTAGGTTGGAAAAGACTAAGTCCACTGTCAGACCCATCACTAAACTCTGGTTCCCAACACCAGAGCTCTGTGGCTTTTGAACACCTCCAGGGCTGGCGACTCAACCCCCTCCCTAGGCAGCCTGTGCCGAGGCCTGATGGCCCTTTCAGTGAACAAATTGTTCCTAATAGCAAACCTATACTTCCTCTGGTGCAGCTGGAGGCCCTTCCTTCTTGTTCTGCATCAGTCACTCGTGAGAAGAGACCAACATAGATTCTATGATTCTAACACCTGTTAGTTGTAAAGAGTGATGAGCTCTCCTCTCAGCTTCCTTTTTTTCCAGGCTGAACAGCCCCATCTCCCTCAGCCAATCCTCACAGGGCCTGTTCTTCAGAACCTTCATCAGTCTACTTGCCCTTCTCTGAACCACTCCAGCATTGCGATGTCCCTCTTGTACTGAGGTGCCCAAACTGAACCCAGTACTCAATGTGGGGCAATGCCTTGAGCATCCTGGAGGTGCCCAAGGCTAGACGGGATGTGGCTTGGAGCAACATGGTCTAGAGGAAAGTTGTAAGGAAGTTTGGGAGTAGGTGAACCTTAAGGTTCCTTCCAACCCAACACATTCAGTGATTTCCTGATGGCAGTTTCCAGAGGCAGAACATGTCTGTTCTGGGGGCACTTTGGTTTGACCCAGAGATGTTGGCAAAGCCAGTGGGAATGCGCTTGTGGTCCCATTGCAGGAGGTTCCCTTTGGCTGGGAGGCGCCTGGTAGGGAGAGGGACACCCACTCCCAAGCCCCATTTGCAGGGGACACCATATCAGGCAGTGGCTGGCAGTGGGAAGAGACAGTAGTCACTGTGGCCAGAGCCAGCTGCAGCCAGAGAACAGGGCCCACACTGGGGTAGGTTACCTGATGCACCCTTCACTCTCCCAGGAGATCCATCCTACCCACCTCTACTCCTCTGCACTCCTCTTCCTCTGCTGTCTCTGTTGCCATTCCCTGGGTGCTGCTGATCCCTCCCAGCCCTTTGTAGCACCCGTCTCCATCCTCCCCTTTGTTTAGCATTTTAATTATTTTAATTACCTTGTTTGCCAGCTTATCGCAGTGCTCAAACCCATCTGTGTGTGCACAGGCACACACAGCCCTTTATCTGCAGCCTCCCATCAGCCCCATTAGCATCTTTCTGCTCTGACGTTTTGCAGGGTGAAAGGAGGGAATGAGCCTTTATGCCTCACCATCGGGTCAGGCATCACCACCATCCTGCACCTCACAGGGGTGAAGTATTCTTCCCAGAAGAATGAGACTAGTTCCTGTCTGCTCCTCTTGTATCTGTTTCAAACAGGAGACCAAAATCCTAAGAAATATAAGGCCCAGGTGGGAGCAATGCTGGCACCCTCCCATGCGGTTGTCCCTCCCTGGGCAGGTGGTGGTGCCCAGTGGGGTGGTACCTGGGGAGCACTGCTGAGTTGCCAGGACCAGGGTGTCTTTAGGGTAAAAAGTGTCTTTGTATTGAATTTAGAAGCCAAAATGCTGCTTGGGGAGGAGTTTGGGTTCAAAGGTGGGGCTGCTGTGTTTGATGACCAGTGGGAGGGAATGGGAAGATGATTGAGACTTTGAGGCCATGCTGCTGCAGCGGTGGCTGATTTACAGGTGAACTGCATTGCTGGAGCCCCCTGCTCCCCTTTAGAGTCAAATAATGGATCTCAGTGCCAGAAACATTTTGCCAGCCTCCTCTTAGTGCTGCTTAAATGCTTCTACCAAAGGGACTGGACCACCAATAAATCTGTATGAGCTCACCTTAAAATGCACTTCAGTACCCTATTTTCTCTCCACAACAACAAA
The DNA here is from genome assembly GCA_013400115.1 of Rhinopomastus cyanomelas. NCBI lineage: Eukaryota > Metazoa > Chordata > Aves > Bucerotiformes > Rhinopomastidae > Rhinopomastus > Rhinopomastus cyanomelas. Next base: position 52,077 of record VXBP01002931.1, on the reverse strand, counting down.
ACAACAGCCCCAGTTTGGGAAACAGCCACCAGCCCCACTTTCTGAGCAACCCAAGTCCCCTTTTTCCTCCAGGGAGGTAGTGAAGGCACTGCAGGCAGCAAGGCTGGGTGAGCAGCAGTCCCTTGCGGGAGACTGGAGGACTCACAGGTGCCCAAATGTGTTGTAGTGTGAACAGGGTGGAAAATGTCCTATGGAGTGGGGCTGGGGAGCCAGGAGCTCCATCTTGGTCAGGACACCTCATGGGGAGAGGATTTCCTGTGGGGACACAAAGCCTTTTGGAGAGAAGATCTCTGTCTGGGGAAGGATGACCTATGGGGACAGAAGTCCCTTGGGGACAGGATCCCCACCCAGGACAGGTTGTTCCCTGGGGACAGGGCCCCTGTCCATGACTGCCTTCCAAGACAGGATAACTCTTAGGGACAAGACCTCCATGCAGGCCATACTGCATCTTGGTGCAGGATCCCCACAGGGGCAGGATGTTACCTGAGGACATAAATCACCTCTGATCTCACCCCATGAGAGCAGGACATCTGTCAGGGCCAGGACACTCCCAGCAGACAGGCCCACTCCTTTGCTGCTGGAAGGGCTGGGTAGGCCCCTGCATGACTTTCAGAGCCCTCTCTGCTGCCAGCACCTACTTTTAAACCCTCCTTTAAACATTTGACAGGCTTTGATGTGTGAATAACAGGTCTTATGCTTCTGACTGAAGTCTCTGGAGTGAACAAAGTGAATTAACCAAACTCTGGATTCAGAGAAACCTCCCAAAAGGCTGCGGACCTTCCCTGCATCCGGCAAACCTCCATAAGTCACAAAGAATGGCAATTTATAAATCCTGAACCTTCTAAACAAACAAGCTGAAGGCGCAAAAGCCTCTATCAGCTTAGAAGCTTAAGGGAGATGGGCAGGGGGTCCTGCAGGATGTGGTGCAGCCAGAGACTTGCCAGGGCTCTGCATCACAGCCTGTGCTGGGAAAGAGAGTGAGGAGGAGGAGGGTGAGGAGGGAAACAGTGAGGAGGGAGAAGTTGAAGAGGAAGAGAATGAGGATGAAGGACAGCCCAAGCTTCATGGCACAGCTCGGTGCCACTTGCTGGCCGGGATGGGCTTGCCTGTGTGGTGGCAGTGATGGCAGAACAGGTGAGAGAAGAGCCTCAACCCCATGGTTTGCAGCCGTGCTGTGCCATGCCGTGGGGGACAGCCATGCCATTCACAGGCCTGTCACGAGCTCGGCTGCTGCTCGGCTGCTGGGAAGTGCAGAGAATTTGATCTATAATTTACAGAGAGGTCCATCTGGGGAGCAGCTTGATGAGCCTGGAGAGTGGTGCTGCCCTCTCAGCTCTCGCTTTTCTTTCAATTTAAAAAATCTTTACGTCGATAGGTGAGATCCATAAGGGCCAGTGACAGGTGCCATCATATCCCTGCCCTGTCACCGCCACCCCCACTTGGCTTGCCACATCCTGCTCTTAGCTACCCCTGGGCACGGTTCAGAGGGGCTGTAGGTTTCTTAAGAAGCCCCCAGAGAGATTCCACTTCTACCATGGTCTGGCTGGATGATGGTGGTTCCTGTGGAAACAGGGCCAGATCCAGGGGCCACAGCTTCCTCCCTGCATATGGGACCAACCTCTCTAGCCCAGTTTGAGACTGGATAACACAGTATGCAGGAGAAAGATTCTGGTGGCACTGGGACATTCTTGTGCCCAGCCTGCTCCATTCCTGTTTCCTCCATGGAGTCTGGTGGGGTCACCCTGCCTCACCTTACTCGTGTCATTTACACGGTGTTTCTCTACACAGGGGTCCCCAGGATGGAAGAAGATGTGCTCGACCTTGCCCACCAGATCTCCTCACAGCCTCCTCAGGGACTGAATCCAGTAGTCCCAGCACAGTCTGCACCTCCAGACCATCACACCCCCAGGAAAGCCTTCTGCACAGGCACCAAGATTTTGCCAACCTGCTGCAACGTCACATGCTCAGCCCTGCAAGAGATGGGACACACCACCGATCCACACTGTCCCCCCCATGAGTATTGTCAGTCCCTGCTGCTTGCCAGGCCAGTGCCTGCTGGGCAGCTCAGCCCTGTAGGGATGCTGGGATGATGGAGTACCTTGCTGGAGCAGAGGAAGCCAAGCAAAACCTCCCCATCTCTCAAGGCCCCCACTTTCTGCCAAGCGCATTAGAGGATAATTAAGTAAAAATAGGCCTTCCGACCAGTGTAGCTCATTAAGGGCTAATTAAGTTAATTAGTACCAGGTGTGGATGGCAGTGCTTGCGCTGCTGCTTGTGGTTGCTGTCAGTGCATTTTTGTGGCAGTTTCCCCTGGCAAGCTAGAGCATGGTCACTGAAGAAGAAATTTGGTGCCCTGCTCTTGGTGGTGGCCAATGGGCACCCAACGAGGGGCGCCACACTGTGGGTGATGTACCCTGCATTCCCTGTCCCTCTCCCCAGAAAGAGTGGATCTTCCACCTCAAAGCCACCTGCACAGCTCCTGCCCATCCCTCCCAGCGTGGTCCTTCATGCAGCAGAGGGGTGACAGAGTTTGTCACTGCAGTCCTCAAGCAACCAGGAAGGTAGGGGACAGAAGCAACATCTCCAGCACAGACAGTGAGACCAAGATCTCTGAAGGCATTTGAAGGCAAATGCAAGCAGGAATAAAGTAGCAGGAACAGCCAAGCACACTGATTGTATTGGTGCTGGCAAATGCCAGAGAGATGGTGGAGAAAAGGGTGCAGCGGGTGAGAGAAAAGCAAGAAGGAAGCATGAGGGAGTGAGGAGAGAGCTGCCAGGCTCTGATCTTTGCTCACTGCACCCTGGAGCAATTATTGCTACTCTGCTTGTGCCCCGCAGAGACACTGGAGGGATGAAGATGTGACAAAGACCAGGCTATTTTTTGCTGAGGTTACTGTCACTAATAAGTGGAAACTGTCCCTTGCCACATGTTCCTGCTCCTTCCAACATATGAGCATTTGACATCCTCCTCCAAACACAGTCCTGCTGGCAGCAGCCTCCCTCGGAGCTGACGCATGCTCCCTCTGAAGACGCAAGACCTGGATCCCATGAAACATGACAGGCAGCTGGACACGGAGGGACAGAGAGGCTGCACAGGCACCGGCAGCCTTTCCCCCATCCCTCAGCCTGTGCCATGAATCAGCCCCCACGAAGGCAGGAGCTGAGTGGAGAGCCCTATCTGTAGCCTGGGATAGATACAAGGGAGTACAGCCAGAATCCCTAGAAGCTGCCTTGTCTGCACCTGGGGGCAGATGGAAAGTTCCTGCTGCCCTTGCTGTTATGGTAAGTGCAGTGGGGAAAAGGGTGCTGGAGGGATGGCAGGAGGAGTGCTGGGTCCTCACATCCCTACCACTATCTCTCAACACCTAGATAATTGCCTGCCAGTGACAGCTGAGTTCAGGCATGACAGATATCTTGGGAAGAGCTTCTGGCTCTGAGATCTCCCTACAGCAGTCCAGCTCCATACTGGGGTTGAGAGGCAATTTTCCGGATCCAGATAGGATCAGGGTTCAGGCAGTGATCCTTCAGGCACCCAGCCTTCAAAACACACAGACCCATCAAACTGCCCAATGCATGAGACATAAATACTGGGGAGGGAAGAGCAGTAGTAGAAGGGCATGAATTGCCAAGGTCTGGAGCTGCCATAGAGTGCCATGAGAGTACCCAAGAGGGAGTAGTGTCCACCTGGGACTCAGTGGGGCACCAATGGACCTGTTCCGTGACCAGAGGAGCCTTTCTAGCCTTCCTCTCCACTCCTCCTGCCACCATATCCTGACACACCAGGGATGTACAGAGCACCAGACAGCCTTGCCTCATCTGCCACAGCGAAAGTGCTGGGGAGGGGGTATCCTGCAGCCCCTCAGATGGCTGGGAGGCTGGTGAGCACATCCTGGGTCTGACAAGGACTTTGCCTGTCCCTCTGCATTGGTTTTGCTGCAGCAGGGCTTTGCTCACCTGTCCTCCAACTCCAGGCATGGGAGCAGGGCAGGGCAGCAGAGCTCCTCATTGGGGATGGGGAGTCCATGAGACAAGGAACATGATGCCACCAACCTGAGAGTGAGCATGAACCCAGGCAGGCAGGGGCAGGCAAGAAAGAAGGCAGGCAGCTTTGCAGCAGCCTGGCTGCCCTCACACTGTACTGGGCGTGGAGCTGACAAGATCATTACAGTTGCTATCTGGGCTCACTGGCTCGCCCAGCAACCCTTCTCCTTTTGCATAATGGATAGGCTGTGAGTAATGGGAAATGGCAGCCCAGCCGCGCTTGCTGGCAGCCCCTTAATGAAGAATATGGAAATCTCATCAGTCCAATCAGGCCAGCAAATGAAACTGCTTTCCCCCCCCGTCGATGTGAGCAGAAGGCTAATGACCCGCGCTCTCTGGCTCCATCCCTCTCCCAGGAAGCTTGCCCTTCCCCTTTCAGTGTTGACAACAGAGCTGTGAACTTCATCTTTTTTGGCAAGCAGAGGCCCAGCTCATCTTCCTCACCCACTTCCCGTGGCTTGGTCCTGCAGGTATTTGTGCTCTGAGCCTCCCTCTTGTCCTGCAAGGTCTCTGCTCCCCACCCATGGTGGTGTCACTGGATGGGTAACATCATGTGCAGATGTCACCCAACCCCAGCTCCTGGTCCTTTCTGAAGTGCCTGAACCACTCCCATCACCTTTGCCACAGCTGCAAGGCTGTGTCCTATGGTGGGGACATGGGACAGACACAGCCCTCAAGCCACAGCCCCCAGCTTTGCTGAGGAAGCCTGGCCTTGTGCATCATCAGTGCTGGGACCGTAGGCCACCCTGATCTGTGGAAAGGTGATCCCCTTGGATAAGGACCTGAGGGATGCAGGCTTAGACCACAGAATCATAGAGTCATGGAATATCAGGGGTTGGAAGGAATCTCTAGAGATCATCAAGTCCAACACACCTGCCAGAGCAGGATCACCTAGATCACGTCATACAGGGATGCAACCAGGTGAATTTTCGAAGTCCCCAAAACAGGAGACTTTACAATCTCTCTGGGCAGTCTGTTCCAGGGCTCTGTCACCCTCACAGCAGAAGAGGTTTTCCTTATGTTTATGTGAACCTCCTCTGCTCCACCTTGTCCCCACTGCCCCTTGTCCTATCATTGGACACCACTGAGCAGAGCCTGGCTCCATTCTCCTGACACTCACCCTTTCCATATTTGTAAACATTAATGAGATCACTCCTCATTCTTCTCTTCTCCAGGATGAAGAGACCCAGCTTCCTCAGCCTCTCCTCATCAGGGAGATGCTCATATTTGCCTTTCCTAATATCAAGTCTAAACCTACTCTGTTGTAACTTGAACCCATTCCCCCTTGCTCTATCACTAATTGTTTGTGAGAAGGGACCAGCATCAGCCTCTCCATAATGTCCTTTCAGGTAGTTGTGGAGAGTGACAAGGTCTCCTCTCAGCCTCCTCTTTCTCAAACTAAAGAACCCCAGCTATCTCAGTCTTTCCTCATAAGAAAGCATCCTCAGTATCCTCATCCTCTGCATCTGCAGGGTCCATAGGCAAAGAAAGAGGCTGGCAAGGAAAAGGGCCACATGCTGGTCTGAGGGAATGTTTAATCGCTTGGCCGTGAAGGCCAGCATGGAGCTTGTAAACTGATGCTGTGCTTCAACCCAGGAGGACCAACGTGGGTTTATGCTTTAATAAAATCCCAAGCTATGCACACAGCCGGGGCACCCATCCACATGTAAGTACATCCCTTAGATGCACTTTTTGCATGCAGAGGATGCTAGCTCAGGGCTGAGAGAAACGATTCTGTGTGAATTATAAGATCATATCTCAAAGCACCTCGAAGAAGCCAAGATCGGCGCGGCAGTTAAACTGGCACTGGTTCCCGACGCAGGCTGTTTGCACGCACTAGTAATGATCGGAATGGGCTGCTGTTCAGCAGGCTGAGCAACATCAAACCACTGAAATTAAAGGCTGAGGAGAAGCAGAGCCATAAACATTTATCGCAACACTCTGCACATCATCAGCTGCTGATTTGGAGGCAGTGGAAATGTGTAGCTTAAGTAATGGGATTTATAGGAGGTTGAGATGAGCTGTCCTTGATAGATGGTGGTGGAAGGGAAGCAATGTGGCATCTCCAGCACGAGGCCATTCTTAAAACAAAGCACGGGGGTAGGGGGTTGCTGCCTGGGTGAACACTGATCTCTCACAATTTGAGACCCCGCAGCAGCTGTCAGAACCAACGTGGTTGCCTGAGAAAACCAGCTTGAAAGTGATGCACTGGAATAGCCCAGAGGACTGAAAATCAAAGTTGTGGTCTCTAACCAGCAAGTATGTAATTTGCTGGAAAGTTGACACCATTTCTTCTTCATCTGGATGTGTTTTCCATTTGTTTGATCCCCTTTACAGTTTTATCTTTCTCTTTCAAACAGAAAAGGAAGTATAGGAATTTATCCAGCTTATGTTTTTTGCTGCTACTCCTCCAGCTAACAGACTGAGATGAGGACAGCGCTGAGGAAAGTGAACTAGTGGAAGAAGAAAGCAGGAAGAAAATATTTGGAAAGATTATTTTTTCAATTTTTTTTTCCAGTGATCTGAAAATTGAGGTTATGGCTTGTTCTTTCAAAGGGGTTTCTCTCTCTATCTCTCAGTGATCCCAAGGAAATCTTTCCATGCAAAATCTGACTTACAGACCACCAGCAGACCTGACATTTGGAAGAGGAGACAAACCTCATTTAATTCATAAATAGCTTAGCACTGGCTGCATTCAACATCTGCTGCTGGAGAAGAACTGCCTTCTACCTCTGCCCCTAAGGCTCTCTTGGGGACTCCTGGCCATGGCTGGGTGTAGAGAGATCACTGCTGTGACAAGCTGGCCCTAATTTCCCTCTGAAAAGGGGGGCCAGCCTGATAGCTAACACCTTCTTGACCCTCTATAACACTGACAGGCCAAACCCACTTGAACTGATGCAATAACATCACTGTTTCATACAGGACATTTCTGACAGCACAAAATTTACAGCAACATTTGTACCTCATTGGTCTCTTTTCCACCCTCTCGACACCACTAATCAAACAAGTGTCCCCAGGAGCCTCTACTACATCCCATTTTTCTTGCTCAAATGGGCTGCAGAAGGAACTTGCTTTTGTTTCCACCACCACAAAGCTGGGGGAAAAAAAAACCCAAGGCGACATCAGTATGGGATGTGGGTGGTTAAAGAAAAATGGGTTTCCTGCTGTTTTGTGTGTCCTAAAGCCTATTAACTGGTACTCTGTCTCGACCACTTCTTCTCCTTCCTGACCAATTAAGTCTGCAGTGGCTTGATGAGGCACTAGCAGCACAACTTCTCTTGTGCCACTGCCACAATTCCCACTCCCATGGCTCAGATGTCCAGTGCCTGGACACTGCTGAAGGCAGCATTTGAGGTCGCTGCACCACAGCTCCTAACTGAGACCTCAGATGGACCCCCTGTAGCTCTCTGAAGATTGCTATCAACTACACAGAAAAAACACTTTTTTTCTTCCATATGAGGTTGGATGCAGAAAGTGACAGACAATATGAAAAACTTCAAATCACACAATGAAATTTGCCGCTCTGAAGCTTTCAAAAAGAAAACTCAGTGTAAAACCTGCCCAAAATGAGGCGTCAGCCAGCAGGCTGGTGTGAGAGACATGCAGGTGACAGAGGAGATAGTGGGGTGCCTCTGGTTGCGTGATCCCTTGCTATGGCTGAATACATAACCTCTCAGTCCCAGCATGAGGATTCTGCCCGCGGGCACTCTGTTTGAGCTGGGAGCGTTCACCTCAACAGCAGCAGCACTTGCAAAGACCTTGCCAAGACTGGTCGGCTGGAAGGAAGGGCTGCCATGTGTTTCTGTTTGTATCGACACATTTGCCCTATTATTCATGGCTGGTGTGCATTTTGCTTCCAACTGGCTCCCAACTTACTTTATAGCTGGATTTTCATGCCTTCGAGGCAGGCAACACTGAAATGGTGCCAGACTGATAGTCCTTTGCCAAGAGCCAACAAGGCATGCCCTGGGCTTTGGTTTGCATTGGCAAGAGTCCCAGGAGAAGGTGTCTGTGGTCCTCCATTGTCTGTGTTGCCTCTCTTCTCCCGTGCTCAGCTCACTAATCACTTTTCAAATCTACTTGATGCTTTTTTTTCAGTAGATGTGATGGAAGAGTAAAGTCTTAAAGACAAGTGTTATGAAAACCTGTTGTCCAGGTCTTTTTCTTCCATCTTCTTAAGCAATAACTGAAGTGAAAGCCCATGATGTATAAGCTCCCCTTTAAATAGATCTCAGAAAATCCAGTTGGGAGGTGGAAGAAAAGCTTCCACGAGAGCCTCTAATCATTTATAAGATGCTCAACATCTCTGCCAAGAGTTGCAGGTTCTTGTGCTTCCATATCAGCTGGAGCAGAGTCCCCCAGGACAGCTGTGCACTGAGGAAAGAAAGACACTGCCCATGGCAAGAGACACTTGCTTCTTGATGAGTCCTTGCCCAGCCAAACAGCTCTGTCAAGGGCTTCATTTTGCACTTATGCCTGAAGCAGAACTGAAAAGACCCCAATGTCCACCCTCTGTCCAATGCTCTGCCCAGGTGCCCTGAAAACAGAGCAGTGTGAGGCAGGTACACTTGAAACACCACTGCCTTGCCAGTAATAGGTCCTCAACCTCTTCTGTACAAACTGTGGACTTTTTTGCCTTCTCCCAAGATGCTATGAGATCTGAAAGCCAGGAAGAGAGTCATGCTATGGGGTCCACCTCTGAAACTTGCTACCTGAACACAGACATGGGTCTGGTCAAGTCAGTCAAGAGTTTGTGGGGTTTTGGCTGCTGCTGCTGCTTGGCAGGACAGAGAGACAAGGTGAACAACCTACTTGCCTTTTCTATGCAAAGAAACAACTCTGACTGTGCCCGCATTGCTTGTCCCCTGCCACACAGCTCTGGGAAGGTGCTGCTGCTCTCCCAGTGATTGGCACGAGGAATGTGAACTGGCTGCTCTCCACATTTGATATAAGGCTCTCCACAAACACCAGCTAATGAGAATTCCTCAGTGGTGTCCCTGGGAGCTTCAATACTGGACGTCAAGGCAGCCTTTTGTCTTCTCAGCAGACAGTCAGACCTGATGTGCATAATTCTTTCCAGCCTGAGCCTGAAGGTGAAGCAAGGCAGGCTCTGAGACAGCGAGCTGGGAGCCTTCCTCCCATTCTCTGCCTTGTCCAGCTGCCCCATGCCCCATCCCTCAGTGCTGTATGGCACTTCTGCTCCTGCAGACTCTGCATGTACATCTCCATCCAATCAGCAAGGTGCCTCAGAGGGTGGGAACCCAGGACTGAAAGCCTTGCAGCTCGGAGCTGGCAGGCACACAGGCTGTGATAAAGGGTTTTGTTTGTGCCCGGTGAGAGCAGCTGTAGGCAGGAGCGACTGAGCAGGGAAGTTACTAAACGAGAAATAAGGAAACAAAAGGTGACTTGAGTCATGGGGGGGTATGTTTGCACGGGGGAGGGCAGGAATTTCTTTTCTTTGCCCCAAAGTCTGAAGTGTCTTTCTTTAGAGCCTCCATCGCTGCATGGGGCCTTGGTCAATAACATTCCTCCCGCACCCTGCGGAAGGAGACAGGCTGAGCAAGATGTGGCTGAATGAAATTCCTCTCACCTCACCCCGTAAACATCCCAAGAGTCTGGCCCCATTATGGCTGGGTACAAAAGTCTGGGTCTGAGTCCGAACAAAAGGATGGGGAAAGAAAGTGTAGGTTGCCAGGGCAACGCTGTCCAGGCTGCCTGGTTTATCAGCAAGGGGCCTGAGTTTTCTGCCTGAGTTACAGGAATCTGAGGCAATTTATTTCCACCACAAGACAGAGGCTTTAGAGGGCAGGCGCAGGGAGGCTCCAGCTTTGTTTTTGGTGTCCACAGCAGGCCAGGTGAGGTGGGAGACACCATCTGGGTCTCCAGGGAAGCTGGGTACCCAGTCAGCCATCCAGCAGCATCCCTGGAGGTGTCAGGAGAAAGGCAATGCTCAGTGCGTCTCCTGGAAAGGGTAACATGAAGTGGTGATCCCCTGGTGGGACCATCCCACCTGCCCATTGACAAACTGTGGCATCTGCTCAGACCTGTGCTCACTGAATCCCTTCATCTCTCTTCCCTGAGAATAGGTTTCTCCCTGCTTGAGGGTTCCAGTTGTCCCCATAGATTACCCACTGGGAACAAACTGTTTTTTAGTGGCTTGACGGAGAAGGTTTTACAATGTAATCAGGACACACTTTGTTGTTAGCCTTCCAGATGAAGGATTGTAGCTCTGAGGTCTGGCGTGAGGAGACCTAGTCCATCCCCAGAAAGCATCAAGTCTTCCCCTGAGAGGCTTGGATTGCAGTGGGAACATCTGGAACCCAATGTCTTAGGGTCAGAAAGAGCAGAACAACCAGGTTCCCTGGCATAGCATTTAACAAAGCTAACGTAGGAGCTTAAAACTCCCTCAGCCCCTAATGAAGACTCGATTTGCAAAGTGTTTGCCCCACACTGACAAGAGAGAAATTGGCTATGGGGAATCCAGTTTCAACTGGATCAATGGATCAAGAGAGACAGTACTCTAAAAGCCTTGGAAGCAGTAAGACTAACATGGAAAGCCAACCTGAGATAGATCTTACAAATGGTGTTACAACACAGGAGAAAATACCATTCAGGAACCAGTTCAACACAGTACAACTATTAATGATGTGACCTCCAACCAGTCTCAAGGATATGAGAGCGCTGAGTGCGAATTCAGCATGTAAGAAAGAGAATGACAGTATAAAGACTGAATAGTATAAGGAAATAAGAGACAAAGTCAGATACATTCATGCACTGCTGCCAGGATGAGCAGGTGTTTGTGGTTTCTGAACAAACACTGGTTTCCAGAGACACAACTTCTTGCAGAAGAGGAAGAACCCCACTGAAGATTATGAACTTAATACATGCTCTTCCTTTGCTTGATTTTTCTTACTCTGAGTCTTGGGTAGTTTATAGGATGGGTCAGGTGCATGCAAAAACCTGGGACCAAACTTGCAGAACAGCATGGTTAAACTGCTGGAGGGAAACCAGCTGGACACACTATGGAAAGCATTCAGCCAAGAGAGCCAGCTCATCTCACTTGATCCGGACAAATTTCTAGACAAACACAGCAAGCTGTGCTCAATGGAGTAAGAGGAAAATTACTAATTAAACTGAAGATGATGGGATTAGCGTAAGGAATACAAGTTGGGCGCAGAAGCTGTACCTCTGGACAGAGGCAGTAGTAGGTTAGACAGAACTCACCACTGGAGTCTCTCTGGAATCAATACTGGGATTGATCTTGTTTATTCTCTCCATGAATGATGTTATCACAAGAAGTGGAAGCATTTAGGTGAAATCAGCTGATGATGCAGAAGGGGGAGGTATTGTGAATGCAGAGGAGATGGCCTATGAAATGGAAGACAGCAGACAACCTTGGGTGCAGCGACACACAGGAATGAGCTGAAATTCAACAGCATGAAATGCAAGACTAATCACAGCATTGGGTTTTTTTGTGCCAGACAGCGAGTTTGTTAGTTGGACATGACTGAGGAGGAGATGAACTCTATTGTAGTGGTCATGGGTGATTATGAACCACAAGTCTCCAAGGGGCTTGGAATATTTCCAGAAGCAGAAAATTATTAATAGCGTTTGAAAAATGCTGACATCTAGCAATGAGCAGGAGTCTTGGGCAGGTAGACTGAACTCACTTTAGGACCACTGCAGAAAAAACCTCCAAGTATGATCAAGGGACTGGACATTGTACTTCATGAGTAAAACAAATGCTAGAAGGAGTTAGCTTTCCCATTTGTTCTCTAGCTGGGGTGGTGGAAAGGGCACATGAGAAAGGAAACTGTGCAAAATAGCTGGTCTTGGCACAAGAGTGAGCAATATCCAAGCACAGCAGAAAAACTCAGTAGTTAGAAAGCAAGGATCTTGATAACTCCAGAGACCTTTGTGTCCCTGTGTCTCCAACCCCACTGAGACCAACTGCTCTACTGTGCAGAGCAACAGCTTGTGCCCTGCTCCTTCTCCCTCCCTGCCTTTGGGTCTGGAAACTGATCACCACTTCAACTTTAAAGAGGGAAAAAGAAAAGGAAAGCCACTAGACTGGGCCTTTTGTACAGCAAAGCAGATTAGGGGCCTCCCAGGGACTTGCAGCTTGTGTTCAGCAGAAGGACGGGCTGGGAGACAGAGAGAGCGAGGGGAGTCTCTGCTCTCATCTGCAGCCAGTGAAATTCAGATCTACTTTTGGTCTGCTCCTTGCAAATTCCTTTTGATCCACCTTTCTTCCCTTTGCCCACCATCCCCTGCTTAACACCGTGGATCAGCTTTTTGGGGACTGAGATCTTTTCAGTTCCTGCAGAAGATTTAATTCCTGATGAAACGTCTGCCGTGTTCCCCTGCTGCCATGCTGAATCAAGGAAGTATTCACCCAAACAAAAGCCAAATCTCCTTCCTAGGGGCAATAAGGAAACGGGGTCCCTGCAGTGGTCTGTAGTCTGACGACTAAAGGTTCCTTGGACAACAGATAAGCAGGTTAGTTCTACCATGGATTATAGGAACAGCTGTGGACAGCAGGGATTAGCCACCACTTACGTGATGAAGGCTATATGGCTGCAGTTCCAAGGCTGGGAAGAGACACGACTAGATACTTTGAGCTATCTGTCTACCCAAGCTTGACCCTCAATTGTTTTCTTTATTTTCAACCAACTAAAAAATTATGGCCTGTGCAAAAGGCTGACCTAACATTTGTCATACTGCAACCATGCTGGTCTGTGGGCAATTTGCATGCACGCTAGGTTCTACATAGCCACTTACCCCCTCCTTTTTGTTTTGCCAGAGTTCCTGGTTTTAGTCAGATTTGGGTATGTATTATAGGTACAGCAAGAAGAGAGAAAACTTCTGTTTAAACATTAAACAAAAAGACTTTTTGCAGAAGAGTGATCAAACGCTGCAACAGTCTGTTCAGAGAGGTTGTATGGTCTCCAACCTTGGAGATACTCAAAACTTGCTGAGATGAGGTCCTGAACAATCTGCTTGAGCTGACTGTGCTTCGAGCCAGATGGTTCAACTACACAATCTCCTGTCAACCTCAACACTTCTATGATTTTTAAGTAGCTGTAGAAGGTGACAGAGTAAATAAATACTTCCTCCAAGCTTGAAAACTAGGTGGCCTATAGAGAAAACTCAGTGGAAACAACTAAGCTGGGCAAAAATTCCAAGGAGCAGAAAAATTGGTCTTATAGTGGGAAGTGTTGAGCAGCCATAATCAATGCTTCTAACCCTGCTGACAATGGGGTTGTATCTCCTGTTTTAATTAACTTCTGCAAACACTAAGGCTATTTCAGGAGCTATCTACTGAGTCTAGAGCTGTTATCTGGTATAATAAGACAGGCACAGCATAAGAAGCTGAAATTTTGACAGTAAATGTGAATAAACTCATTTTCCAAATCCTTTTCCAGAATATCTTAATTGGGTTTGTTCATCATACTGGGTCAGACTCAAGACTCATTTCCCCTAGCACTGCTCCTGCTGATAGCCACAGATTGACTTCTTGGAGGCGTGATGGTGTGTGACCCTTCCCCCAGGCTTTGGAAAACTAGTAGTTTAGGATGTCAGCAGACTGGGATAAGATGGTTTATCCTCTAACCTTCAAGGCATGAGATTTGCCATGGAAACTGACCATTCAGATGCAGCGGCATTGAGCCTGCGATCTAAGGTGACATAGCCTCTTCTTATTGCTTCTGCATTTCAGTCAAGAGAAAAAGACAATGGTGGTGGCCTGAATTGTGGCATTTATGGCTTTTTCCCATTGCAGACAACAACACGGGGCATCTTCAGTTTCCAAGCAACTGATTTTGTGGCTTTCCAAGAGTCTCTGGAAGTAGAGTTTCTCGCTGAGGAGGCTGTTTTCTTCCCTTCCCTTTGTGTTTTGCTTCCACTCAAATTTCACAGACTCTACTGTCCTGGTTGCACTTTTGCTTTTGTCATCCCTTGGCTTTGATTTTCAGTTCCTCGCAGTTCTTTTTGGAAATACCAGCTAACATGGGCTCTTCTCATGGAATCCCCAAAGCGGGTAGATATGCAGGGGCAGCAACAAAATATGAGGATGGCAGAGATTAAAGAAACAGTCTAGTGAGCTTGGTAGAAGACAACACAGTGGTAAGTTGTAGCCTCAAATAAGGGCATCTAAGTGGGGTGCTTTTCATAGCCTACAGAGATCAGACTAAAGGAGAAAGACAATGAAATGTGATCAACGCATGACTTTGTGAGGCGTTTATAGACACAAACCCTACACAGCCTCTCAAAAGAAGTTTGTCTGAACACAATTGAGTCCTCAGGTCATGGTGCTACTGCAGCAGAACCTAAGGAATGAGACACCTGGGATACTGCTAAACACCACAGCATGTTACCTTCTAAACTCAGGAATCTCTCACTGCTGAGCCTGTGGTTTCTGAAAAGGAATAAAGCTAAAAATACCAGTCTTTACCAGATAAAGCTGAAGAAAGCAGAGTATTTGTAATAATAAGGGAAATTAAACTCTCCAGAAAGCATTGTAGAGGTGGTCCCTAATGTTCACTGGCCCCAAATAACGTGGAAATGTAGATACGCTTCTTATAGCCGTAGAGGCTTGGTTCACTGGCCCCAAATCACGTGGAAGTGTAAATATGCTTCTTATAGCCATAGAGGCTGGATTTTTAGAACCAGAATAATGGGTATCTTTCTCCTGCACCTATACTTTCTGTCTTTAAAATGTGAAATTCTAAGAGCTTAAAGGTTTCTAGGAACAGCAAAGTCCAACTGTTTCCTAGAAGACAAGCCAGGTGTCAAACACGGCCCCAGTAAAGGCATTGCCCTCAGTAGCCAGAGCACAGTCCCAACGACAACTGAACCCAGCAGCCAGAGCCATAACTGGTAACAAGGGCCATGGACCATCCCAGAAATGGCAAAATGATGAACAAGGTCCATGGCCCAAACACAGGGACCAGACACAAGGTTACAATACCTGTCTAAATTCCGCCCAGAGTCAGGGCTGCAGGTGGGACTGGAGATGGATACACAGCTCAGGCAAGAACTGGGGGTCCAGGTCTGAGCAGTGTGTGTGTGGACATTCTAGGTGAAGCTCAGGACCACTAAATCTCATTAGTATCTTCAGAATCCTGATAGTATGAGCTTCATAGCCTCCCTGGAAGCAATAGTAATATCTTGAGCAGACAGTATGCACTTGCCTCAGAAGGCAAGTCACATCCTGGGTTGCATCACAAGAAGTGTAGCAGCAGATCAAGAGAGGGGATTCTGCCTCTCTACTCTGTTCTGGTGAGACCTCACCTGGAGTCCTGCATCCAACTGTGGAGCTCTCAATATGGGAAGGACAGGGACCTGAGGGAGCAAGTTCAGAGGAGGCCACCAAAACAATCTGGGCACTGGAGCACCTCTGCTATGAGGACAGGTTGAGGGAGATAGAATTGTTCAGCCTGGAGAAGAGAAGGCTTGGGGGGCACCTGATAGTGACGTTCCAGCACCTGAAGGGGGCTAAAAGAAGGCTGCAGAGTGACAGTTTACCAAGGGCTGGAGTGACAGGACGAGGGGAAATGGTTTCACATTAGAGAAGGGCCAACTGAAATGGACTGTTAGGAAGAAGTTCTTTAGCAGGAGCAGGGTTGAACACTGAAACAGTTTGCCCAAGGAGGGAGTTGAGACTCCATCACTGGAGATATTCAAGGGGAGGCTGGACAAGGCTCTGGGCAACCTGATCTGGTTGAGAATGTCCCTGCTCCCTGCAGTGGGGTTGGACTAGATGAACTTTGGTGGTCCCTTCCAACCCAGGTCATTCTGTGATTTTGTGATTGTATGATTCTATGATTCTATGATCTTAAACATCTACAACAGCCAACAGGTAGACCTTGCTCGAGCCTCTGCTAACAGCCACTTGAATTTTTCTTGTTACCCTCTTCTGTATCATTTGCACCTTTGGGTAGTGGGGGAACCGCATCCAGGAATCAGTGTTCAGATCAACCTCAGGGAGAGAGCAAACATACCAGACATGCCCAAAATGAAATGCGATCTTACAGGGAAGAGGAAAGGGAAGGTGGGGGAGGATCCATTATTCATGAAGGCAAGAGGAGTACAATAGAGTCTTCACAGACCCATGCAGCGTTGGATAAGGTTACTGCAGAAACAAGGGTTGGTAACAGTATGCCGAAGCTCTGCTTCCTGTGTGTAGAAAGCAGAGAGGTATTGAGTCCTTCCTTTGCCAGCTGCTAACATTCTTTTGAGGTGTATGAGAGCAGAAATAAGCTTCCTGAAGCTTTACTGGTGGTCCTTTGAGGAAGACTTTGGAACTCAGAAACCCACACAGCACAGGGAGAGGCAGCGCCCCAGAGAAGCGGCAAACAAGGAAGAACAGGGTGGGAGAAGAGCAAAGGAAGAGTAAGTGTGAGTCATATGGCCACAGGCTTCTGGTCAGCCAGTTCCAGAAGCCCAAAGCTTTGGTGCAGGACATCCTAGGGCTTCCCATCAATCCATGCACATTAGCTGGTCCTCTGCCTTTCACCAAGATAGATCTTAATTTCCTCAGGAAACCCCTCAGGACTTGGCATTTCTCTCAAATTACAGTGTGTGGTTCCTAAAAAATAATTTCTAGTACAACTCCCAGGCATCCTTTTTTTCTCCTGTACCAACTGGGATGTATTGAGTTCTGTCCAGGGGCGGATGAAGAGAGAGTTGAGAGTTTGTGGGTGCAGATTAAGGAGCAAGCTGGCAAGGGTGTCCCTGTCCTAGGTGTCTATTACAGGCCACCCGATCAGGATGAGGAAGTTGATGAGGTCTTCTACAGGCAGCTGACAGAAGCTTCACAGCTACAGGCCCTGGTTCTCATGGGGGATTTTAACTACCCTGGTATTTGCTGGAAGTCCTACTCAGCCAGCCACCCACAGTCCAGGAGGTTCCTCTAGTGGATTGGTGCAATTTCCTGATGCAAATGGAGAAGGAGTCCACTAGGAGAGGAGCACTGCTGGATCTTGTACTCACCAACAAGGAGGGTCTGGTTGAAGCAGTGAAGGTTGAGGGCAGCCTTGGGTGCAGTCACGATGAGATGGTGGAGTTTAGGGTCTCATGTGGTGGGAACAGAATACCTAGCCAAATCACAACCCTGGACTTCAGGAGGGCCAACTTTGGCCTTTTCAAGCACTTGCTAGGGGAATCCCATGGAACGGAGCACTGGCAGGTAAAGGGGCCCAAGATAGTTGGTTAACATTCAAAGACTACCTCTTTGAAGCCCAAGATCAGAGCATTCCAACAGGTAGGAAGTCAAGGAAGGGAGCCAGAACATCTGTGATGTTACACAGGGCGCTGCTGGGCAAACTGACGAGGAAGAAGAAAGTCTATAGATCATATAGGAGAGATGATGGAGGAGAGGACTGTCTATTACAAACACTGTCAGGTGTTGAGTATGGAGTTGAATATGGAGTAATTTTCTTCAGGGAGGAAAAAATCCATCACTTGTGACAACATTTTGGTTTAGTTTTTACAGTATTGGACTTGAATTCCTACAACTGGTGAAAACAATGAAGTAGTTCCTATTCTGGGCAGCCTCTGCAAAGCAGAAAGGTATGCAGGCCTGTGAGGCAAAGGTGCTCTCTCATCTTAGCAGCTCTAAGTTCACGTTAGCCATGTGGTGGCCCTAGGGCTCTAATGTATTTGTAAGGGCTAATCTGATCAACTACAGTAAAGGCAGAGTTAAATTCTTATGTAAAAAGAATTCTTATTTGGCTCAGGAAGGGTTTTCAGCACCAGACCCTCTTGGTGATGGTGTTAGCGTCAAATCAGTGCATGTCATCCTCAGGCTGTGCTGTGGGGGTATGTGGCTTGAGCACACTGGCTTGGATCATGTCACTGGTATAGCATGGAGGCTGCCAGCCACTGCAGCCAGGAGCCCTTCATGCTCACCTGGAATATCCTGCATGGTATGTTTAGAATGACTTTCCCACCCCGCACTCCCCCCGAGTTTTTAAAGGCATTCAGCTTTTCTGATACACCTGCTGCTGGTTGGCCACAGGAAAAAAAAAAGCCAACACCTGGCAGTGTGTGGCCCCTGTGAGCCAGGTCCCATCTGGCTGTAATTACTAGCTTCACATCCACAGAATAGTAATATTTAAACACCAATATTCCATGTTTGCATAGCAAACCTCAGGAAAACTCTTGATAATCAGCCTGCAGGGGAGGATGTGGACTTGCTGCAGGTGAGTGCTGAGCTGTGTGCATTGTAGCGAGACTTCGTGGGGTTTCATGGGGATAGAGGGAAAAGATCTCTGATTCCAGGAGCCCTTTGTGTCTTGCTCCAGGCAGAAGCTCCACACAGCCTGGTAATCCTCATCTCTTGCTCAGAGAGAGGAGCTGTGGGCATAGGAGCTCCAAACACAGGCTACAAACCAATAGAATGAGAGGGAAGGGCTTCAAACTGCATCAGGGAGGTTTAGACTGGACATTAGGAACAAATTTTCAGTGAAAGTGGTCAGGCACCGCAACAGGCTACCCAGGGAGGGGGTCGAGTCACCATCCCTGGAGGTGTTTAAGGGTTGTTTAGATGTGGTGTTGAGGGAACTGGTTTAGGCATGAACTTTGTAGAATTGATGGTTGGACTTGATGATTCCAAGAGTCTTTTTCAACCTGAGTGATTCTATGATTCTATGTGGAGCAGTATTGTATGAGGCAGCTGACTCTGGCACAGGGGTCTTCTGTCTCCTCCCAAATAATATTTCTGAGGTGGTCATCAAAACTTGCAAGATGATCAAGCTGCTGAAATCAGCACAGGCTCCTTGCCCAGTGCAGTAACCATCAGGATGGATAACAAAGTCTGGTGGATGTTGGCAGCTCAGTGTCTGGCTGTACCCAGAGAGGAGCACAGACTACACAAGTATCCAAGCTCACTGAAACACAGAGTACCCTAAAAGGTTAGACTGAGAGCACAGTAAGCATCAGCTAGTGCAGATGGATCTTTTTCTCTACCACAGAAGGTGGTGGATGGTGAGGTCCAGCCTTTCCAAAGAGCCTTTCCCTACCTGCAGTAGATCCAATCTGCTCTCTCTTGTGTATGAGGCTTTACCTCCTTGCTCTTCCATGCTGATCCTTTGGGAAAGGAAAACAACAAGCAAGTATTTTGCCTGGCTCCAAGTGGGACAGCAAGTAGGAAAAGAGCTTTATGCATTTCTAAGCACCTCTAGAAGGCAAGCACCTTTTACCATGAAGGATAACTTGGCACATGTAGCCAGTCCTGGAGCTGCTGGTCTTCTTGCCACCTCCTGAAGTGGGGGTAGCTTTCCTGATGGGGAAGAAAAGGCATGCCTGGAGGTGGCTTGCATCATGTGGCTAATGCCTGTCTTTTCCTGTGCTTGTCCAGCCAGGGCTTTAGCTGTCACAACTTATTGTTTTACATCAGCGGGAGACTAGAGCAGACACCCAAGACAAATACTCCCTTGCAGTCTTGGGGGGTTTGAGGGCCTCTTCTCTGCAGCCTGTGCACCCAAGGCAGGTCAGCCCTACTGTCATTGCTGCCTCTGAGAAACATTGCTTGTCTCGAAGAATTCTAAAGCCATATCCTGACAACCAAAATAAATCAATCGATAAATAAATCAGCCATCGTGTCTACAGGATTCAGCAGTTTATTTCCTCACTGCTGATGAAAAATAGTTGGATGCTCAGTAGCATCATGAGACTAATCATGATAAATGGCTCCATTGCTGCTAATATCTGACCGTTAATTCCCAGGTGGAATTGCAGAAAATGTCAGGAATGGAAATGTCAGCTCTCTAAAATGACCTGGAAAGAACTGAAGTGGGGACTGAAGCATCAGCGCAGGAGGGAGCAGGAGAAGAGCTGGGAATTAGCAGGATGATGGCACATGTTTGGAATCTGTAATTCTTCTAACTTGATTGGCTCTGCTTCTCCAAGTTATGTCTCAAGCAACTCAATGCATCATTTGGATGTTGCCTGCTTTGAGCTCTGCTCCCATCACCAAGGCAAAGGATCTGGCACTCACTAAGTGGGTGACAGTTCCCTTGGGCAGAAGAAGCTCAACTGCAGACTCCAGGAGTGTCCTCCCTGTCCTGGTCCTACATCAGTAATTCCCTTTGCACCAAATGTTGGGCATTTGTGACAAAAGGTCACACTCAACCTCAGCTTCCACTCCCCTCTGGGTTTGATGTTTGTGTTCACATTTATATTTACGTTGCCACAGCCATCAGCTGCCTACTAAAACCACTTTGTTTTTTGCTTTCCAGTGGTAGTTTGCAATAGTTTCTCTGTGTTTGAGAGGGCTCATTATGGGAAATATTTACTGCTAAGTAAGAAGGCACTTCAGAAGCAGATGAATCAGCCAGATAAGTGATATGAATGTCCAAATATTGACAGCTCAGTGTTATTGATGCAGGAAGTCAGGCTGGCACCTGGTGCAATAAATCAGCTGACAAACAAGTGTCAGGAAGGTATGCTTTGAAGCCCTCCTAAACACCAAAATGTTGGATTATCCTCTTGTGTGGAGAGATGCTGCTCTCACCTATCAGCACACTTGAATTTCTGCTTCTGATGATGCTAAAATCCTGAGGGCTGGTACAAAGACATGCAGAGATTTTGTTGTTCTGCTCAGTCCTCTGTACAGCATCTGAGACAGTGATGAGGATCTATCCCAGCTTTTTGCATGTGCTTTCTAGGGGAAAGAATATGAACATGTTGGGGATTTCTTCATCAAAGGCCAGTTGGGTGAAAACAAAGCTTTTCACAAGAATCTGTTAGTGTTTGTCAGCAGAGAATGGAATTTTGCTCAAAACCAGAGGATTTAGATGCTTACCTGCTGAGCGCAGGTAATAATGTTGTATCAATGAGATACAACACTGAGAGCCTGAGGGGTCAGGTCCAGCCCATATATTTGAACAAGTGCTCTCCACACCCACCACCAAGTGCTTTTACATAGGGAGCCAAGATGTCTTGGTCTCTCTCACAACAAGCCTGATGTTCCTCTGGAAGTTTCAGAGAAAATTTCCAGCCTTTCTAAAAGCAGGCAAGTAATTTCTCCTGATCCTGTCTTAAAAAAGAAGCAGCATGCTGTGTTCCCCTGATCTCCCTTAAGATTCAATGGGCTGAGCACCCCGATCTCTGTATGTTGTCTGGGAACGCCTGAGTTGTAAGACTGCTATCAGATCATAGGAGACGTTTGCAGTTCTTTTAGGATCACTTTCACTGGGGGCAGGTGCTAAATTTCCTACAAGCAAGCCGGCTCTATCTATAGCCTCCTTAGCGCTATGTTTTGCATGCTCGAAGAGTGTTTCTATGGGAAGTTCTTTAATTTCTTAAGAGTGCCAAGAAATGTCATCTCTCTGACTACATCCTCCCCAGGACAGACTGGGCATATTGGCTTCCTCATGAGGCAGACCTTGATACTCTTACCTGGGACAGCTTATGGCCTAGCTGTCAACAAAAAGAGTTGAAGCCACAGCCACCCACCTTTATGCTCCTGAGTGCTACTGGTTAAATCAAGACCTCCATTTTGATTCTTTGACCTTGGAAGATGGGGAAGTGCCTGCACCATATTTGCTGGAGGAGCTACAGAACATACATATTTGCAGAGGAGCTGCCTGTGCATGTCCTCTCAAATGACGTTCCAGTACCTGAAGGGGGCTACAAGAAGGCTGCAGAGGGACTGTTTACGAAGGTATGGAGTGATAAGATGAGGAGCAGTGGTTTCACATTAGAGAAGAGCAGATGGAAATGGAATGTTAAAAGTTCTTTAGCAGGAGTGGGGTTGAACACTGGAACAGGTTGTCCAGGGAGGGAGTTGAGGCCCCATCCCTGGAGATCTTCAAGGGGAGGCTGGACAAGGCTCTGGGCAACCTGACCTAGCTGAGGATGTGCCTGCTGCCTGTAGAGGAGTTGGACTAGAGGACCTTTGGATGTCCCTTCCAATCAGGGCCAGTTGATGATTCTATGTCATCCATCTGCCTCAGCATCCAGCCAGAGGTCTCTTTAGTTTGCAGGAGACTGAGGAGTGACCTCATTAATGGTTATAAATATGTAAGAGTAGGTGTCAGGAGGATGGAGCCAGGCTCTTCTCAATGTCATCTAGTGATAGGACAAGGGGCAAAGGGTGTAAGCTGGAACACTGGAGGTTCCATATAAATAGGAGAAGGAACTTCTTCACAGTGAGGGTAACGGACCACTGCTGAGATCTTATCCCTGAGGTTTCCTTAGCTTCTCCGTCACCATAACTCCCTGCCTGCCCAGGCTTGGACCTACTAATTCTCACTGTCACCTTCCTTCTTCCAGCTAGCCCTATTCCTTTCTGTGTACCTTCCTTGGAGAAGCAACCTCTGTCTGCAAATTCTTTGGGGAAGCTGTCTGACTGTGTTGATGGTGTGATCCTGAAATGTGAAGGAACCTGCCATGGGGAGAGGGTTTGCTCTGACACTGTTACCATAAAATCAGCCACTTAATAAATTACCAGAGACCTAAGTTTAAGGTTTCTGAGAGAAGCATTCACTTCACTGGTGCCAGGCAAGTGGAGGAGAATTCTTCAAAAAAGACTCTCACTCCAGGAGCTGCAAACAGCATTTTTACAAACAAATTTCACGGCTATGCAGTTAGTTGCCCCTATAGTCTCATACATATTCTGTTCTGTTTACATATGCTAATCCTTCTTGCAGCTGTGCACTCTGATCCTCTGGTGATCATCCGTGCTTTTGGGGGCTTCTTACTTCACATATCTTCAGCTTCCTCCCTTGTGTGATTGTAACCTTTTTTCACTTCGGCCCTCTTGGCTGGTCTTTTGCTCTTAAACTAGAATTGAAAATGGCTCTCTTGTTCTTAAACTATCATTCAAAATCATTCTCTTGTTCTTGAAGGATAATTTGCGCTACATTTTGTCTCCACCACTGTGTTGATGGCTAAGTCAACCGACAGAAGTATCACTCTGCCGGTGTCAAAGTTTCATTCATTTTTTTCAGACTGCAGTAAAAGCTGTGGTTGGAAAGGACAGAACTCGTGGCTGGCTGCTACAAATTGCTCCTCCAGTCCCAGCCTGCCTGACTTCATACCTTCCATTGAGAGAGGTGTTGAACATCACAGAATCACAGAATTATTGAGGGTAGAGGAGGCCTCTAAGATCACAGAATCACAGATGTTAGGGGTTGCAAGGGACCTCGAAACATCATCTGTTCTAACCCCTCTGCCAGAGCAGGAATTACTGCATCTTTTCCTGTGACAGTGGGAGGATGAGAAGGAAGAGCAGTGAGGAGGGACAAAGTGCCCTGGCACACCTGTGGAGGCAGCAGTTGTGGCGCGAGGGACATCATTACTGACTTGTTAGGTGAATTCGTGAGTGAGTCTCTCCTGATGTGTGGGATTGTGACAACGTCCCTTGCCGATGTGGGACACTCACAGCCACCCATGTCACAGCGCACAGGGTGGGTTGTAACTAGCATCTTGGATGTCTCTGAGGCTATTGAGGCTCTTGGTGACACAGGTAAGGGTTGAGGAGGGAAGTAGTTTCCCTTTGCCAGTTCAGTTTGGGGTTTGACAGCAGAGAGCAGTTGGCCAATTCTGGGCTTGGGGCACACTGCGCATCCAGCCCTATTCTTACAGAATCACACAGAAAGTTAAGGATTTGAAAGGACCTTGAAAGATCATCTAGTCCAATCCCCTGCCACAGCAGGATCACCTAGACCAACTCAAAAAAGAACATATCCAGGTGAGTTTTAAACATCTTCAGAGAAGGAGACTCCACAACCCACCTGAGCAGCCCCTTCTGGTGCTCTGTCACCCTCACCATGAAGAAGTTCCTTCTCATATTTTTGTGAAACCTCCTATGTTCCAGCATATACCCATTGCCCCTTGTCTTATCATTAGATGACACTGAGAAGAGCCTGGCTCCATCCTCCTGACACCCACCCTTCGCATATTTGTAGACATTAATGAGCTCACCCCTCAGCCTCCTCTTCTCTAAGCTAAAGAGACCCACCTCCCTCAACCTTTCCTCAACAAGGAGGTGTTCTACTCCCTTCATCATAGTGTCATCTAGTGATAGGATCTGGGGCAATGGTTGTAAGCTGGAAGATAGGAGGTTCCACATAAATATGAGAAGGAACAACTTCTCAGTGAGGGTGACAGAGCACTGGAACAGGCTGCCCAGGGGGGTTGTGGAGTCTCCTTCACTGGAGATGTTTAAGACCCATCTGGATGTTTTCCTGTGCAACTTAGTCTAGGTGATCCTGCTGTGTCGGGGGATTGGACTAGATGATCTTTCGAGGTCCCTTCCAATCCCTAATCATTCTATGATTCTGTGATTCTATGAAGTTGAATGCCAATGGCCACTTGTTTATATATGTGTATTACCAACAAAATAAGATCACCTGTGTGCAGAAAGGGTATAAAAAGAACGAGCTGTGCTGAATAAAGTATAATCATCTTTGACTGCTTGCACATCAGCCTGTATTTTATGTCGCATGTCCGCCCCAGCTGCCACAGGTTTGCATTTTGGGGTTCAGCCTAAGGAGTTTCTGTCAGATGGACTTTCAGTATTGTAAACATGTGATGTTTTACTCTAGACGAATGCTGTATCTTGTGTGTGGGAACACATGTAGGTGTGGAGACAGAAATCTAGGGCCTGATTCTCCAGTGGCCTTGTGCTTTGAGGATCATTCACACCTTCAACAAAATGTGATGGGGGGTGGGTATGGAAATACTGCTAAATCTGAAGGGGCCTGCCACCCACGGTGGGGAGATGCAAGTGATGAGAGAAAACAACCAGTGCATCATCTTAGAGGGCCTCAGAAACTAGGATTTTCTATATATTATTATTGCTCCCATAAACAGAGGAAGGCTATTCTCTCTTTGGTGTGCTATCTGGTCCTGGCAATGGTGTTTCCTGAGTCTTGGGTTTGAAACAGGTGAAGGAGAGCTCTGCATCTCCTGCAGAAAGAGAGGAAAGCTGGCTCTGACAGCTCATGGACAATACAAGAGAGCTGGGCTGTTCAGCCAGAAAGGAGTCTTAAGGGTGGAATAAACCATTAGCATGTTTCACGTTTCCCTTTCACAGTGCCAGCTCACATCCTAACACCTGCTGAAACAGGTGTGACGAGAGCTCTCTCCCTCACTGCGAGTCTAGATGCACAGCTGTGCCAGCTGCCACTTTGAGCCTGCCTTTTGCAAGTGATTAGGTCTCAAGATCCCCTGCCTGGTCATCCTGGGTTGAAGCAGCAGGACACAGTCTCTGCATCT
This sequence comes from Rhinopomastus cyanomelas, assembly GCA_013400115.1. Taxonomy (NCBI): domain Eukaryota; kingdom Metazoa; phylum Chordata; class Aves; order Bucerotiformes; family Rhinopomastidae; genus Rhinopomastus; species Rhinopomastus cyanomelas. The sequence continues at coordinate 26,808 of VXBP01002931.1, read as the reverse complement.
GGCTGCAAGCCCTGGGAGGGAATGACTCTCTGGGGAACCAGAAGGCCCTCTGGAAAGCAGGTGAGGAAATGTATTAGCCGTGCTGCACGTGGATAGTGGCCCCCATCCCTGTCGGCTGTGTGTTCCAGCCTGGTAAGTTTGTGAGGGCCCAGCTGGTTGGAGCAGTTCCGTTTTCGCCTCCTGACACACTGCAGCGATTTTGAAAGCTTGTTCAAAAATGGAGCACAGCTACCAGCAGGGACAGCAAGACCTGCTGTGGGTCCCAACCTGCTGCAGGGGAGGTATAGCTGGAATGAAGTGGCTGGGAGATGCTGGATTGCTGGCTCTGGGAAGGCAGTGGGGATTCTGAGGTGTTAGAGGACTCTGAAGAAGCGGTGGGGACTCCGTGCCCATCCCGCGCTGCCCCACGCGCGGCCCCCCACTGCCGTCCGGAGCTCGGCCCCGCGCCCGCGGGGAGCGGCTGGATCCGCCCCTTCACGGAACGGCTTTCCCGCCCACTCAGCCCGTAGTAAGGGGGCCGAGTGGTCCAGCGACGGCAGGCGGCGCGCGGTGCGTGCGGGCAGCACCCCTGGGGGTGGGAACGGGGGTTGGAACAGGATTGGGGTGGCTGGAAGGAGGCCTGAGCTGCAGGATGGGGCGGGCGGACGGTCAGACCCCCTGCTGCGGGTGATCTTTTGGGTTTCTAAAGACTCTGGAAGAGTCGAGTTCCTCACATCACCGGTAGTGGGGGAGCAGTCGCCACTGGCGCAACCACTAGTGCCCCACCACTATTGTGGGATATGGGGCGCTGCTCCTTGCTCGGGCCCAGCTCTGCAGTGGGTGCCGTGAACTACTGCCTTGGGTCGCTTCTCCTGCTCCGTGGCACCAAGGGAGACCGTTTGGTTTGTAAATGAAACAAAGGCTGTTTGGAGTTGCAGCCTAAGGACTTGTGTGGTGTCTCCTAACGACCCACCAGTGTGTAAGCTGGACATGAGCGGTGTAGAGGTGTCTTTAAGACGCTCTCGCTAACGAGCAGCATCTTGCTTTTCCCTGCCGTGTCCCCTGGGTTTAGCAGAGCTTGTGTGGTGCTTCCCATGGAGAAAGGAATGTGCTTAAAAACGTGGGAAGAAAGTCACATTGAGACCATGGCAATTTGAATGAGCTTCATTCAAAATTCCAAATGATTTTCAACTCAGAAGAGATTTGAAGTAGAGGGTAGTGTTATGAGTAAATTGACCTAAAACAGGCTTGTCTTAACCAATTATAATAATTTATTTAATAGGAACAAGCAAACAGCGCTTCTAGGGTTAAAGGGTAGCGCTGGGTGCAGGAGGAGGAGTCACCAAGCTTGCTTTCTCACTCCCCACACACCCAAAACGGAGCGCGGACTCCTCGCTGTCACCAGGTTGGGCAGTTTCAACCAGCTCGGGCTTCTCATCGTTTCTAGAGTCCCTAGGGCTTCCCGCCGTTTCAGGGTCCCACGGGCTTCCCGCCGTTTCTGGGGTCCTTCCGTTATAGCGTGGGGTTCTTGCTCTCTGTAGGTGTCTCAGAAGATGCCTTACCGAACTGCGTAGTCCAACCGTGGCAAAGAAAAATAACAAATACAACAACATTCCCCCCAAAAATACATCAGATGAACTACAGGAACTATTTACATGTTAACATGAATCACTTATATACATATAACAGTAGTGATTAAAGCAGTTTGTTGAGAGGGCATTGCCTTGTCTGAGCTTACGTTGTGGGGGTTAAATTAGAGGAAGAAGGAATTTTTACGTGTAGGTGTCCAGATGGTGCAGTAGTTGGGGTTCTGGCTATTGACAGATAAATAGATTTTGAATAAATGGTGACTAGATTTCAGTGTGTGGTCATGCCTAGAGGTTAGATTATTTGTTGTTGTTGCAATTTTTAGCTGTTTTGAACCTTGTTTGAAAGGAAAGAGTCCATTTTCCCGAAGTTTTTATCTTGATTAAAGAATCAAAATAGAGGTACAATCAAAATGCTTGTACCTGTCGTTGAGCAAAACACATGGGGGTTTTAACTTGTTTGGTATGTAAAGCCCTGATTTACAAGAAGTTGTTATTACAGTTTTACATGATGACACAGACACTGTAGCTGATACTGTGTCAGCACTGCTGACAGAACATGCTCTCATTTTGAGTAGTTGGATTTAGCATAGTGCAACAAACCAGGAGTTTTTAAGAAACATGCTTTGCAGGTAAGAGAGCATGATTGGAAAGACAGATGCTTCAGCGGTCACGAAAAGGTTTTCAAAGCTTGTTGTAGCTAAAGCTGGGCTGTCTTGCTACCACTGCATGTTTGTTGTTGAAGATCAAGAAGATGCTACTGCTTGCATAGTGAAGGGAGTGAAGGGTTACTGAGGTGGGCAGAGGATCTGCTTTCACGAAGACATCTAATCTCCTCGTGGTGAGCTGAACTCCCTTTCCCCCACAGCTTGTCGCAGGCCAGCTGCAGCCCTGAGGAAAGTACTCTGAGTAGGAAGGGATTGAAGGCTGTGAACGTGGCATGCAGACAATCTCCTGCCCACAGCCACAGCAGCCAGAGTGTGACACTAACAGAGCTATGGGCAGTTTCATGCCTTTTCTTCAGGATCCCTTGGGCAGCCAAAAGTGTGAGCTGTGTCACATCATTGGCAGCAGAGCTGCCTGAAAGCTTGGGCTGCCATCACATGCTCACTGCAAGATGGAAGGTGTTTCCTTCTCCAGGCAGTGACAACCCCAACGACCATTGCCAGGCTCTGCTGCCCAGGGATGAGGGTCTGAGGGTCTCCCTTGAATGGAGGGTGGGGAGGGCATACTGCTCATGATTTGGGGGGAGGTGGGAAGGCAGAAGGTGCTGTTGTCAGAGTTGAAGGCTAAGGGAGAGTGAACTGCTCTGTAGTAACCTCGTTTGACTCAGCAGCTAGGCGCTTTCTGCTTGTCTTTTAAATCAACATGAAGACTGACGCTGAAAGCTGAATGAGAGTACCCACTAGCTGGTGGCTGGCACTACCACATGCTGTGGAAGCTTGGTGGAAACCCTGGCCACATCCCAGCAACTGGGGTGGCAGGAGAGTAAGATTCTCTTTGTGCTTAGTAGTTGTCTCATTTCTTTATCAGCTTTAACATGCTCAGACAAGCTGTTTTACTAACCTGTCAGTGGAATTGCTGGGAAAACTTGGGAGGCCTAGTCTTGTTCTTTATTTTGGGTGCTGTATGTCAGGATTTTTTTGCAGTTACAGACACCAGAGCCTCCCTCTGTGCAGCTGGGAGAGCATGCCAGATGGATGTTTCTGAGCTGGACACTGAGTAGGGGGTTGTTTTATTTTAAGAAAAGTGCTCAGGAAGGACTTTATGGAGGTGTGAGTGAATACAAAGGGAGCAAAGCAGTGAAGAATTAGGCCTGCTGTGGGCAGGCATGGTACATACTTTGTCCATCATAGGATCTCGGCCATCATCAGCAGCAGCCATGTTATTTTGGATCTAGACAGAGATTGCCAGCCCTGCTAAGTTGGGAGTAGGCTCAATTGCTCACCATCCCTAAGGTCTAGTGAACCTTACCTCCTGGAGGCAGCTTTTTGAAACAAGATGGGTGTAGCATTCTGGTCCTAAGAGATAAGAGTACAGCCAATCTTGTTGCCACCTCACCCCTGCTCCCAGGAAGAGGGTGCTCAGGTGACATATGAAGTGAGTCACCTCAGGGTCATTCTGCCTTGCTGTACTCTGTGCCAGTGTAGCAGGCATGATGGAGTCCAGCAGCAATTCATCAGGAATCCTTGGATCTTGGCTGATACCGATCAGTCCTGCTGGGCTGCTAAAACAGATATGGCCGAAGCATAAAATAGCTAATAAAAACAAATCCTCCATGGAAAATTCATTCTCCAGGGTGTGAGGTTCCAGTTTCCATGCCAAAAAGAAGCTGAGACGACGAAGATTTGAGATTTCCTAGCTTGAAGGAGGAGAGAGAGCATTATTGATCTCATCACCGAGGTCTCTTCAATCTGTTTGCTTATTCTCTTTCACTTAAAGAATTTGCATCATGGTAACCTTGATTTATTATCTGATTTCTTTTTTGATTCAGCCTTTCAAATTTGTGCACTGGCTGGAACCTGCAGTAATAAACCAGCACAGTTATTCCCTCTTATCTCCAGCATGCATGCAATGCTTTCTCTGCTGTGGGTAACAGATTCAGCCGTACAGACAGGCAGCAAGGTAAAATTCAGAAAAAAACTGCCCTCTTTGATCAAGAGTACAGGGATGGGCAGAGTTTTCATTATGTTCAAGGGCAGAGCATGGCAGGAAGGGACGCTGTGGTTCCACCTCCATGTCAGGTATGTGCCAGCTGTGGCCTGCAAGACCAGGCAAGATGGAAGACTCCTGTGTAGCAGCTTGTTGCAGCAGCTTGGCCTGCAGAAGTGAGCAAGGCAGTTGTGTGGGTCCTAGCAAAGGTGCAGGACACAAACTGTTAGTGAGGTAGCGCTGGATGAGGAGTTTGGGTCTAGCCCTGAGCATAAACTGATGAATAAGCTGTGTCATCCTCAGAGAAGCCTTGAGAGACCCTGTGCGGAGCTTTGACTCATAATTTATAGGAATAAGCTATGCAGGCATGTGTACATCATTACCTCAGCGCGTGTGTGTGGAGGCTGGAGGGGCTTGTGTCACTCGAGCTGCGCTAATTAGTTATAGTAGTCACCTCTGTGTTTAGACAAGTCTAGAATCAAGGGCTGCATTATCATTGTGCCAGAAGTCTGAGGGCTGCTCTTAATTAGGGCCTCAGCGCATGAAGATTTCGGTAAAACAAAGCCGTACAGCTGCGATACTCGCCTAGACTTGCATCTCCCAAGGTGGAAGAGTCAAAATTATTTGTGAGCTGAGATCCCTGGTAAAAATATCCCCTCCAGGAAGACAGAGAGGGAAGCTCCTGGCAATATTTTAATATTCTTTAGGCGATGCTTAAATGTCTCTCCTGGATTATTTAAAATGAAAGAATCAGACTGTGCTGGTATCTAGGCTGTAGCCTATTCCCACTGGAGTGAAGTGTGACAGGATCTTTAAAGGATTTGAATACAGCAGAAGTAGCACTTCTGTTGGAGTCCCACTTTACTCAGATTCTCCTGGCATCCTTTTGAATATTGCCACAGATTTGGGAAGCCCCTGCTACTTCAGGAAAGCAACTTTGTATGCGTATGCTTGTAGTTTTCCCCCTCCAAAAGTCATCTGGAATAAGAAAGCATGCTTTTTCCCCAGGGTTAGCAAGCCAGCGAGTCAGCCATGGGAGACTAGTGGCGTGCAGGTCACGAAGGCAACACTTGGTACTGAAGCAGGGGGTCGAACTTGCCTTGTTATCCACTCATCTTCTTAGCAAATCACCAATACCCAGTGTGGTTGGAGGCCGTGGAGGAGTGCCAGAGGTACAGTCTTTAACAGGTTCAATGTCCTTTCACTGCAGCAAGGAGGTTGCATCACCTCATTCTTCTCCTAAGAGGATGGATAAAGCAAAGAAGGATCTGACAAAATCTCCAGACAAGAACCCCAACCACCTGATTCCAGTAGTGAGGCTTCATGGCGACACTGCAGTCCAGCATCACGTTTTTTTCCTGACAGCTGTGACCAGGGGCCAGAAAAGAATTTGACCTTTAGAGAAGAATTGGTTTGTCCTGATGTCCTCCCCTCAGGAGTCTGCAGAGTCTCACTGGTAAGTGCAAGAAGCAATTGTTTTTCTACCACTGTCCTTCTAAAGTGGAAGAATGTATGGTACGCCTGATATGGAGAAATGCCACTTTCTCACCAAGTTCTAGCCCTTCATTTCAGTCAGAGGCCTTTGTGCAAGACCGTGACCTTTACAAAGTGAAGCCATAAAGCTCTTCCTGATCGCTGTTGTGCTGCCTTCCTCGGTGGCCAGTGTTGTCACTGTCACCACTTTACCCAGGTTTAGGATGCCAGTATGGCAGGGCAGGCATGTGGCTGTGACAACAGATGATATCTGGACATTAAAACCTAATGATTACCTGCCTAATCAGCCCCAGATCCCCATCTGAAGCTAATATTGGGCTGCACTCTGCTGACAAATCCCCTGCCTCTCTGTGCCTTGACATGAGGTTCTTGGTATTTATGCCATTTTGAGCTTTTTCTGACTTATTATTCCCAGTCTCAACTGTCCTTAAAGCTTTGGGAAAATGGGTCTTACAACCTCTCTCTCTGTGTCTCTATAACCCTGCCACTGTGCTACAACTGTGCGTTGTTGTCTCTGACATTTCCCTCACGTGCTGCATTTCAGGGTGTTTGTGAAGGCCCCTGTGTGCAATATCCTTTGGTCAGCCAGGCAATACTTCGAGCAGCACACCCCAAAAGGTAAATACACTGAGAGGAAACACGTAATGGAAAGAAATGGGCTGCTTACAGTGAGCATGCTGGTAACTAGGCTGAGGACTCTAGGTTAGTACTCTACTTTCGTTCCCTTGATGCCCAGGAATGGTGTTGAGCTGCTTGAATGTCCCGTGGAAAGTGGATGCCATTTAGAGGTGGAGCAAAGTGATATGACTGGGTGGTAAATCCATGATATCTTCTATCTAGATATATTTACTCCCCACCAGGGCTTGGGGTAGATGGTGTTGCTGCCATCCCATGGGGCATGTGCCAAGAGAATGCTGAATTCGCATGAGTTACCATTTCATATGGAGCCAGCTTTACCCCTCTCCTGTGAAAACAGGATCTGCCTGTGAGCTGCATTTAGGGCATCTATAGCCAAAATCATGGTCCTCTTTCCTTTATTCCTTCTGCATCTGAGTGGTTTATTCTCCCCAGATGGGGGTTTACAGAGTGCCTGGTCCCACCTGTGTGCAGGAGCTTGTTTTGTGGATGTCAAGTATATGAAGAGAGCATGGTGGAAAGGTTTGCCAGCATTGCACTCTCTAGCCCCTGGAGTGCTCTTGGGGATATAGATCATAGGCTGGCAGTGGGTGGGCAGAAAGTGTGCGTGCAAGAGGATTTTAGTCTTGGAGAAAGATGGTAACTATATATACCACCTTCCTGTGCTTAGAAGTGACATTTATTTTCATGAGTGAGGACAAATGACTGCATCCTCAAGTGAATCTTGACAAGCTAGACTCATCCCTAGCAAGTGGAGACAGATCTCTATTTATGTTCTGCTGCTTCTTCAAGGGGGAAGAAGCTATCAAGCTGGGAATGTAAATGCAAATGAAACTCTAAGTATTGACATAAATAGTTGATGGTGCACAAAGTGCCATAATGGATGGTGCTGTGGGTTTGGCAACAGCAAAGTGACAAAATTGGACCAGCTGTGCTCCCTGACAACAACCATAAATCAGGGCCATTCTGTAAAGACCCCAAGCCAAAGATATGCAAGGGGCCAAGGAGCTGCATTTTAAGGAACTCTTGAAATTAGCGTAAGTGTATGTGTTGGTAAGGACAGTGCAAATGTTGAGGATCGTGTTTATTCCAGGCTAGGTACCCTTCCTGATACAAGAGAATAGAAAGAGGAGCCAGGTCAGTGGTAATTTCCTTTAGTCCTTAGGCAGACTGCTGCAAGGGTTTAGTCAGGGACTGTTTATGAAGAGCAAGTGAATGACTTCTTAGAGGACCTTTTCTGTATGTGATCATCCTGAAAAGTGTCTGGCTTTACATAGAATCATAGAACGTTAGGGATTGGAAGTGACCTAGAAAAATCATGCAGTCCAAGATCCACAGCAGGATCACGTAGACCAAGTCACACAAGAACATATCCAGGGGAGTTTTAAAAGTCTCCAGAGAAGACAACTCCACAACCCCCCTGGGCAGCCCATTCCAGTGCTCTGTCACCCTCACTGGGAAGAAGTTTCTTCTCATATTGATGTGGAACCTCCTGTGTTCCAGCTTACACCTGTTGCCCCTTGTTCTGTCATTGGATGCCACTGAGTAGAGCCTGGCTCTGTGCTACTGGCATCCATCCTTTCCATATTTATAAACATTAATGAGCTCACCCCTCAGTCTCTTTTTTTCCAAGCTGAAGACATCCAGCTCTCTCAGCTTTTCCTCATAAGGGAGATGTTCTGCTCCTTGAGTCATCTTTGTGACTCTGTGCTGGACTGTCTCCAGCAGTTCTGTGTCCTTCTTGAACTGGGGGGCCCAGAACTGCACACAATATTCCAGGGCAGAGTAGAGGTGGAGGAGAACCTCTTTCCATCAACTAACCACCTCCCTTCTAATCCATCCCAGGATGCCATTGGCATCTTGGCCACAAGGGCACATTGCTGGCTCGTGGTCATCCTGCTGGCCACCAGGACCCCCAGCTTTATTGGTGACTCTGCACAATCAATTTGAAATGAAGAGGGTGCGTGCATGAAATAAGCACAAGCACACGGGGCAAAGTGAAGGATTGAGTCCAAAACTTTACATCCCAAATCCCCATTTACAATCCAGAGCCTTAAGTTCCTCCTTTGATAGGGTGTGAAAGTTCATCAAACTAAAAGCTCTCGCTCCACTAAAATGTATTTTTAGCTCAATGCTCAGCTTTGTCTAGGGAGTAGTGCTTTTTAAAGCTTGTGTGCAATTACTTAATTTAGGTTAAGCTTCAAATTCCCAGTTTTCTGCTGTTCTATTATTTGCGGCTTGTTTAGCCATGTAAACAGTTGGGTTTATTTATGTGATAAATGACGTGATTTAATTTCAGCCACTTGGAAATGTATACTTTTTGATTAGTTCCAAATTTCCATTGAAAACATTTGTCCAAATTGTGAGGTCCCTAGCTGTTGAATTTTTTTTCTTCACACCACTGCCGATGTGAGTGGGAGGTTCTCCTGAGCAGCAACTGAGGAGAGATTTGTCCTAAGTAAGGTGTGAATAGAGACTTTGGCACACAAAGATGACCACAGTGGCTTGTTCTCTCCTGCACTATTCATAAGCTCTTCAACATCCTGAGCAGATTCATCCCAGCTAAGACCCTTGGTTTCAGGGCCCCCCAGGGAGGCAGGGGAATCCCACCTCTTTCTGAGAGTGAAGAAAATTGTGCTCTAGAGTGAGTAACCTGCGTATGGTAATACAGAGAGTCAGAGAGTGTGTGGCAAAGCTGGGTACAGAAAGCAGCTCCTTAGTGCCGGGTCAACGCCCTACCTCTTAATAAGGTGCATGACAGTAATTCTCAGTGGAAGCTGCTTCTGTGCCATCATTTTGGTATTGGAAATGTGTAATGATATTGCAGCAGGAAAAAAAAAAAAGTCTTCCTTTCTGATTCCCATATGATGTCTGATTTCTCTCACAAGTCTTGTGAAGTGACTTCTGCAGACACCCCAGGAGACGGTGCAGTCCTCCTGTTTGTGTCAAGGTAAAGCAGAGTGATGTCTGGTGGTTTCAGATGTGTGTTTCTCTCTTAGTCACAACCTTCAGGACACCTGAGGACTTTGAAAGTATCCTGAATAAGCAAGTGATTGGACCAACCACTCAGAAACTCGTTGAGTCTGATTTCCCAGAACAATCATTTAAGCCAAAAGTGCAGATTGCTTTCCAAAGGCTTCCAGGGCAGTGCCCTCGGGACATTGCAGTAGAGAGGTAAGTAACCAGGAAGTGGCTAGAGACATCAATACAGAACAGACACAGCAGATGAGATTGTTGATTTTTGCTTTCAAGACAAGACCTGTGAAAAATATCTGTAGGAACATACTACCCTGCAAGCAGTGGTCTCTGCAGCATGGTGTGTGCATCACAGGTTGTGCACAGGACAGTTCACTGGGAGGAAAGAAGAAAATATCTTTTTAGTGTTTGTTACAGGTAAATCGGTTGTAGTTAGTTCCCTTCTTAATGAACTGTCCAACTGTATAGATGAAAATATATATGCATTTGCAGTGTGCGCTTCAAAACCTTTTCACTTTGTTACTCCAAAAAGTGAGGTTACAGGCATGGGAACTTTTCTAGCTGTATTAGAGCTGGGGCTGTTTAGCCTGAGGAGAGGGGACTGTAAATGTCTAAAAGGTGAATGTCAGGATGATGGGACCAGGCTCTGCTCAGTGATGGGACAAGGGGCAACGGGTAGAAATTGGAACATAGTGGTTTCAGTTTGAACATAAGGAAAGACTTCTTCATGGCGAGGGTAACAGAGCACTGGAACAGGCTGTCCAGAGATGCTGTGGAGTCTCCTGCTCTGGAGAGATTAAAAAACCCTCTGGATGTGTTCCTGTGTGATCTTCTCTAGGAGAACCTGGTTTAGCAGGGGGGTTGGACTAGATGCTCTCCAGATATCATTTCTAACCCCTACCATTCTGTGGTTAATTGGTTATTTCCCACTCGGATTCAAAACAGGAGAAGACAGTTATATCTCACCTTTGATATTACTCAGCTCTTAGAAAGCAAAGGAATAGACTCTAATCAGCTGATGCCCAGGCATCATGATCCTGACCATATGCCAACTCTTGAGAAAAAAGGTCCTGTCTTTCCCATCTACCTCCCATTACAGGTAAGAAAGTGTTTGGCACTTGTGATCTGCCTCATCCCACAGGAAGATTCTGAGACTTGCCAGACACTTAGCTGTCATTGATACAAAAAGTGATAAACCAAAGAAATGTTTTAGAGCAGGTTTGGGCCCTGAAGGATCTCTACAAGATGCTTCTGCAGGGTGCCCACAACTTCCATCCCTGTGCTCCTTACTTGTGTCCAAAGAAAAGGTGTTGTCTCCTGTTTTCTTCAGCAGTGTTACCATGTGAGACCCCTCCTCGTGGTGGTTCTGCTCCCTAGGATAGGGCTACAGGTACAGATACTGCTGACTGGGAGAGAATTGTCAGTCAAAGATCAGCACAACATTTGCACCTGGACTGCTTTCCCTTTTTGTTTATTTTCCTCTCGTGAAATTTTCTCTCTGGTGTTTTCTTCTCTGTGAAATCAGACTTCATATCACTTATTTCCTGGCTTTTCAGCTATTTGACGATACTGAGTATGACTGTCGAACTCCAGAAGAGTGGATCTCTTTAGGACTGGAGCCGGGTTCTCACGACAGAAAACCAGTGCCTGGAAAAGCACTTTTACCCACAGATGATGTGCTGGGACATGGTAAAGCTTGAATTAGTTCCAGACAAGGCAACACTAACAATTACAGGCCCAGTCAGTAGAAGGGAGCTTGTAGATTCTGACAAAGGTAGATCCGAATAGCACAAAAACAGTAACTCCTGACCAACTGCAGGCAGACAGAACAAGAGACCAGGGTTCTTGATGACTGTCAGTCCTACCTTGGACTGAGTGTTTATACTTTTGTAAAAGTAGCCTCTGCTTTTTGCCCTCCTTTCTATGCTTGGAATTCAGTACAGTAAAAATTCTGCTTTAATTGATGTGTGGGTATCATCATGAAGTCAGTTAGCTTGGATTTCACTGCACTAATACCATTACATATCTATCTAGTTAGTGCCCCCAAGAATTAAAGAGGACAGAGGTAAGAGGAGAAAAATTGAGGTATCTGGTCTGTGCCAACAGCTGCAAATGCTAAGCTGTAAGACTTGAGTTCATTATTCAGTTGATCACAACAGAAATTATGTGAGATTGACAGACACTCAAGTTAGTAAATGGATTTGACTATAGCATCAGCATTCTGATCAGGAATGTCCATTTGCTCTAGCTTCCAGGAGAATGGGCTAATCTTGTTTTAATCCATGTTTGTCTCAGAGGACCCCAAAAGCCAGAAGTTAATCTACAAGTGGACTGATGTTGGTGTTCTGGTTTATGACAAGGAAACAATGCTCTACTTGGTTCATAAAGTAGATGAGAATGGGCTGGTGCGGGATGAAGAAGGGAGACCCATACTCAATGGAGGATTAACTCCAGAAGGTGCATTTCAAGTAAGGCTTTGTGGTACTTGGCTTATACTCTGAGAGATGCTGTTAGCCAGGCTGCTTCTTGGTTGGGATGGGAAGGACATAAATAATTTAATTCCTCTCCCTGTTACCACACTTACACAACTGTTTAACCAGTCCTGAAAAAATTTTAGGGGAAAGAACTCTGTCTCTTCAGTTGACAGCCTGTATGAGTCCTCCTATTTGGAGATATCTTTTCTTTTTCTGATTCTCATCTTTCCTGCCTTTGAGACAAGTTAACTTATCTTTCTGGGACAGTACGATTTTGAGAGAAGTCCATGTTCCTTGTCTCTTGCTTTGATCCCTCATCTTGTTGAGTCTATGCAGTTGTCCATGAGCCTACTGTTGCAACCATTACAAGTTCATCCTTGTAATGATGAGGGATTGGCATGCACTGTCAGCAAGTTTGCTGACGACACAAAGCTGGGTGGTGTCGCCGACACCCCTGTAGACTGTGCTGCCATTCAGCGAGATCTGGACAGGCTGGAGAGCTGGGCTGAGAAAAATTTAATGAGCTATAACAAGAGTAAGTGCAGAGTCTTACATCTGGGCAAGAACAACCCTAGGTACCAGTATAAGCTGGGGACTGACCTGTTGGGGTGTAGTTTTGTCTGCTGTTTCTGACTGAAGATCCGCGGGTATTTGCAGAGAGGGTAGCTTCTGCCCACAACTTGCGTAAGAAGACAGAGGCACTGCGACGGTATCACCTGTATGTGGACTGCATGACCACAGATGGACCACAAACCATCAGTGAGAGGAGTACGGAGGAGATTAAGCTGTTGGCTCTAGATACTCCCGGACTGAAGGATGCAAGGTAAAGCACTGAGGACATGTTTGGGATCTCAACCCTCAGTCCATTAACACTGTAGGGGTGTGAATGAGAGACAGTGGAGGAAGATCTATGAGCAGCCGGCTGATAGACTGTGGATCTCATCTGCTTCTTAGTCTGTGCAGAGTGTCGTCAGATGTAGGTAGGACAAGAGCCCCAGTGACACTTGTACAGGGTTGCTGGTCTGTCAGTATTCCCAGATTAAGTGGATTCTGTGCAGCTCCTCTTAGGCTTGCGTACACCTGCAGTTAAGTGGTCTCCAACAGCAGAATGGTTGGACAGAAATGGCATGGTTGACCTTACTGTCTCCTTGTGCTTTCAGGGAACAGATCATTGCTGAATTGGTCTGCAGACCACCAGCTGTTTCCAGAGAGTTGGCTGTTGTCTGCTGGTGATTCTTCTACTTATTAACAGCTGTTAAAATCAAAGGAAGGTCTGCACAGCATGTAGCAAACACCTGGATGTAATTGAGTGTCTCTTTGAGATGCAGTTCGGATCAGCAAGGCTTTTTAAGAGTCCCTGGGATGATGACTCATAAGCTGTTGGTGGTGTTGCTGAGAATCAGTCATGAGTGATTGCCCAGCTCGGAGACAGGAAGGTGTGAAGGGCTGCATGGTCTGCCAGCCTAAACCAGAGAGTAGGAGACAAATTAGGCTCTGATTGTGAGCAGAAATATAGGTAGAAAGAAAAGAACTTTGCTTGCTTGCAGTGAGAGCTGATTATTTCCTAGGGCAAACAGAGCAGGCTGCCAGGACTTTTACTTGTGTTTTGGCTGAGGAAACCAAAGGTGTGCACCAGGAGTCAGTTGGGAGGACAGTTCAGATAGCCCAACTTTTCCAGAACTGTTGTCTAGTTTCCTCAGTTCTTGGTTTTTTTTATCACAGAATGTTAGGGGTTGAAAGGGACTTCACAAGATCATCCAGTCCAATCCTCCCGCCAGAGCAGGATCACCTAGATAAGATCACACAGGGCTGCATCCAGGTGAATTTTGAAAGTCTCCAGAGAAGACTCCACAACCTCACTGGGCACCCATTCCAGTGCTCTGTTACCCTTATAGTAAAAAAGTTTTTTGTTATGTTTATGTGGAACCTCCTCTGCTCCAGGTTGCACCCATTGCCCCTTGTCCTTTCATTTGACACCCCTGAGCAGAGCCTGGCTCCATCCTCCTGACAGCTTCCCTTTACGTATTTGTAAACTTTAATGAGGTCACCTGTTATTATCCCCTTCTCCAAGCTTCTCTCTGTAATACTTTCCCCTCTGCACACCCCCAGCTGAAGATTTTGCATTGATCTGGACAGATCTCTGTCATTTTTCTCCCCCTCTTCTCTGCCCTGGTGAGACCACACCTGGGGTATTGTGTCCAGTTCTGGGCCCCTCAGTTCAAGAGGGATGTGGAGCTGCTGGAGAGGGTCCAGCGTAGGGCAATGAAGATGATGAAGGAGATGGAGCACCTCCCTTACGAGGAGAGTCTGAGGGAGCTGGGTCTCTTTAGCTTGGAGAAGAGGAGACTGAGGGGTGACCTTATTAATTAAGATCATTGAGTCCAATCATTAACATCTACCACTTCCCTGGGCAGCCTGTTCCAGTGTTTGAGAAGCCATTTGGTGAAGAAATTTTTCATAACATCCACCTAAACTCCCATGTTGCAACTGGAGGCTGTTTTCTCTGATCTTTTTACTTGGGACACCAACCTCCATCCCATTACAGCCCCCTTGTAATTGTAGAGGGTAATAAGGTCTCCCCTCAGCTTTGTTTTCTGAAGGACTGAAGTTCCTTCAGCTGCTCCTCATAGCACATTTGTACTCTAGACCCTTGATAAGCTTTGTTGCCCTTCTTTGGACAAGCTCCAGCACTCAGCAAAATGTTTGGAGTTTTTATTTCACCATCCCTCTACCTGCAAGGCACAAGAGCTTTGATTCCTCCTAAAACCCTCATGGGGGAAATGCTTTTCTTTACTCTGTGTTATTTATGTACTTAATTAAACTACATTGCTGCAGTGCCAGGAGACAGACTAGGACAAAACTTTCAGACTCTGTGGTAACTCTCAGCAGAAGATCTTCATGTCCTCTAAATCAGGGTAGTGCATTGCATCCTGGATGTGACCACATGGAGTAGCTTGCATAGGAGTACCCAGCGAATTAGTGTCAGGGGGCATGTGCTTGTCCCATGCTGTTTCCACCAGGCAGTGCTGTCATCCTTTCAGTGACTGAGGTTGTTTTATTACACACAAAGAGCAGCTGCCTCTGGAGCAAAAGTGACACTTGGTGGTATTTTAATAAATAAAAACACTGCAGACTGCTGGTGTCCTTGGCTTCTTCCCCTCTTTCCCCTCACTTGTCAAGAGAAGACAACATGCTGTCCTTTACTTGCTCATCATACTGTCTACAAAACATTTTATGAGGGACCCTGACACAGGCAGCTCCAGGGATACTGCTGTATAGAAAAGAGAAGAAAAAGGAAAAGCTGTGTATAAAATAAAGAATAGAGTACTCCTGGTTTTTAGTACCAGGCTTTCTTTTTGCAAGTCTTTGTCAGTGAAGGAGCCGCATCAGCAAGTTTAGATGCCGTGTGTGTATGCATGGATTTGAGAGTTACTGTTTAGTTGCCACTGCTCTTAGAGAACAGCAGAGACAGGTCCAGCAGTCCTAGCTAGCAGATAACCCCACCATACAGCTTTCTGTGAGCGCTTGGAGGATTACACAGCTTGTTTTTAGCTTGCCCTAGGTTCAGATTTTTCTCAAGGATACTTGGATCAATACTCTAGAGACTGCAGAAAAGGACAACCTGAGAGATGCAGACAAAACCTGGTGCAGCCTGAAACGGAGCCGCTGGGATGTCTACCCAATGTCCAAACTGTGCAGATTGATGAATCACATCAGATTTATGCTTCAGGACTCTGTGCGGTACCTGGTCCAGAACTCGCTGATCAACTTCACTCAGCTCTTGCTGGATGCTTGCCATGGGATCCTGAATTGCTGAAATGACATAGAATGGGGACATGATTTAATCAATAGTCCCTACAGGTAAGTAAAGAAGAGGGGGGGAAAAGGGTGGAAAGAGCAGAAAGTTTTATTGCCATTGTCTTTCTAATTGCTGGGTTTGCAAGTTTTTTGTGCACTGTTATGGAGCTGTAAGGCTGGGCTGTTTCCCCCAGTTCTCCACCTGCCATTTTTGCTTAAGTAGGGAAGAACGACACAGAGCTTGAGAGAACAACACAGTGCTGGCTACTTTGTTAGGACACAGTTCAAGTTGCCATTAGTGATGTCAGGCAGCCCCTCAGAATCAAGGTTTGCTACTTTGACAGTCTGTTCTAAGGATTAGCATTCTCAGAGGATAAAATGATTAATACTAGCTTCTTTCTGGAGGCCAGGAAGAGGAATAAGAGGAAGCCTGACTGCTTAATTCCATTCTTGGATTAAACTTCAGGCATAAAATCTGGTCTGGGATTCCAAATTCAGGTTGTCACAGTGCCTAGAATTTTCTTTCCTTGGCTATTGATTTGAAGATTTCTGTCCTTTGTGGTATTCAAAAAGCAGGAAGATTTAGAAATTGAAAACAGGAAGGAAAAAAACCTGTCACTTACATAAAGACTTTTGAATCAGTGGAGGTCTTGACGCGGACTTCAGCTGATCCTGAGCCATGCTGATAACATACAAGATTGGGAGACACTGAGTTTATCTTTCAGAAGGTGCATTTTAGGAGTATATTGGAGATGCTAGAGGCTTGGTTTAAAGAGCATCTTCAATTTTTCTGTAAAGCAGCTCTAATTCTCAACCTCAGGTTATGACTTTGGGGGATCCTGCTATGTCATAATTGACATTTCCTTCACCTTGCATAGACTAGAGTTCCCAATGGTTGCTAACAAATACAGAACATAGTGTTTCATACCTTCAGCTGCACGGCACAGCTCTCCTCTGCTTTCCTTTCCCATCCAGTAGGCATTTTGGTATCAGCACCAGAGCAATACACTTGTATGTCTTTGTCTCAAAAAGCATTCCTGTTGTCCATTATCTCTTCCCGCCACAGGCTTCAAAGGAACCCACTCTTTGTAACTGACCTTGTGCTAGACAGCAGTGGCATTCACTTCAGCCCCCCTGTGGAGAGCTTTCAGAAGTCACTCCTTTCTCTGTTTGATGAGGGAATCCTGGTGACTCACACTGTCCCACGACTGGAGCAGGTAATCTCTTCTGCATCCACAGTGATACAGCTGTGCAAGTCTCAGTGCACTGCAGCTTGGCATAGACACCCCTTGTACCAAGAGTAGAGAGTTGCACAAGTAGGTAGCTGAGAATCCAGTTAAATTAGTTTGGACACAGCACTGTGCAACTGCAGTTCTGCTCTGACAGGATTTCCTCAAGTTTCCCAAGTCTGTAGCTATTTTACCTGGTTGCCATCTTGGTTGTGGTGCTGCAGGTTCTGAGGAGACACGTTCTAAGTAGCTTGGTTGTTGTAAATGCCTGGCAGCCAGTAAACACAGACTTGTAAAAGAAATAGCATCTTTTCCCAGTGCCATCAGCCTGGCACAGATCTCTTTTCCATATGCATCCTTCTGCCTGTTCCTGTGAAAGACTTCATCTCCCTAGAGCCACCTTATTTGGGCTGGAAACATGAAAGTGCTAATTCCTGGCATAATGTAGAAGGAGGGACTACATGACTTCCCAAAGGTGCCACTAGTGATTGTTTTGTCCTCCTTCAGAGGAGGCATGGTTAGCTCTGCTAGTCCTGAAATGCTTCTCTCCTTCCTCTTTCAGTATGTGCTGGAGAACATGTGCATCACAGGCACAGCCTTTCTGGACTCGGTAAGCTTACACGAACCAGAAGTAGCAGAACTACGTGAGGCTGTGCGGTCTGCCATTCGAAAGGCACAGATCCCTCTCCAAGCCTATGCCAAGAGCTATGAGAGGTTCTTAGAGCTGAATAACAATGATATCCAGTACTACTTAAGGTGAGTGTCTTTTGACAAGGGAACCCCAACCCAAACGGTAAAGCGTCTTCGGAAAGTGCTATGTGGATGGATGTGAGATTGCCATACCTATTGTGAGACCATGAGCGTGTGTGATGTACCTTAGGTCTGAGCTGAGGCACACAGCAGTGGCAGCCTTTAGCTGTGGGCAGTGCTCCTTGCTTTTAGAGGATACAGTGGTGGCAGTGCGAATTTCTTCCTGCCTCTGACAGCAGTCACATTCCTGTCATGTCTACATGTGTCATTGGAGATATTAATGGCCCTAGAAATGACTCATCCTGTTTGAAAGTCCAGTTACCCTACTTGGCTCTGACCTCCTTCAAATGGTGTCTTTCCAGGCTGGTAACATTCTGTAGAAAATAGTGTTTTCTTTTGTTTCAGCCTTGTTGTTTTCACTGCCCAAATTCTCACGCCAGTGCTGTCCTTTAGTAATGGTCTTCCTTTTATGCCTCACGGTTTCTCCAAGCAGTGGGAACAAAGTTCTTTTTTTCTCAATTTACACAAACTCTTCCTAGTTTGGATGGGGCTCTGAGCAACCTGCTCCAGTGAGAGGTGTCCCTACCCATAACAGGGGGTTGGAACTAGATGATCTGTGAGGTCACTTCTAACCTAAATCGTTCTGTGAGTCTATGACCATGAAGCAGAGCCTTCAAGTGCAGGCTGGTCACCCAAACGGACCCAAATTCACCCAAGTACATGGGAAGTCTTTGCTACTGTAGCTTCTCAGGCTGAGCCAAAGCTGGCATTCATGTGCTTGATTGTGATACAAACACTCCTCACTTCCTACGCAGGCGTGCCTGTCTTTGCTTGCAAGGTCTAGAAAGCATTGGTTTCCTCTCAGTCTGTGCTTGCAAAAAGGTGTACATGTTCAAACAGAAGAATGTTTTAAAAACAGTGAATACAGCATCCTGTGAACATCGTGGATGCTCAAATACACACAGATACACAGATCATTTGGGGTTGGAACAGACGTCCAGAGGTCACCAAATCCAAGCCCCCTGCTCGAGCAAGAACGTAGAACCTAGGACAGGTCACGTAGGAACATATCCAGATGGGTCTCGGTGTTTTTATTTGTAGATACTATGAGGAGCAATGTCCCTCTGCTGAGAAGGTGAGGAGTATAGTAAACATGCACTTGTCTGAAGAGGAGAACCTGGAGAACACTGTACCTAGTTCTATTGTCATTGGGCCTTTCCATGTCTGCATAGAAAGTGTTAAGCAAAATCTGTGCAAGTAATCCAAAGCCCTTGCCACTTCCATGTTGGACTTATTGGCTAGAAATCTCCATTTACAGGTGGTGAAGGTAAGTTATGTGGTTCAAGATATCTGTCAGCATCTTGTCTTGTTGTTCTGCTTTTGGAGTTGCTGGGTTTGTGAAATGGCCAAAAGACAGCAACTGAAGCCATATTAATGAAGTTTATTTCAATACAACAACTAGAGGGGAGATGTGCAGACTGAACATTAAATGTTCAGCATTAAATGTACTTAATAAATTGTCTGACTGAAAGCTGTTTCTCTTGATACAAAAGTCTTCAAGACTGGCCCGGCTTATGAAAATGTTTTGTTACCTTCATGATCCACTTTGCAGTGGTGTACTGAATAGTTCTCTTCTAAAAGTGAATGTTGTGCTCCAGAAAACATGCCTGCTACCAGATGCTCATCTAGCTGCTAGTTTGCTCCTCCTAGAAAGACTTTCTGGTGCAAATTTATTTCCAAGTGATTTGAAGTGTAGATCTTTTCAAACAAAGAGGGAACAAAGACATCAAGCTGTAAGCTGACTTGTCCATGCCAAGGGAAGGAACTGAAGGGTAACTCAAATCACTCAATTCTGTCTAGCACTTTATCCACCAGGTCACACTGCTTTTCACTTGTATAGAACAGAGAGTGATCATTCACAGAACAATGGGTTGTAAATCCATCCCTACTGTTCACCCAGCAGAGAAGTAGCCTACATCACGTTAGGCTTGTGTGTCTAACACCCTACAAAGGCACCTCATGAAAACAAGCAATACACCAGAGAGCTGGAATCAGTATGGGCTAATGGGGCCTGGTTTTGTTTTTCTTTCAGCCTGTGCAGGAACTGCTTCATGAAGTTGTGGAGGGTTACGAGGTTCTGGAGGAATTCTTTTACAACCTTACTGATGAAGATTTCACTGACCAGTGAGCACAAGGCATTTTTCACACTGTCAAAGGGGGACACTTTGCAGCAATTACCATTCACAGTGCTTCAGGAGTTGTGTCTATCAAGAACTCCAGCAGAAATTACAAGTACCTCTCGGGTTATATGAACTGAGTTATTCAAGTTTGTAGAAAAGCAGTGTGGGTTCATGCTGCCTTCTGGCCTGAGGCAAGGCCAACTGGGAGTTATTAACTGGTTTAATGTATTAAAGCTTTTTTTATCTTGGTTTTTTGGGGAGTTTTTTTTAAGCATCTGCAAGTTCTCAAAGCACACATTTTAGTCTGTGTCTGAAGCTGTGTGAGCACTTCCAAGGCAGGAGAACTCCCAGAATTTTCTTAGAACTAGGAAAGAATATGAGCCCTGCATTACTACTGCTTTTCTTTTCCATGCAGTCTCCTCTTCGCTGTTTTACTCAGACTGGGGTCTGACTATGCCCCATTGACAGAGTTAACTCACAAACACAGCAATACAACTTCTAAAATCTGAAAGTACCTCCTGTATGTCACGGGCTTGGTCCACTGCATCTGCAGCCTGAGTTTCTGCAGAGTGCTCCTGCAGATAGGAACATGAGATTCATTGTGCAAAAACCCCACAGAAACACCAGGAAAAAGCCACTTGGCTCTAGGATGGCTGTAGCTGAATACCCAGACCTGGCACATCCTGAACTGGTAGGACATTGATGCATCCCCAGGCACTGGGAGGGCGTGACCTGGAGTGTAACAAGCTTGGATCTGGCATTGCACGTAAGCTAACAAGTGCCAATGGAATCACAGGTGGGCTACGGCTGAGCAAGAACCACGAAAGCTGCCCTGGCATGAGCGGGCACATGGCGCAGCCTTTCTCTATGGGCACTGCACTCTCTGGGGTCCTTTGCAGAAGCCTTGCTGTCCAGGGCTTTGCTGCTGCTGGGCCCTCACTGCCCTGATAACAGGAGACTGGCTTTTTCAATAGCTCTGAAAAGCCACAAACTAAGACTCTGACCTGATTTTTTTCAGTTCCTTGTGAATTACATTCAAAGACAGACATTCCCTCTGGATGCCAACTGTTAATTTGCAGTCTCTTAGCTTTTCAGCAACTTGGTGGATTTGTTCCTTTTAAAAAGGCCCTCCAATTCACCCCAGCCCCTCTCCATTTGAATAGCTTGGTCACAAGGACTGCCTGTCGACAAGAAAATCTAAGAAAAATAATGTTTTGTTGAAACCACATGTGTTTCTCTTGTTAGAAAGCTTCCTTGTTTGCTGAGAGTTGGCTTTCTCATTCTGTTATTTTCAGCATTTTAAAGATATGCTCTAAAAGCTTCTTTCTCTCTTTCTCCGATTTTTCTTTTTGGTTTGTTGTGTCATGTGTGTGCAGGTGGGCTGCAAGATACTGGCCACGGAAAATAACTCTTCAGGCTGAGGCCCTTCGGCTCCTGCACCTGGAGGATGAAGAGAAGTTTTGCAAAATCCAGTTTGTGAACCTGAATAGTTTTCAAGGCCTACTGGAAGAGATGCAGGTATTAAGACACTGATGATAAACTATAAGGAGAATGGGCCATGAAATTCTTGAGGTAGCTACATGGGGAACTCTGAGTTGACGTTTTAGTCAGATGAGATATTAGGTCACTGTATTGTTGGAGCCACAATTATCAAACCACCTTCTCCAGTTTTAGTTTGGTTTTTTTTTTAATTGGAAGCTAGATATTTGGTTAATACTTGACCAAGTAGGATACAAAGCCCACACCAGTTCTCTGTGCAAGAGCAAAAGAACTGATGAAGAAGATGCCTCCTGAAGGCAGCCCCTCCAAGAAAAGGGTTGCCCCTGTTACCCAGAGAACTCTTGGGTGGGGCCCAAGGAGGTGGTCATCTAAGCCTGAGCTCCTAAAATCTAACCCGTCACAGAAAGACAATGTATTTTGCAGAAATAGTGTTTTTCATTGGGAAGGTATTAATCACGATCCAATATCCCAAGTATTGGTGCTCAGGCAACCCAGGCAACTCCATTTCATGTCTTGTGTACTTAATTCCCTGCAGAGCATCTCACATGATGTTCTGCCATCGAGGGGGTAAGTACATGTCCTCGCCATGTTCACCCAGCAATTTCCACAGGAGGCCTCAGAATGTTTCTGACTGGGATCGAGTTGGGTTGGCTTTCTTTTGTCGAAGTCTCTGACATTCAGTCATTCAGACTCTGAAACAATGGCAGAGTTTTGGAGCAGAAATATCTCTGCTTTCTGCTCTAACAGCTTGATTTTTATTGTTTTATGAGAAACTGTTACATACAGAAAGAAAAATACAGCAAAGCTATCTTGGAAAAGCTGTAATCAATTACCTAGATCGTCTTGTAAGTAGCCTCCTAAAATGATAATACTCCAAGGCTGAATTAAAAAACCAGAAACTAACAAAGCAACCAAACAACCACCAAAACAAACCACAAAAGTTATTAGGGAAGGTCTGGATGCGTGCTGTTAAGCAGTTCCTGGAACCAAACAGTGACCTAGTAGAGCTGTTGTGTTCACTTCATTGGTTTGGTGACTAATGATGGTATAAAATGCAGTAGTGAGATATTTGGGCACAGGCTTATTGCTCCAACTCCTCAGAGATTAACAATTGTCACAAAGACAAAAAGCAGCTGGGCATCCCATTTGCATTTTCCGTCCCCTGACCAATGCTTATTGCTTCTCCTTACCACCTTCATTGTGATCTACACACAGGTGGGAATGTATTGGGGGAGGTACAAATCTTGGCTTTGAATATAAGAAAGAGCACATCAGGGAGCCCTCCAGAGGCAGCAGTCCACTTCAGAGCCACTTCTCATGCCTGCCTTTTCTCTTCCAGCTGACTGTTGGTGGATTTTCCATCCATGTGGATGTCAACCAAACTCATGATTTGGCTACGAAAGCCAGGGAGGTCAGGAATGACATGACGAAGTTGCAGAATTTAGTTATTCTCTACAACAGCAGGGAAAGAGTCTTTGGGATGAAAGTTACTAGTGTAAGTGTCAGGTTCTATAAGACTCTCATCTTTGTTGGGCCTTCTAGGTGATAGGTAGAGCCATATCAAAGCATGGTGCCTTTCCCCACAGTCCTGCAGAGTGACCACACTGCTCCACTGCTCCACTGTACTGCAGAAAATCTGACCCCCAGTGAATGTGGAGGGCCTATGTCAGCATCAGTAATGGCTGTTGCTGTGGTTCCACAGATGCAAGTGAGTGGTTGCACAGTGGAATGCAGGCAGTTGGCTGTGCTCAGAGTGGTCTCCTAAGGCAACTGCTTAGACGGTTTCAAACACTCATTTTTGCCTGTAGCTGTTCAGCTGCCAATGAATCATTGTCATCCCCATCCAGCCTACTCTGGCTGCAGAGCAGAAGTGGATTTCACATGATGCTTTTCTGCCTCTCAATCTGTGGTTACTTCTCCTTCACTGTGAGGAGCCAGATTTTGAGATGATATGCAGCGTGTGCTTTCACTGTCTGCGTGTGGCCTGCTCATCAGAACCCCCTTCTGCAGCAGAGCATTTGCAGGGATGAGTGGAGAGACTGCTTTCCATGCCAGCCATGTGCACAGCTCCACTGGATGTGTTTTGGCCTGACTGTGTGAAGTGGAGCTCTGCTGGTTGCTCTGCACTGGAATCTGTAGTGTAGTCCCAGGAAACGGTGGTCTGATACATCCTCTTGAAGTAGATATTTTCTCTTTGCTTGCTTGTGATTCAAAAAATTGTGCAGGTTTTGGCCTTTGGAGATGCAGGCTGTAGTTCAGAGAAGACACTTGTTGCTTAGACTTGTTTTCTCTCTCTTTTCAAAGTACAATATGCTGTCCAGGATGGTGAAGGACTTCAGCCCTACTATGATCTTTGGACGACAGTGTCAGATTGGATGCAGTGGTATGAGAGCTGGATGAATGATCGTCTCATGGAAATTGATGTTGAGCAGCTTGAAAAGAATGTCAGTGACTCTTCCAAGAAGATGCAGAGATGTGTGAAGCAGTTCAAGGATTCACCAGGTAGATACACATCCTTGGGATCAATGTTTTGGTATGAGGTGCTCACAGAGTGCTCTGAACAGGGATTGTTAAGATGCCACACAGGTGCACTGTGTGTACTAGAGCCAGCTGAGAAAGTGCTAGCAAAGTTATTTCCCTTATTTTTCTGGAACTGATATGATTCACATCTAGATGCTAGTTTATTTCTTGAAGTTTGGCATGGAAACACCCAGGCTGCAAATCCCTTTTATACCTCGTTCCCAAGATAGTACTGAAATAAAAACCACCCTCCTCTGCTGCAGTTATTATTTACTCATTTATATAAAGTAAAATAATCCACACTAGTCACAGGGAATTACTGTCTAGCCCAGTGGCTAGACATGTGGGTTTAAGCCTTTATACAAATTAGGCAGCAAAGGGACTTGAGTCTGGGTCTTCCAGGTGCTCTTTTCTCGGCCAATTTTCTTTTTTCTGTGGGCCAATTAATTGAATGGAAAGCCAGAAGAGATCTTGATTTTTATTTTTTTTTTTTATTAAAAGATGAAATTGCAAAATCTGGAAATTATTTGTGGAATGTAATAATTTTCCTGTGCAATTTAGATGGTCACTTTCAGCCCTTGCATTACAGTAAAGGCCTTTAACCATGGCTCCTAGTAAAGCTGGAATTGAAACTTTATTTGGAGCTTAACCTCCCATTCCATTGTTCTCAGCCATGCACTGGTCATTCTTTATAGCTAACTTTAAAATCTCCTACCAGATGGGTTAGATGGAAATATATTTTGCAGTTGGAGATTTTTGATTCATCCTTTTTGACTTGAACTCACTCTTAAACAATGTAGTGAGTCAGCCCCAATGGAGGAGGTGATGAGTGGATGTGTGAGTAACTCTGAATCATTATGGTAAACAGAAATACTAAGAATACCTGCTCATCTTCATTGCAATATTCACTGGCATGTGGTGAAATACATGTTTCGTCCTTGAGGCTGCCTTGTCTTTGTGTAGCACCCAGCAGGCAGTGTGAGGTGGTCGCAGCCTTCGTGTGAATCTGCGCTACACCAATGTAGGGTGCAGTAAAAGCAGGCAGATTTAGTAAAACAGGCAAGTCTCATGTTTTTTGCCTGCCTGTTGTTTTACTGGCAGTAGCACAAACTGGTTATGGACAGTGCAGAGACCTGGACTTCCAGGATGACCCCAGAGAGCAGTATCCCCTTTCTTTGACTTTGTTCTTACTATGAGGAAGAACCTTTGGCTCTGGGGTGGTCACTGGCTCACAGGGCCTTTGCAGCATGCTTTTCCCAGCCTATTTCTAGCTCCTGGGTATATTGTTCATCTTCTGTTTAGGATGGCCTGAGATGGGGTGAGAGATAACTCACAACCCAGTCTTGATAAAGGAAGGAGAAAAGGAGAAAGAGGAAAGTCTATAGATAATGGAAGGAGAGAATAGCCACTTGGGATGACTATAAAGCTCTAGTGAGAGGATGTAGGGATGCAACAAAGAAAGCCAAGGCCTCCTTGAAATTAAACCTTGCAGGAGAGGTCAAGGACAACAGATAGGGCTTCTTCAAATACATTGCAGATAAAACTAAAACTAGAGGCAGTGCAGGCCCCCTGCTGAATGAGATGGGTGCCCTGGAGACAGAGGATACAGAGCAAACAGAGATATTGAACACCTTCTTTGTCTCTGTCTACACTTCTGGGTGCTGTCCTGATATCAATCCCCAGACTGCTGAGGCCCCAGAGGAAGTTGAGACAAGAGAGGAGTTTGTCCTGTGTGATGAGGACTGGGTTAGGGATAAGTTGAGCAAACTGGATGGATGTAAATCCATGGGCCCTGATGGGATGCACCCACAAGTGCTAAGGGAAGCAGTGGAAGTCACTGCTAGGCAACTCATCATCTTCTCTAAGCCATGGGGATCAGGAGAGGTGCCTGGAGACTGGAGGGTAGCAAATGTCACTCCAATCTTCAAAAAGGGTAAGAAGGAGGACCCAAGTAACTAGAGACCAGTCAGCCTCACCTCCATCCCAGGAAAGGTGATGGAACAATTTATCCTCTCTAGGCACATCAAGGACGTGAGGGTCATTAGGCATAGTCAGCATGGCTTCACCAAAGGGAAGTCCTTTCCAATCCCTAATGTTCTGTGTGATTCTGAAGACTTTGGAATGATCATGGAATCACAGAATGTTTTAGGTTGGAAGGGACCTCAGTTTCAACCCCTTGCCATGGGCAGTGACACCTCTCATCAGGCCAGGTTGCCCAGTGCCCCATCCAACCTGGTCTTGATTGCTTCATTCCAGGGAGGAGCCATTCTCAGGCTCCCTGGGCAACCTGTTCCTGGGTCTCAGCACCCTCACAGGGAGGATTTTTCTTTTAAGAACTCGTCTAAATCTCCCCTCATTTAGCTTGAAACCATAACCCCTTGTCCTATCATTAGAGTCCTTCATAAAAAGTCCCAATGACCATAGTTTCTAAAATATCTGTTGGCAGATAGGGCTTCATCATGCTTGGGTCCATATTAAGGCGTTAAATTTGCTTCTCACCTTCCAGTGCATTCTAGACTAAAGCAACCCTATGTTTTAAACAGATTTGCCTCTAACAGCAGGCAATAGGCCTTGCTAACAGGTATGTCTGTTGCTGGGATTGGGCTTGAACCCTTACTCCATAGCCTTGTAGAGAGCAGCTTTGTTTCCTCATTACTTAAACATGCATTTTCCAATACATTCTCCTGCTGTTCAGGTCTAGCAGCAATAGAGCTGCACTAGAACTGTACTCTCTGATGTGTGCTCTCCTGCACATCAGCTTCTAGATGATTTCTGAGACACTGCTTAAGGCAACTTCAACACACACTGTTGTTCTGTTTTTCTTCTGAAAGCCTGCCAGGACGTGGCAATGGAGTTTCAAGACAAGATTGAAGGATTCAGACCATACATCCCCTTAATTAAAGGGCTGTGCAATCCTGGAATGAGAAACCAGCACTGGGAGATGCTGTCAGAAGATCTTCACATGGATCTCAAACTAGAACCTTGTCTGACAGTTGGACACTGAGTACTGTGTTCAGTTTTGGGCCCCCCAGTT